>CM031857.1:102894730-102925239 GCA_018697195.1 Certhia americana
TGTTGTTGTTGTTGTTGTTGTTGTTGTTGTTGTTGTTGTTGTTGTTGCATAGTTTTGGGGTGTTTTGGAGGGATGGGGATGAGGACACAAACACAAACAAACCCTTGCCCAAATTGGATCAGGGCATTTTCAAAGGAAAAAATAATTGAATAAATATGATATTAAACTCTAGGTAATATTAAATCAGACAGCATATTTCAAAATGTCCCTTCATACATATATGTAAAAAAGCAAATTATATATGCTTATGCTTTGATGATGAAAATTAATAAATTATTAACATGTTGTTCATCTGTGAGAGAAAAAAATAGTGATCAATATAAAGGGATAAGGAAAGTTCTATCAGTCATTTTATTTTAGAGTGTTTTTACTTTGATAGGCATAATGAATGTTCATTTACTTTACTGCCCAATGCCGTTGATAAATGTGCCCAAGAAAAGGGCAAAGAGGACAAAGAGTAGAAAAATCTGAGATTAATTTTCTATTCCATGCTTCCTGAAATTTTGTAAATATACCTGTTTTATGATGCATCTCTCATTTCTCTTACTGTTAAGAGTTGAGCTCTTTGACTCTAGTTTTGTAAGGATTAAGAGCACCCCCACATATGGTGCTGGTAGCTTTATTGTGGCACTACAGTATTTACAGCATCTGATGTCAGTAATTTAATGTTGAACAGAGGGCAATAATTTCCTGTTCTGCTGAGCTTGTTTGTCAAAACATGATGCTTTAACCCAATTTTGATGCATTCAGTGGAGAGGAAGAAAACATAAACACAGCAATGCTTGTCTAAGGAGCTGAACAGACCTGCATGCCAATGACAGTGAAGCACTTCCTTGCCTTAACGTGTACTTGTGTTTCCATCAGCAAGTGATTTCATTCCATACGGATTTTCTAAGCCCTTGCTTACTAGGATGGTTGGCTTAAGCTTGCTTCCAGAATATGATTGTAACAACACTCCAAAACCACAAAAATCCATCAATCTAGATCTTGAGTGACTATGGACCATTTTGAAGTGGTTTAGACACTTTAAGCTGAATTTTTAATGGTATTTATGGAGCTCTGTGATGTCTCTTAGTCAAACCCTTCAATGATGATCCACTTGTATTTGCCTTTTCAATTCCTAATGCTTCTGTTTCCAGCACACACTTTTGCTTTCTTCAGGCAGCACCAGCCAGGGGCAGTTTCTCAGCTCTCCTTCATCAATACCAACTAGCAAAGCTGACAATGAGCAGTAAATATTTATGTAACATCAGATTTCAAAGCCAATATGAGCACAAGCTTTCTGACTGAGCTTTTACCAATAGCCTGAGAACTTTTCAGGGCATCCTGCACATCTCATGGAGATTTCCCATTCTTCCCCCTTGGGTAGAGGCAGAAACATTTGTGACTCAGTGGCACAAACCTCACCCATGCACATGAATTTGCTGTGAGTTTGGTTTTGATTGGTTGGTTTATTTTTTTGGTTTTCAGCCAAATTGTTTTGGGGTTTTTTTTGCACTTGACAGCCATAAGGAAAATATTGTCCTTATCCTCTTCCTTTTGGGAGCTGGAGGAAGTAAAGCACTTTTTTTGTTTTTGTTTTGTTGGGGTTTTTTTGGTTGGTTTTTTTGGGGGGGGGTGTTTTCTTGGGGTTTTTGTTTTTTAATCTCACCCATCAGCAGTATCAAGCCACATAATCATAATGAACCATTTTGGAATAGCATGGTAGTTTTTAAATGTGAATTAGTAATAGAGGTAAAGGTTGCCTCATTTTTTTTAATGATGTGACGTTTCAATGCAAACTGATAAATTCTATGTAGCTTTCTATAAATCCATGCCTCATCCTCTCTGGAGTTTCATCTATTTACTTTCCTCTGTGCTGCCTAGCATAAAAGCACCTTTGGTGTTGAACAAATGCAAGAAAATTTTCCTCTCAGATGTTTCACTAGGAGCAGGACAAAGAAAGATAAAGAATTACCAGCCCAGATCATGCTATGAATTATACATTGCAAATATCATTCCAGATCAATCATGTCTCTTGTGTACTTTGGACACACAAAACAACACAAAGAGATAACTTAAGCCTATCAACTTTAGTTCTTGGCATATTTCTATTTGTTTCTTTATAACCTGCTCCTAAAACTCATTCAAATTCAATTAGGGTCACTTCTTTACTTGATAAGCTTATTTCTCTTTTTTTTCTGACAATAATAGTCTGTGAAGAAAACTTTAAATGCAATATTTATCTAAAAGAATAAAGGTGAATCAAATCTTTCAACATTAGCACCTTTATTTTACTCCTGTTAAAGGGGCTTAGGTAATTTTTTTTCTTTCTCTCTTCTTGAAACTTCAGCATAGTTTTTATTCCCTTCAGAAATTGGTTATGATATGCTTTATTGCTTCAGTAAAAACAACTTCTCCCTGAATACTGAGAAAGCCGGGGTCTGGGTGCAGAAAGAAATCTGAAAACATGCAGGCATGCTATTTTATTATATATTATTTTAATTTATAGAGTTTACATTTACATCACAATTGTTGACTAATGAATCAGTTGGAAACCAGACATTGCCTGAATCAATATCATTGTTGCAAATATCCACCTACTAATTCAGACAGTAATTTTCAGTGGATGTAATGTTCATGACTGATTTGCTTAGCATGCCAAGGCCACTTATCTATGTTAAATGCAGTGGTTTCCTTCTTGTGAGTAAAAGTTCAAAAAGTTTTATGTACTACAGTAAAGAATAATGAACTTCAGGTATCAAATTTGGATCTATACCTTCAGTTTAGTAAAGTAGACCACTGAGACATACTTACTAGCTCATGAGAGTGGTACATATATTTGTGATTAATCAATATTTTAAACTTTGTTAGTCAGAGAGAGCTGAGGTCTTGTTTATGGGGATATGAGCACAGTAATTCTTTCATAATTTACAGTGTACAGTAGGTTTAAACCATGAAGTCACAATAAAGGAAAAAACTAGTACTTCACAGGGTGTCTGTGTTATTCAGTGGATTAAAAAATACTTTGTTCACTTATGGGCAATTGTTCAGCATTGTGTTTTCCCTTTATTGCTCAGTGTATATTCCAACTGTATTTATTGCAGACAATGCAGTCTTACTTTCAAGAGAGGTTTATTCAAGTCCTCAAAGCTTTCCTATGGCTTTGATACCTAGTTTTGAAGCCCAGTAGATGTTTCTATGCGCCTTCAACTCATCTTTACGGTAGATTTCACCCTCTGTGGATCCAAAATAATAAGACACAAATCATCCTGTAGAATTGACTTCTACTTGTAATTATTTCCCAACCTGTTAATGTTTGTGCCATCTGAAAGTATGAATCAGTGATGATTCATACGTTCTTCCATGTCACAGGTGAGAATATTAAAAAGCACCAAGCTAAAGATAGGTCTTTGGGTGATTTGATTGTTGACAATCCCTTTGGGAAGCGATTTTTTTCTCTTAATCCTATAATTTGATATGTATCATTCAGTCAGTTTAACTATTCATTTACAAAAGGTTACATTTCATTTCATATAATATTATTATTTTAAGCAAATAGTATTAGATCAAAAGATTTTAGAAGAAGGCTGTTACTTTCTATCCTTTCTGCCAGTTAAGAACCTCATCTGACAGAATTTTTTGAGTATTGCCTTTGATAATCAAATAATAAGCTGCAATTTTTATTGAGATTCTTGTCAAAGTGAAGACATAAGCATGACTGAAAAAAAACCTCAAAAGAAAATTTATAGTGTAAAAGGTGTGAAAATGAGGTTCAAAAGCTATTGAAATATTTATTTTTATTTTTTCTCCATACCTTGTTAGAAGTTTTCTAGTGCAGTTTTCCCAGAAAAATGGACATTTTATGTACTTTCTGCATCCAGCTAAAATAGGATTTATGATCAGCTTTGAGAAATTTTATGAAAAAACCCCATGAAAAAGTAGGCAATTTTTTCCACAAAAGGTCAAGCAAGAAAAGATAATTGATCTACTCAATTATGCATTAACAGATCTGTTCAACAGAGTAATTTCCAAGTGCCCTCTGAGTATTATTGGTTGCTAGGGCTCACCTAGTTTATCAAGAACTGACTCTGATAAAGGAAAGCAGTGATTTTCAGTCTCCAAAGCTACTCTGACATGCCATTTGTTAACTTTTTTTCTGACATGAATATATGCAGTGGGCCTTGAGCGATATCTGTCTGGAGCCTTTAGACTCAAGGTCAACATGAATTGAACCTTATCTTTGGGTGTCTTAAGATCCTCAAGACTGCAGTGCCTGACCTCGGGCCTGAGAAGGAGGGGGAAGATTTTACCCTGTTACAGAAATGCTGTCTGTCTGCCTGCTCCTAGACCTCAGTCCCTATCCTTATCTCCCTCTTTTATAAGCCAAAGAAAACCCTACCACTCCTACATTTCAGAGTGGTCATGCCAGCCCCTTGGATGGAGAAGGGGGGGCAGTAGCAGCAGACTGTTGGTTTATGGGAGGTGCAATGGCAGGCTTAGAGAAGTGATTGCTTTCTTCCATTAGTTTATGTGCCTGCTATATCCTACTGGCTCTTTTGCTGCTCCAGTAGCATCATCAACTGTAACAGGAACATAGCAATGATGATTATATCCTCTTAAATCTGATTTGTAGTGGCTAAATCCAATCCCATTTAATTTGAAGATTTTATCTGAGCTTTTACTTGCTATCCAGAGACTCAAGGAGCAGAAAATGGCTTACCATTAATTATGAATATCTGTGAGAAATGGAAATCCAATGACAAATAGTGCTGCCAACCCCCCTTGATGCCTAGTACACATTGGTCATGCCTATTTTGTTCCCACAGAGTAGTTTGTCTGTCATACTCCTATCAGCTTCTTTTATGATTGCTTCTGGGTTTATATTATTTTTGATTAGCTCATGTTTTAGATCATTAGTTCAACAAATAACCTGTACCCAGTGACAGATAATCTGCCTTGAGTGAGCATCATTCAACCAAGTCCTGACAATTCCCCCTGATTTAGTTTTTAATAATCATTTTAAACACTTTAAGAAAGAGTTAAATGAACATGAAAATTGTTCTCAGTTTCAAATTTTGTATATCCATAATCTATTAGACACCCACTCTGGGCTCCATCATGCTAATCAATCATTTTGGGTAAGTTATTACATTTGCATTACATAAAGAGATAAACGCTTCCATTTTTCAAGTGCTATTGTGCCAGTTATTCTTTCTTGTATGCACAGACAATGACCACAGGAATAGGTTAATACCAATTTCTGTTTAAAATTTGACCTTTGAATGCCATTAATTTATTGATTTTTAAGTTTCCATACAGTTTAGGTTTCACAAATGGATTTTAAATCACCTACTGACCTATGTTTCTCCTCTAAAGTTCTCTAATTTTCTGGGAAAGAATTGGATTTGGGGCAGTAGAGTCTTAATGGAAAGACATTTTTTGGGTATTGCTCAAAAGTGCTAATGCAAAGACCAATGTCCTCCATCAGCACAGATGTCCTATGGAGGAAAATCAGCTAATCATAACACTGGAGAAATGGTTATCTTATTAGGAAAGTTTAAAAAAATTCTGAGTAGGTATTTGCAGACTTGTAATGTTATATTCTATAGTTTCATATCAAAACTGAGACAAAAGGATAGGAGGAATATTGAGGTAGGGGGAAGTATTCAAAAGCTCGCTACAACTAAGATCCATGTCCTGATAATAAAATTACAAAACAATTTAGGATGGAAAAGATCTCTGAAATCAATGAGTCCAACAATTAACTTAACAATGCCAAGTCCACCATGTCTTTAAGTGCCACATCTACTTATCTTTTACATACTCCAGGTATGGTGACTCAACCATTCCCCTGGGCAGCCTGTTTTGATGGTTGGCAACCCTTTCCATGAAGATTTTTACTAATAGCCAGCCTAGAACTGCCCTAGCAAAAAGTGAGTCTGCTTCCTCTTGTGCTTTGGGAGAAGAGACCAACCCCCACCTCACCACAACCTCCTTTCAGATAGCTGGAAAAAATGAGAATATCCCCCTTGAGTATCCTTTTCTGCAGGCTGAACACCCCCAGCTCTCAGCTGTTCATCATAAGACTTGTGCTCCAAACTCTTCCTCAGTTCTGTTGCCCTTTTCTGGACACATTCCAGTTTCTCAAGGTCCTTCTTGTCATGACGGGCCCAGAACTGGACATGGGATTTGAGGAGAAGCATCACCAGTGCTGAATATGGGGAGGACAATCACTGCCCTGGTCCGGCTGTCACACTATTGCTGACACAGGCCAGAGTGCCATTGGCTTCTTGGCCACCTGGGCACACCCTGGCAGCTGACCAGAACCCCAGGTCCTTTTGCACTGCACACCTTCCCATCCACTCTTCCCCAAGCCTGGAGCATTGCCTGGGGTTGTTTTGACCCAAGTGCAGGCTGGCACTTGGCCTTGTTGAATCTTATACAATTGGTTCCAGCCCATTGATCCAATCTGTACAGACCCCTGTCTACTCTGGGCATACAAGCCCTATTTTCCTTGGATACTGTTTTCTCCCCCATTTGAATAGCTCTATAAAGATGGACAGAGAGGTTCAAGACAGAGCACCATCTTCAAGTTGCACAGGGGGGCATTTATGTATCCACGCATTATATATATGTATATATACACACATATGCATATATACATATATGTACACATATACCCAAATAAAGCATATAGAATAGATATAATAGGTACAGCATGCATACATATTTCACAGGTACATCCATGTGGTGCATGAATGTATATTCTAACATCCTGTGTTAGATGCTGACGAGGTCTGTGAGTATCTCTAAAGGGCAATCAAAAATCAAGGCAAAGATGAGCCAATAACTACGGGTTACTAGGCAGGCTCATGCTGCAAACTAAAACAGAGAGAAGTCATGAAAATCACTAGTCCTCTGTTCTTGGCCTATTGTTTTTCATCTGAGATATGCTCTTTTGACCATGTAGACTGGCTTAGTGTGTGCTTGCACATCAGCTAGGGGCACAGCTTAGCATGTGTTTGTAGGACTGCCATGAACGAGTGTAGTCTTGAAAGGTCAGGCACTCAACCATTTAATGAGCCCTCAGCTCACATCAGGAGACTGATGGCAAAGATGACGCTCTTACTGGGAGTAAGAGATCACTACTTTCTAATGCTTGTGACCATGCTTGGCTTTCCCAGAACCGTGCCATGGGCCAGAAGATGAGATAATGGTTTGCAGATCCAAGGCTGAGGCAGACCAGCTATATCCTGCAGATCTCAGACAAAACTTGGAGACCACCAAGCCCAGTGGAATGCACTACAGCAGAGGGTCTCAATGACCCCAGAGGTATTTTCCAAATTAAGTGATTCTGTCATCACTGCTCCACAGTTCCAGCACGACGATGAATAGTTTTCTGGTGAGTCTTGTTTTAAATGCTAAAGTGAAGTTTCTGTTTACCAAACTGTAGGGCCCCATTCACTGACCATAAACAATTTAAACAGATGTGTGCATGGCTGGATGAAGAGTAGGTGATTCAATTCAAAGTGTGACATGACACATATGTATATTAAAGTGGGATGAATCAGGACAATAGAAAACTCTGATGCTATTACTAGTCAGCTTCTACTTTTGTGAAAAGAAGAAAAATTCTCAGAAGCAAAAAACCCTCCCAAAATTGAAAAAAGATATTTTTATCTCATTGCAGTTATTGTCTCTAGACAGTTTTATTTTATATTCTTTCATATTTTCCTGATGCTCTTTGTTCATGCAAGTTCACACTGTAATTTCAAGAAAGTGGCATAATATTTAGCTGAAGGTTTTGAAAGCCTTAAAAGGTTGCATCTTAGGAAGAGTATACTCACTAGAGCTTGTTTTATTTGAAAGCTTGACTTCTTGACAGCAGTTATTTCTCAGTCTTGCCTTTGTGTGAGTTGTGCATGATAAATGGATTCATATATATTTTCCTTGAATACTCTTTTTTTCCCCTAAACCTGTAGAACAAATGTAGTGGCTTTTCAGTGCTTTCTTCCTAATTTCTTTTCATTGGTTTTTACTCTCGCTGAAAGTGGAAGACAAACCATTACAGATGCAAATCTCCCTGAAAGGCATATTTAATTTAAGATGTATTTCTCTTACAAGAAGGACATAGAACATCTTCTGAGACACATTTGGAAAAAGACTCAAACAGTCCTGTTGTAAGTCACCAAAGGCAAGTGCAATCTTTTGAGAATTCCGTGGGAGAAGTGATATGCACATGCAAAAGTTTCTTGTTGAACTTCAAGCTCACCAGCATTCTCTGCTCCTGCTCAAAAAATGACAAGGGCATGCCCCGAATACACACCATTACAAAGTGAATGTGCTTAGGCAAAACACTTTTCTTTTTCTGAGTGGAGGAAATTTGTTGTGTGTCAGATTTTGAATGCTCTAGGGATACCGGTCATGATATCCATTATTATCAGCCAATACATCCTCTTCTTACTCCTCAGGGAATTTCAGTATAAGGCTGGAGGACTATTCTGACAGAGGGAATGTCTCACTGTAATGAAAAAATGTTTGTATTATCAACCTCCTGGCCGTTGCACCATATGGGTAGCATTGCTCAGGAAATAGTTGTCTAATTTAGGCGTATGTTACATAAATTAAGTCAATGATCACAGGTTAAATATCAAATTACTTATGACGTAATATTTAGCAACATCCAAACTAAGAAAGACTGGTTAAAAAGTAAATAGTCATAATGTCCAAGTATGTGAAACAGAACAACCACATTTACGTTTAGGTATCTAATGATAGAAATTTTGCAAAAATGGCATAATGTGTTCTGCTCCCACTGGCAAAATCTGACTGTAGAGCAGACAGCCGAGTGAGTTCAACATATGATATCAACTAGATATGCATTAGGTAATTTCTCAGACTATATTCTGGTTTATGCCTTAATTAGATACCTAAACTTCAGTGTCCACATTAAATGCTTTCAAAGTTTCTGTTGCATGTCAAGAAATCCAGCTTTTGTTTGGGAAATCAAGTGCAGGGAGTTTCCTCTTAAAAAAACCCAAAAACCCAAACATAAGTGATTTTTAGTGAATGCTAAGTACAAGACTTTCCAAAGGAAAACAAACTGATAACCTAGGAAGTGTAACTCTTTGACTTACAGAAAACATTATAGCAACTTTTCTGGTTTAAAAGGTCTACCAGAAGTTCAAAATGCTGCACATCTGACCCTGCTTTAAGTCATGTGTAGATTTAAAAATTCCTTGGTAATATTTTATGTGTTACCAAGAATCATAGGGCAAGGTAACTCAAATCCATATCTTCAAACTGATTCTGATCTCACACTGACTTAGTATCAGTAGAACACTGTTGGTATCAATTATATTACTTTGCTGATTTGTACTGACACCAATTCAATCAGGAAGACTCACGATAAGTAGATTGTAAATGACTGGATATCATGTGCTCTCCCTTTTGCTTTCCACTAGAGGTACTAAATCAATTTTCTAAAGTGCCATATATCTTTATAACTGTGGATTTTTGTCTCCATTAGCTCCAATTATTTTTGTTTCTCTGCCTGTCATTTTTCATGAATACTTCACAAACGTTATTGCAGTGGCAAATTACCATTGCCCTTTCTTGACATCAAAATCAGTGCAAATGTTTATGGCATTGTTATATGGTGGTACTGTGATAAAATCTAAATGTTAACATAGGCAGGGAGATACTGCACCAGGCAGGTAATGGCAGACTGAAGCCAGAGTTCAGGGCAAGTCTGAACAGAGTGTGTTCAGAACACCTTGGAAGTGTTTCCTCAGCTCTGTGCCCATCAAAACTGAAAGCTGTTGGGAGGTTTACTGGAATCATGGACAAGAGATATAGAAAAATACATCTTGTCTTCTTCATATTTGACAGCAAAGAAAGTGACAGAAAGTAGGCCAAGAGTAAAGAATGAGTTTCTGGATAAAACCGCTGAAGAGACACTCACTGGCCATCACTCTCTCAGAGCTGTGTGTCTTTACTGGTATCAGCTGATTGACTCATTGCTGCCTATTGACTTTGACTTTTCAAATTTTTTCTGATACATTATTCCAGGTGACTGCTGTTCCTGATTTACAGCTAACTTTTTGACTGCCCAATGTGTCTTCTCCTGCCAAATACTTTTGTTTCACTCCTGCTTGTGCTTACACCTTCCTTTAATGTCAGTTGAATTTGTGAGGCGTTTGTCATGAGGGAGGCTCACAAGGTGGATCTCTTTTGCCATTCAAGTCCTGTAATACCCTTTCTGATCTTGGCACTTAATTAACACCATTATCTGGGTTTTATCTACTGAAGCCAGCACCAGAAGAAATATCACTGTGGTGATCAGGGATCAGAGCTGAACACCTGACCAGGAGAGGCTGCAAAGCAGTTATGGCCAGCCTGACCAGCCTGACACGTTTTTTGAGAGTTTGCAGTTACGGAATCTGGTATTCTGCTAGAGACCTCTACAGTCCAGGGCTTTTTTCCTAGATACTCATCTGCTAGACTAGAGTTTAAATCTCCAGCTTGCATCTCTTCATATAAAAAAGTGAGGCACCAAGAGATCAGTCCTATCACCAAGAAATTAGTCTTTTCACTACACTTAATGCTCCAGAAGATGATTTGGTAAGCATGAAAGAAAATCTATATAGACCCATTTCCAGTTTGGCACTCCAAGACAGATGGCTGCAGGCAAGCCACAAAGAGGGCTGTGCTGAAGCCCATGTGGGCTTATCCTCAATCTCAAACAGAAGTGGTCCAGCCAGGCACACAGCACTGATACAAAACTGGCAGAAGAGCCAACTTTTTTCTGTTCAAAGTCTCCAAAGTTCATAAGCTGCATGACAGAAATAAAACCATATGGTACATAGAAGTGCTTAAGAAAATAGGGGGGGGAGAAACATTTTACACTTATGACATTGAAGAAGACAGGAGTCCCTTTCTCTGGTAAAGGATTCACATTTATGAGCTGACCTTGAACTCAGTGCACCCTCTCACAAAAGCACCTACTCAGTGACTTCAGTTTCCCTTCTGGGCTGGGGGAATGAATAATCCCCCCATTTTCTTTGGTGTCCTGTGCCAGCCAAAGGAGCTTATGAAAGAAAATAAATACATGAACATTCAAGCATACATGAGAGAATAGAAGTTTTATTATCACAGAGCCAAGTGTTGTTACACATGGCTCAAGCAGCAAAAGTCCTCTGGTGAAACCCTGAGAATCTGCTGCCAAATTCTACTGTATGTTCAATAGCTGTGGTGGGATTTCCAGGCTCAGGCCGAGTGTGATTACTTGGCACAGGAATCACTTTTTCCCATGCCTGTTTAATGATGATACCCAGGCCCTCCAGCCTGCAAGACTCAAATATTTGTGTCTCATCACCACAATGAGGAACAAGAACAAATAAAAAATTCATACAGGAACCCTGAACAGCTACAGGCTATCCTCTCTGGTATAAATGACATTTCTGGTGATTCCACTTGTGGCAGTTTTTTATTTTTGGTGTAAAGGATACGCCTTATGCCCAGAATCTGTTTTGACAGAGGGAGGAGCAATATCATTATGTTTCCCTCAGGGGCATCACTTTATCACCGTTCAGAAAACAATTTTCCTTGTGTCAGGTCTGAGGCCTTTGTAAGAAATGCTTGGAGCAACAGAATTTGAGATAGGAAAAATGAAAAATAGAGGCCAACCCCCAAGCACAAGGAGCCTGTGTGAATTGAAGAGCTGGGGGATGTTGGTTCCAAGTCCGTGATGTGTGGCAGACCTGTCTACACCTGGCCAGCCCTTCAGACCTACTGCTTAGGGGGCTCTGTACTATCCATTGCCTCCAAACATGGGATGAGGAGATCTCAGCTGTGGGGCAGGCATGCACCTGTCTCATAAAAACCCTGGCCAAGTGAACATAAAACATTATAATCCAAAATTCCATTTTTTTTTCTCTTTTTTTTTTTTTTTTTTTTTTTTTTTTTTTTTTCTTTTTTTTTTTTTTTTTTTTTTTTTTTTTTTTTTTTGTTTCGGTTTGGTTTTGGTATTTTGTGATTTTCATGGAGATGGTGAGGCTTGTTGCAGGTGGATGAAACCTCAGAAAACAGTCCTCAGAGCTGCAGTTCCCTCAAGATCCATGTAACAGCAGACTCTAGAAATAAGTCCCCTTTCTCCAGGGTAATGTGGAAATGGGTATCACCTGCACTGTGGAAGGTGCTCAGTTTGAGACGGAGCCCCTGCAAAGGAGTTAGTTCATACAGCTCCTGGCATTTCTCAGCATTTATAAGGGTGGTGTTTTCTAGTGTAGCTGAACCCAAACTGCACCTGTAATTTACTTATCTCTCCCAGAATGGCTGTTGATGGGCAGGAAAGAAGAAAGGCCTGTAGGTAGTTCAGATGGGCAATAAAAAAGGAACGGATAATTCTCATAAACTTCTGCTGGTAAACACATAATTCAGATCTCAAGCTCATTTTCAGGTATGTCATAATTCAGAAAATTCCCATATTGGAGACTTTGAGCTAAGACAAGCATCTTGCACTTATATATTTTTAGTATGCAGAGAAAGCATTCAAGATGAAAACCAGAAAATTTGAGACACCAGAAGTGCAACAGAAATTCCAGAGGGCATAGTCTTTAACCACCCTGTAAAAGCAGGAAAAGACCTACTAGCTAATTTCTATATTATTTGTTTTAATTCAAATAATAAATAAACCCCACTGATTTATTGTTCAGGTAGTCCACTCATTCTTCCTTAAAGCAGTCACCTTAGTTAACAGATTTATGGAAAAGTCAAATCATTAGAACTTTCTCAACCCTTGTAGTTTCTGATCTACTAGTAATGATAATTACACATAGTTCTGATCTACTAGTTGTGAAATAGAAGTATATCCTATCTGTGGTTATAGACCTTTGGTTCCTGCTATGAAAAAAAAGACAGAAAAAAACATTGCTACCCATTCACCCTTAATATTTGCACAAATCACCTTTGCCTAGAAAGCAAATGCTCTTCTTGTGTTTTTGTTTTGTGCTTCCCTAACCTCCTCAGGAAATGAGGAGTACTGCCTTTTCTGGCAGCACCAATTAAATAAGCGTGTTTGTGCAAATTTACAAAGCATACTACATTTTAAATCCAGTTGCATGAAGCTACAGTCCTATGGTGATCCCCAGCATGGGTCTGCTGTTTTGTAAGAGCAGAGTGGCAGAGCTGATGTGCTAGAGGCACTATATATGATAATTGCATACAGGTTAAGTGTTTTGCAAATTAGCAGTGCTTCATCATTTACTTTCTTTTTACTGCCTGTTCAGGTTGGCATACCAAGTGTGCTGAAGGTGACTTGTCTCATCTGCAGCAGCTGGAACACCCTGCCATCCCCACAAAAAGGTTTCCTGCCATTTTCAAATGAAGCTTATGGAGATGGCTGTTCTTCTGTCAGAAGTGACACATGGCACCATGGATTTTGTCAAGGAGCAACCTCCTCTAGGGCTTCTGTAGATCACTAGCTGAAAGGGCATTAGGGCTTAGGAGCCCCTTTTGGATTCAGAACAGCACCTTGAGGTGCCTCTCTCTGGATTTCTGAAATCCACCTCCATCCTTCCCCAGGTCTCCCCAGAACAGCTGTGCTGAGAATTACCTCTGTGCACTAGTAGGAAAACCCATGCAGTGGCTGACATTTCCCTGGGCCTTCAGCATGTATTTCAGCGAGATAATGCAAGATGTGCATTATCTCTAGGTGTGTGTTCTCTCTAGATGTCTAAGGTAACAGAAAGAGATTATGTTAAGTGCTTGGTAAGAGGCATTTTCCATTTGCAACATTCAACTTCATTTAGCTGTAATGCATGAAAAAATTGACCCACATGGGTCTTAATCTAGCCATTTAATTGTACCCCTGAAGTGTGAATGTGATGAGCATCATGGATTTTGGCACTGTTGACATTTCTTTTAAGAAGATGACAGTGAAATGACGGGAGAATATCCTTTTATCACTGCAACAGATAAATACACTACAGAGTGATTGAAACAGCTTTACACACTGGCAAAAGGCACAAAAGGCAAGACAAATTTAAATTTAAAAATGAAGCACAAAACATACAAGCGTTCTTAAAGGCTCTGATGAATTCACACTGTGACTAAGTGATGCAGTTGACCAACAATTGTCAGTGTGAAAATTACAAGACTCTTAAAGCTTCCTCTGAAGTGTCTTTAAAACTGTGGATCTTGGACATATACAGTGGGAAAGCTGAAGGGAGACAAGGACCTCTGGTAAAGAACAAGAAGGGTGGCTCTGACAGGGCAGGCTCTGATGTTCCAAATTATGCCCTTTCTCACATCAGTGTTTTAAAAAAAGCATTTAGTTTGTTGGTCTGGGAGTCTCAGTACTTTTGGCAGGCCAGTATGGTGCTTTCTGGGACAGCAAGACTGAAGAATTTTCTAGAAACAGACTTTTTTCATGGTCAGAAGCAATATTTTCCAGAAGTGGGCTGAGTTAGAAGCAGACAGGAATGGGTAAGGAAAAGCTCTGGGTGAGGATCACCGGGACTGTAGAAAACCTGTGATTTTAAGGGTCTTGTGTTGCTGAGGGAAATTGCCAAAGCAATATTTTTCTGAGAATCTTTTAAGATTTTCAGCAACAGATTTTTTGTCATTGACAATATGTTTCCTCATGCTCCCAGATCATCTGAGTAGCTACCACCTAGTGAGAAGCTCGGCTGAGACTATAAAGTGTGGAAGACACAGGCACCTTTGGAGTCACCTGAAATGAGGCAGATGAATTTCCATATTTATCAGCCTAGACAAGCAAAATTAGTTGCCAGCTCAGGAAGATGCTTAAGAATCTGAGAATCCATTCGTATCTCAGGTTCTGTAACTGTTGATTGTTTTCTCCTTGTGTACTTTTAGGGTGCCAAAACAGAGTTTAAATGCAAATAATGGTAATTCCATCACATGCAAACACCTGTCTAGCATATATGTATGTTAGCTTATCACTGGCTATCTACTATCTGTCAGATAACTTGGCAGAGTGAGAAAAATCTATTACAAATGGAGCAATAGGCTTCCAAAAAGCATTAACATAGGTCCTAGAAGCAGTAAATGTGAAAAATGCCATCTGCATCTAAGGAAGTTTTGGGGGGTTTTTGTAAGAAATTTATTAGAGGAAGTGATAAATATAAGAACACAATTATTGCGAATGCAAAATCATTTCCTCACCCATTTTATGAATATTTTATTCCTCCCTACCCCCTACAAAAAAAAAGACCCTAAGCCTTGAGAGACAGAAACAGAAATGCTAACAACATTACTCTACCAGGCATGTAATCAGAGGGGATCTTTCTTCTCTCTTGCCACAGATAATAAATTATAGAAGTATTTGGGAACCTAATTATGTCACTGAGCAAACACTAACATGACAATATGAATGTTTTCTTCAAGCTAACATGATTTTGTGAAACCATTATTTTATTTTAAAGGTACTGCAGAACTCAACTCTGGTCTATTTTTAAAATGATAAATTAAACAGAAAATTTGTAATTAAATACTATCCTGGTTGCTTTGCCACAAAAAGACAAAAGACCAAATGTCAACTTGAAATTAAACTAATAGAAGCTGAGCAAACAATAAGGGGCTGTATCACTAAGCAAATTATAGCAGTGCAGATATATGGCAGATATCCTGATTATCTTTTTTTATTGTTGTTAAACCACTAGGCAAATGCAGCTCCATCATACTGCGTTCATGACAATACTTTGGAAGAACTTGAGGCAATAAAAGCATGTAAGTTTATGCTCGCTATGTATTCATGAGGACTTAATAGCTGCTGAATACTGATTTGAAGCAATTGCAAGAAAAGCCTCAGCACTGGGATACTCAGTGCTGCAAACCCTCAACTTCCAGTACTCCTGAACAGGAGTCAGTGATGCTGCGCCAGCTCAGCTAAGGATGTGTTTCCTTCCTGCTTAGTGTTCTCGTGGCATCCACAACACCCTTCTTACCATGCAAGGAGATACTTAAACCAGTTCAAAGGGAAAACTAAGAGAAGGCTGCTGCTGGAAGTTGTGAGATTGACTTTTAAATGTGGCTTTATCCTGAGAACTGTCTCAAACTAGTATGTGCACATCAGCTCAGGACCACCACCACAGCAGATGGACATGCTCCTGTCTGCCAGGCCCAGGTGCCTCTGCCAGGTGGGATTGAAGGCCAGAAATAGTCTCCTTTGTGTTTTCATGGTCCTAAGAATGTAAGAGTAGACCCCTCTGTTTTCTTGATCCTCTGCAGCATAGCTTCCATCCTGAATTTCTTCTACCTAAGGAGGAAGAAGTGGGGTTTCTTTTCCACCATAAAAGCATATCTATACCAGTAGCAAATTAGATGCTCCAAATGTAGGTTTCAATTCTTTTCAGGGCCAGGATAAATAAGAATTTGTATCACCTGGTTTCTAAGAAGATGCATTTGCAGCAAACCTAATAGTAAATAGTAAATAAAAATATCCATTGCCTCTGACTCCTACTCTTCCTCTGAGTGAATGGAAGGCTGCCAGTGCTGCTGAGATGTCATGTGAGCATGCCAAGTAAGCCAGGCTCTCCAGGAGCTTGTGGTGGGGGCACCTGTCAAATATGTAGGTGCACCCAAGACGGTGACATTTGTCAGTGTTTGTAATAGTAAAGCTCCAGGTAAATGAGTTTGCTATGGAAAACGAGGAGACTACCATTAGGTGCCTTAAGAAGGATGAGTAGGGCTTCCTTAGACCATGCTGTTGGAGCAAGGTGTGATAGCTCTAAGTCACTCTTGGTGTGGCAATAGTGATTTTAGATCTCACGCTAAAAATTTTGCTGTAACAGGGAGAACACCTGTACCGGAGAGAACCTGAAGATGCTGAGTCTTAAATCACATTCTAAACCAGAACAAAAACACTTTGCAACTTACTAGACCCTCTTTTTATATGTTAGTAGATAAAACATAGGCAAAATATGTAGGGACAGACACCTCTGTGTGGAGATTAGGAGAAGTAATGGAGAAAAACTTAAAATTCATGTTGAAACTAATTCTTGTGCAGTTGAGGATTTTAATTTTCTTTGTCTCGCTCTCTTTTTAAAATTATGTTTTGTGGACAGTTAAAAACCTTAAAATAGTAGTACAGCTCTCTGGGCTGTGTATTTAACTCTGTTCATGATATTTGCAATTCTCTTAGTTTCCTTCTAGAGAAATATAGTGCTCCCTCTCCTAGGGCTTCAGAGAACACCAGTACCAATCCTTTCAAAGAGCTCCCTGTAGCCTTCTCCTCAATTTTTCCAGATTCTCTTAGCCAGAAGTACCTTTCTTTTCTGCATTCCTGTTGTTTTTATAGCAGATATATTCAGTTGAATTTTTCATTTTCTCTTACATACAGCTTCTCTTTGAGACCCTAAGGGCTTCCAAGGAAAATGCAAAAATAGGATGAGAATGAAGCTTCCAGACAGTCTTTCTTCAATTTGAGTATACACAGCAAGACTTTTAGCTCATCAGACTACCTATTCAAAGTTTTCTCTTGTTTGGAAATGATGTTTGTGAGACAGAATTTGGATTTTTAAAATCAGCTTTTTATTCCTGTCTTTGAAAAAATCTTGCCCATCAGTGGATTCAAGTGTAAATAGTAGACTCTATTTGAAGGGGTAGAAAACAACAAGACTTCTGAAGTTTTGATGTAAACAATCCTTGTTCCACTGCTTGCTGGTAGATCAGCCACCTGGACTGACAGCCCAACTTTCCTCATGGTCTCAGCACCTCCCACTCTGCAGGCACTGCTGTGAGTGCTTCCATTCCTCCTCAGCTCCTCTGCAGCTTCCCTGATCTCAGCACCAGGGCTCCCCCACAACACCTCTCTAACAGACACTGCACTGTTCAGGTGAATCCCTCTTTACTATTTTGTCTGGCATCTTTTTCACAAATCCTCCAAAATGCCTGCTTTGTCTCCTTGGGTCTCCTATCTTTATCTGTGCTAAACATCTTCCCAGCACACCTTCCCAGCTTACAGAGACCTTTCAGGTTTGAATTAATCCTTTTCTCTGTCTGGGTTTGCACTTGCACACTTTCCTTACACTGTACCTTGGGAAGATTTTCTTTTCTGCCTTCATTTAGTGCACAGAGATGCAATGTTTAGAGAGGAAGGAGGCATGTATGGAAGTTTTTTAAGCATGGATCAGAGCATTTAATGAAGGTAAATCATGAGAGACAGAAAGAGCAGAAATCACTAGTCAAACAAACAGAAAAAGCTAAAGAAAGTATTTTATAAAGTCATACATTGCTGCCTTTCTCCTTAAGCTCTTCCTTCTACATAAAACAGATAGCCCAATCTCAAAAATAAACCTCAAAAATAAAGAGAATTGCAGGAGCTATGAAAACAAATCTCCTTTTTTATGAACTTACACAGAACTGAGGGTCAGAGAAAGTGAGACAGAAGGAACTGTGGGGATAGCACAGGGACCATGGTGACAAATGAGGTGGTACTTGCTGGAAGCCAAGATGATTCCCCTTGTCACAGTGTTTGCCAGAGATCAGGAGGCAGATGTGCCTCACACAGATGTTTCCTGGGGACAGAGAGGAAGATATTTATAAAACATTGGAAGTACCAGAACAAAGGTTTGTCTGGGGGAATAAAGTCAAAGAAAATGTGCCTCTGTGCTGAATTTCCTTCAGCTTCAGCTCTGACAGATGCTGTGGTACCAGCATTCCTTCTACGTGCTTTGCCAACACAGAGACGGCATGCAAAAGTTTGTGCTCTAAATTAAACAGGGGGAAAACCAGGTCACTTTTCATTCTTACAACACTACCACAGTTACTACTACTGCTGCTACTACTACTAAAATAATAATAAAACAGGTCCATCCCTGTATGAGCATCATCAGATGATTTTTAAACCAGGGAAGTCTCCTGCATATGAAAGGTAATAAAAACAATAATGATGTGGGATAACTTCCCTGGCTATCTGCTGCCAACAAAAATGCAAATGTGATTGCTGCCTTGAATTCGAACACAGAAAACTGCTAAAATGCCAGAAAGAAGTGGGCTTTTGCCT
Source organism: Certhia americana (assembly GCA_018697195.1). Classification (NCBI taxonomy): domain Eukaryota; kingdom Metazoa; phylum Chordata; class Aves; order Passeriformes; family Certhiidae; genus Certhia; species Certhia americana. The sequence goes on from CM031857.1 coordinate 102,913,743, forward strand.
AATGACTAAAAGTTTTAGTCCTTCCTCCAAGTAATGAGTTTGGCAGTATTAGTGTAATGTGCTTCATACCCTTTGAAAAATAAACATTTCTTGTTTAGATACAATCTAAACAAGCTTGGAATTAAAATAATTCTTCATTGGCTTCAAATTAGATGGATTGGCCATGTCTGAGCATTACTGCTGCTTAATTTAATATGACATATTGGCCTGGCATTTCCATTTTTAATGTGGGAAGCTGTGTTTATAATCAAGACCTTTCATCAGCAGTTTAAATTTTTTGAAAACTAGCAGAGATCTATTTAAATGGTGTCTTGCACACTGCTCAGGTTGGGTACCCTGAGAATGTGTAAATTTGTCTTACTTATGATAAATGGAACCATGAATAGTTTTTTTTTCAAAAAACTTCCATTTTTTGCTTCCTGCAGCTCTTCCTGCCATGAAGCACTCAAGATAAAGTATTTATTGGATGCTTTGATAGCACTGAGGAAGGTGTGCATTTGATTGACATATTTAAAAGTATTTCTGGCCTGACATTTTCTTGTCAGGTCTTGTAAAGGAGGTATATGCATCATACTCACAACACGCTGGAATTCTTTCCTCCCCCCTTACAAAACCAAAAGTTATCTTGAACAGTGCAGGAAATATAGCCTGATGGTATTTCTAGCCCCATCTCTTCCAATTTTCTGATCATATCTATAAAATTGCTGCAATTTTGGCCACCCAGAGCAGTGGGTGGGTTCTATCTGCCTTCCTTGAGGGGCAGATTTGAAGCATGGGATAGCATCAAGCCCAGCACAAATTTAGCAACCAGGGCCATTTTCATTCCAAAATTCATCCTATACTTTACACACTAGCATAGAAGTTAGAGCACTAACTGAGGAAAAAGAACCTTGATCTCAAACCTTCCCCAGGATGAGAAGAATCCTACATTTCCAGGATACAGGCCAAGCTGTAGTGAGGACAGGAGCAATTTTTATTTGGTCAAATTTTAATCTGATAAGCCCTTTCCTAGAAGTTGGTCAGTAGAGGCAAGCAGGAGTTGTATCCAAATCACAGTTGCAACAAAGCCATCCCTGCACACTAAATATTTTTAGCACTTGCCGATCAGAGTTTTTTGCTTTTTTGGGACCCCCTTCCAAAATGAAGCAGCCTAATTACTGAGCATGGAAATGCAGTTAAGTGGGAGCACAGGGGATGGAATAGCTGGGCCATAAAACAGAAGATGACTGGTCAGAGGATATAATTTTATGCTGTGTACTGGAGCCCACGGCAAGTAGGTCACATATTGGGACACACTGAAGGGTTGCTTTAGATCTGCAGAAAAAGAAAAAAAAAAAAAAAAAAAAAAAAAAAAAAAAAAAAAAAAAAAAAAATCAGAGAATTAGCAGGTAGCTTTGTGACTGGGAAAAACTGGCTGGCAGCTTCGAATTATGTTGTCTTCCAAGGCTGGGGAAAACCTGTTGCAAAGAGGTTTTGTCCAGGATTACTCTTGTTTTGGTGAGGAGGGGATGCCCCATTTTTCTTCTGTGTTTATATAAGTTCCTTGCACGTAAAGCATTGAAACTGTAGTTCCATTGCAAAGTAGCTGCAAGATTCCTGGAGATTTTCAGCACACTTTCAGCTACCTCCATAAGAGGACCAGAAAAATTCAGCTTAAGCCAAACTGCCATGAAACATCCAATAAAGACTTTTTTCTCTGCAATGTGGAGGCAGTAGCAATGAGATACCAGTCCAAGGGACCCTATATCAAGTTACAGCTGTGCTGAGGAACAAAATTGCTGCTGTCAGTTATTGCAGTTAAAGCACAAGCACTGCAGGGGGAAATACCAAATGCTTTTACAGTGCCCTAATGACCGTGAGTCAAGAGCATTATTTATGTTTGGTGAAAGCTCAGTGTGACTCCAGTCAGGTAAAGCACTGTCACTGTCACCAGTCACCACCTGCTTTCCCTTGCTGACCTGCCTGCATTTTGGGGAGCCCAAAGCAAAGCTCGGGGCAGGAGGGTCTCCAGGCCTGAGAGCAGCACCGAGCTCCCCTGCTAAGCTCTGTACTGTGCTGGTGCCTCTGCATTGTCAGCCACCATCCCCCCATGTCTCCTTCCCTGATGGCACCAAGAAGATGGATATAAAAAACTAGACCAAATAAATTTTTATTGTTTTCAATTTCCACAAACAGGAACTTGATAGATTGTTATATTTTGTTTGTAGAAGCTAAACAATCTCATAAATGGCTGGAGAGCTAATGGAATGTACTTCAGTCACTGAACTGGACTGGCATATGATTTAATTTTCCCATATATTCAAAAACTATATAATTATCAGGATTTCTCAAAAAATGTTTGAAAGTCTGCTGATACATCCAGAATTTTTTATTATTCTATTATTCAGAATTATTTTTCCTTTCTAGTAGGGTTAGGGCTCCTCTTGTCCTTCAAAGTTTTAATTTTTTTTCTATAGATAATATTAATTTGAATCTAATAATTTAGATAGAACTTCTTTAATGTCTGCTGTCATTTCATTTACAAGCTGCATTCACAGAGTACAGAAATCAAGTATACAGCAAATTATTTTTATTTTTTTCAGTATACTAAAATGTGGAAGAATTATTAGAATTCACCACACTTGGGCCAGGCATAAGAGTTCCTTCGGGCTTGAAATTTCAGATTGGCTTCCTAATAGGTTACATTCATAATGTAGAGTTTAATTATACTCAATGAGATATTCAGAAGACTTTCACTTCTATGCAGCCGCTGAAAGTGTAGTTACAGTTAATTAATAGTACAATAATCAACCAGTCTTAATGTCTGGGTCAGATTTCTCTTATATAAACGTAGTACAGCAAAATCCATATCTGAAATTTGTGTAGTTACTTGGACTGTCTTTACAGCTGCTAGGAGAGAAGGTGACCAAACTGAAGCTGGTTAGTGCCTTAGGGATGTCCATCTTCCTGGCCAAGCAGGGAGCAGAGCTGGTTTAGCCCAGGTGCCTCACTTTTAGGTAGCTGAAGTTAAGTAAGAAGGACTTAAGTCTCCATCACTTGAGATTATTGCAGCTGATTTTTTTTTTTTTTCAGAATATCCTCTTTATTTTTGGTTAATTTCTAGTCATGTTAAGTCTTAGCAATTATACAAAACCTAAAGCTTCAGAATAGAGAATTAATCCCATCATAAAAATTTAATCAATTAGACTTTGAAGTAGAGAATGCAATTCTGATTTATGCTTCTTACATTTCCTCACCCCATCTTGTCTTCCTTGTGGAAGATACTGCTTCAAGATACTGCTTTTTCAGATCATATACCCATAAATATAGGAAAATACATACTAGTAGGGTTACAGGTTAATTCCTGTTAGTAATATGTGCCATTTTAACTGTTCATGAAGAAAGGATATCCTAAACTGATACTATAACTTTATGTTCAAAGTTTGTGTCATGCAGTTAGTGCATTTGAAGAGATTTATAAATGGCACATATTCCCAATATCTGTATCATTGCTTTGGATACTTATTTATCATTATCAGAAATCATATCTCAGTAATGCTGCAATCTAAATTTTTCATCCTCAGATAATGAGATCTTAAAAATTCCTATCACTTCTTGAAATCCCTTGAGACTACAATGTAGTGATGCACCAAAAAAGAGTCAGAACTGAAAAATTCACTCTAGTTTTTTTGTGGTTGTATCAGGTTATATACAAAAAGTTAATTTAATGAAAGTGCTGTCATAAGTATTTTGAATGGTTATTTTGAATTTTTGTTCCAGAAAGGTATTTTCAATGTAGGATCCCATGAGGTCTGTAGCAGGAAGACCATTAAATATCTGTTTAAAATATATGAAAATATCAAAGGGTAAGATTAAAAGAATAAAAATATGGCCATGTCTGATGCTCACGCAGTCTGCCAAATATTACAAATTGAAACTGAAGATTGATCTGAAATACAATGTTTGAAGAGCATCAAGGATTACAGAGCCTTTTGAGCAGTGGTGAGGACATCTGGAACACAGATATCTTTTTCATCTCTCCTCCCAAAAGTCAAATGGAACAGGTTTGAAAGGGACAGTCAAATCTGGCAAATTAACAAATGGTTACAGGACTGGTGCCACAGTCAGGGGTTCAGCTAGTTGGATAATGGAATTCCCTTTGAGAAGCATGAGGAGTGATGGGGCCCATCTGTCAGAGAAGGGGAAGATCTTTGGTCACAGGCTTGCTGATCTGGGAAAGAGGTTTAAACTACAGGTGGAGGGAGAAGAAGCCTCAGTCCATCCCAGTCATATTAGTTTGATACCAGAGCCAGCAAGAAATTCTCAGAGCCTGGAGAGGATTTACAGGTCAGCAGGAGAGTACCTGAAGAGCAGCACTGAGAAATTGCAGCCACTCCAGCCAGTAATTCAGCTTCACTGAGAATCACAGAAGCATAAAATCATTAACATTGGAAAAGACTCCCAGATCATTAGCTTCCAACCTTTGACCAAACAACACCTTATCAACTAAACCATAGCACCAAGTGCTACATCCAGTCATCTCTTGAACACTTCCGGAGGTGGTGGCTCCACCATTACCTTGGGCAGCCCATTCCAATGTTTAATCACCCTTTCAGTGAAGAAATTTTTCCTGATGTCCATCTGAACATCCCCTGCTGCAGCATGTGGCCATTTCCTCTTATCCTGTCACAGGCTACCTGGGAGAATAATCCCTACCTGGCTTTCAGGGAGTTTTAGAGAGTTATAAGGTCCCCCCGAGCCTCTTTTTCTCCAGGTTTAACTCTACCCAGCTCCCTCAGGTACTCCTCACATGGCTCACTCTCCAGACTCTTCACCAACCTTATTGCCCTGTTGAGAGTCCATCTTAAATGTCTCTATGCAAATGCACAAAACACGGGGAATAAACAAGAGGAGCTGTAGCTGTGCACACCTCTGCAAGGCTGTGATCCTGTTGGCATTCACAGAGATGTGGTGGGATGGATCCTGGGACAGGAGTTTTCAAATGGAAGGATGCAGGCATTTTTGGAAGGACAGGCAGGGAGACCAGGAGGAGATGTCTCCAACTACGTAAATGTGCAGTTGCAGCACAAGGAGATCTGCCTGATAAATGAGGAGCTGACTGAGAGCTCAGTGGTCAGGACTAAAGGGAGGGCAGGGACAGGTAATATCATAATGGAGATCTGTGACAGGCTGCCCTACCAGCAGTTCTGAACAAATGAAGTCCTCAATAGACAGGTAGGGGCAGCCTCCCATTTACAAATCCTGGTCCCCAAGGGCCACTTCAGCTACCCCACTATCTGTTGGAAGCACAACACAGCAGGGAACAGGCAATCCAGAAAGTTCCTGGAATGCGCTAATGAAAACTTCCTACTCTAAGTGACAGAGGAGCCACTGAGGACAGATGCTGTGCTGGACCTTGCTCTCACAAATGAGGGGCTGGTGAGGAATGTGAGGCTCAAGGGAATCCTGGGCTGCAGTGACCAGGGAATGGTGGAGTTTGAGATCCTTAGGGCAGTGAGGAGAGTGCACAGCCAGTTCAGTGCCCTGGACTTCAGGAGAGCAACTCTGGCCTCTTCAGGGATCTGCTTGGTAAAGTACCAACCCTGAAGGGAAGAGGAGCCTTAGGAAGCTGGCTAATGTTCAAAGATCACCTCTTCCAAACTCAGGAGCAGTACATCCCAACAAAGAGGAAGAAAGGCAAAACACCAGGAGGCCTGTGGGGATAAACAAGGAACTCCTGGACAAACACAAACACAGAAAGGAAGCCTACAGAGGGTGGAAGCAAGGGCAGGTAACATGGGAGGAATACAGAGAAATTCTCTAAGCAGACAGGGGTCAGGTTAGGAAAGCTAAACCCTGATAGAATTAAATCTGGCCAGGGATATCAAGGGCAAGAAGAAAAACTTCTATAGGTACATCAGTGATACAAGGAAGACTAGGGAATGTGGGCCCTCTCTGGAAGGAAAGACTCCTGTGGGGAAACCTGAGGTACTTAATGACTTTTTCATCTCTTTCCTCACCAGCAAGCTCTCCAGTCACACCACCCAAGTCACAGAAGGCAAAGGCAGGGTTTGGGAGAATGAAAAACCATCGACCATAGGAGATCAGGCTTGAGATCATCACAGGAAACTGAAGGTGCATGAATCCAGGGGATCGGATAAGATGCACCCACAGGGTCCTGAGGAAGCTGGTGGATGCAGTACTAAGGCACTGTAAACCACATTAGAGAAGTTATGACAGTTCAGTGAAGCTCCCAGTGACTGGAAAAGGGGAAACATAACCCCCATTTTCAGAAAAGGAAAAAAGAAAGATCTGGGTAACTACAGGCCAGTCAGTCTCACTTCTGTGCCTGGCAAGATCATGGAGCTAATATGTCTGGAAACTGTGCTAAGGCACATCAAAATTATGAAGGTGACTAGGTGACAGCTAACATGGCCTCAATAAGGCATATTTAGGATATGCACCTAATTTCTGAGTAATAAAAAATGTTAGGCAATAATTTTTATTTCAAATAACCACCTACTATTGCAGCTGCAGATGTATCATTCAGTTCCTAAATTCTGTTCTGTAGAAAAATCATTTTGCCTTATCTTTAAATAAAACTCTATTCAGAGGATATAGCCTGGAAAAACTATGCTTTATTCGTGAAATTGTTGCTATAATCTAATCAATTAACATCTTAATGTGTAGGCTTTTTAGTTAGTTTTGATTGAGAAAAAACATTTTGAATTCAGATTGTGGTTTTGGTAACTGTAGCATCAACTGTGAAATGAAAATCAGGGTTGTTTTGGGTTTTTTTCTAATAATTCAGAGATTCTTTTTTATGAATGAAGGAAATTGCAGTGCTAAAAAAGTCAAAGCATGTAATCAGAACTTGTAAAATATTCCATTCTGTTTTATGACATCTCAACTCCAATCAAATAAACAGAGCCAGAAAGAACTGGAGACTTGATTGACTGTTTAAAGGAAAAGCTGTCAGTTTGATTACAGGCAAGTGAACAGACACATTACTAAATGTAAACTGCATTTAATTTTATTATGCAAGCAGCTTTAATAACGTCACAAATAAGTTATGCAAACTGAAACACTGGGTGCAACTGCATACAGATTTCTGATACTGAGTGGGAACTGTGGATCATAGCTATTTTCAATTTAAGTGTTCTAAATTTATTAGGGAGCAAAAGGTAGTTAAAAATGAGTGAGCATCAGAGGGAAAAAAACCCCACACCATGTTGTTTCAAACTGAAGTGGTAGAGCTTTCAAATAGGTTTGTAAGAGTAGATTCTTGCAGTGCTAGGTCGAAATGTCCTTACGGTGCTTCTATTCAAAACTTTGCAGCATTTTTCTACTCCCTTTTTCCTCTGGTTTCACTCCCCATGTGTAAGTAATTTTGAAATTCAAAATGATTCGTTAAGTGTGATGGATGTCTGACACTAAGCTTGTGCAGGCTTTTTGGTCTACCCACAGAAGGAAGCAAGGCACGACCCATTTCATAGAATCATGGAATCATTCAGAACCAAAAAAGCCTCAAAGACCATCAAGTAGGACTGTAAACACAGCACTGTTCCCTGTAAACACACCACTAAGCCCTGTCCCTAAGTGCCACATCTGCATGTCTTAAATACCTCCAAGGACAGTGATTCCACCAATTCCCTGGGCAGCCTGTTCCAGTGCTTGACAACTCTGTTGGTGAAGAAATTTTTCCTGATATCCAATTTTTATCTCCCCTGGAGCAACTTGAGGCCATTTACTATCATCCTCTCTGGCTAGGAGAAATGTTTTTTTTCCTTACCTTGCTGCCCGGGGAGAGAGTTCAAACCAGACTCAGCTGAGGACTTCTGGAAATTCTGGGATATCCAGGTGTTGTAAGCCCAAAAGCAGACTGCAGCAGTGGCAATAGTTCTGTGCTGCTGTCTGTTGAGGGGAGATCAGACTTTGGCTGTGTTCTGCCACAGCCCATGGGACCCTGGTTTGCCAAGCTAGAGAGCACATCCCTGCCTGCTTACTTCTGCCTGCTTATTCCTGCCTCCTGACCCACTCAGCAACAGAGTTACAGACCTGGAACTGCTCTGGTGATGTACAATGGAAAGAAATGTGCAACTGCAGCATCTGATTCACATCAGACAAAATTCAGGAGGGAAACAGAGATGGGGAGACAGACAGGGGTGGCTGCTACGTGATTCCCAGTAGGAGAGCAGCACAGCTCCCAATCTGAGCACTTGTTCCCAATGCAAAGACAGGGAAAAATGTTGGTGGGTTTGTAGGTTTTACCCAGGAGCCTGTACTAACTAAACACAAGCGTCCTAAAGCAGTAGATGGCACATTGTCACAGCAACAGTAAGTCCAACAAAAAACAGGCTTTGTTGTGTTGGCTTTAAAAAAAAAAAAAAAAAAAAAAAAAAATTTAGTCGCTGGCAAAGCCTGGAGATCAGCAATCACAAACTGATTACATTCAGTGTGGAAAAACAGAGAATAAGGGTTAGTTTTGTCAAGCTGAGGGAAATTATGAGAAGTGATTCTTTTTCTGACTGGCAATCGTTTTTTTTCTGGCTCCTCAGAGTACTCTTTAGAAACTTATATTAGATGATTAAAAAGCACATGGATGTACAGTTGAAAAGATGTAATGTTTTTCTAAAAGCTCCTTGTAGTTCACTAGAAAAATGAAGGTGATAAGTTAAATAACAAATATTGCAAAGAGAAATGGGAGGAATAGACAGCAGTCAGTGCAAACTGAGGGTAAGCCTCTGGAGCACAGAAAAATGGAACAGAGATCAGTAGGTAAGAACTTCGGAAAAGATACAACTGAGCATCAGTGTGAATGGTGATATGGAATTAAAACAACTATATTAGGAGAAAAAGAATTCTTAGTATACTAAATAAACCTGTCATGAAGAAGAATGATAGCACAGCTAGTAATGAAGGAAAACTGCAGAGCTTTCAATAGCTAATAATAGTAATAATATTTTTTTGTTTGGAAGGAAACAGAATAGCTCACATATTCATGAGGATCCAAGATGTGTTTCTTATTCAAAAGGCAATGAAAAACAAGATATGATTTCCAACTGCCTGCTATTTTTAGACTAGATGGCCTGACTAAGTGTCAGCATAAAAGGGCTAGGCAAGGAGATTTGTGACTGATGCATCTACCTTCAGTACTGTTAACTCAGAGTGCTTAACAAAATTCCACACAGTAAATCCACACAGACCTGACCAGCAGCCTGTTGTTGGCAGCTGAAGAACACAGCTATTCTGACTTTAACGCCAAACATAAAAATTAATTAATAATGAACAGACCAATGAAAGTCACTCAACACAATTTGACCGCAACAAGACTTGACTTGGCAAAACAAACTTGACTTCATTCTTCACTGAGTTTACTTCCTGTCTGATTGTTGTACCATGTATACATAATAGATGTAATGGATGTATTTTTATTTTTTATCATTACACACACAATCCCAGCTGAGGAATTGGCACTTTACGATATCAATTATCTTACACTAAACTGTTTTAAGGTCTCAAAGGGCAATCCATGAGGGCCTCTCTTAAGTGATTCTCACCAAAATTAGTGCCAAGTGATACTCTTCATCATTTCTACTTGTGTTCTAGAAATAAATATAAAATCATTCCTAATACAATTTGGCTTAAGTCTATATACAGGAATTTATTTAATGATGTCTACAGAAATGAGGGCAGAGCACCAACAGAGAATACTCTCAAACAGATCACAAGTTGAGTCCAGACCACAAGTTGACTCCAAATGATTATAACAGAGCTGAAAGAAATTCTGTATGTGTTGGAGTATGAGGTGCAGGTCATGCAAAGAGACTAAGAACCTCTGTCCCCACACAAACACTTCTAAAAGATTTAAGTAACTTAAGTGAGAAACTGAGTATTACTACAGAAGGTAACAATTCTCGTACCTACATTTTAAAAGCAATTAAAACTATTTGGGATCACCAAAATTATTGAAATTATTGAAAATTATTATGTGAAATTAAATCAAATTTAATTTAATTAAGAATTATTTAAATTTCTTACAGTTAAAAACTAAGGAGTCTGTTTATCCTGTCAAAGAAAGGACTGAGAAATTTCATGAGCTGATTGCCTTGCTGGAAAAAGAGGCAAAATTTTGGACTCAGTTTTAGCAAAGACCAGCACATAGAGAAGAAATGGTTGAATATTGAGGTCATCCACAGCCAGGTGAGAAATAAAGCACACTTCAAAAAATGACAGGCCTTGACCACTGGAGCAAGACATTAGAGGAATAAATTTGATAACCACAAGCCAGGATTAAATGGCTTTCTGGAAGCTGTGCTTCAGTTAACCAGGAATTACTGGTCTCTAGGCAAGGATAATAGGACCAATATTAAGCCTTTTCATGCAGATCATCAGGCTGCTTGTATAAAGGTTCCCCTGTAATCTTAAATACTAAACCCTGGCAAGACAAAAAATAGTGTCACAAGGATAAATGCTGAAAGTATTAGAGGACATTTAAAACACACTTAAAACACAGAGCTGATACTGGACATCACTCCATCTTTGGTAAACACCAGTATAATTTTGATTCTGCAAAGATCTTAAGTATGGTTATTATTTTATGTGAGTGTTTAAGTCCTCAATATTTCAAAAGAATTTAAGCATCTGTTTAGCTCAATCAAAGTTTTATCTGAATAGCTAGGGCAGTGAAATTTCTTTTTTTCAATATATAAGTGCACTTTCTGCACGGTTATGTTATCGATTATAACTGATTTCCACAGTCTATAAGGAAAGGGGAACCAGACTGAATTGCATGTTTATAGTATTCTAAACCTGTCTCTAGCAAAGAAATTATTAAAATAGAGGTTTGTCTGAGAGCCAAATAAAATGAATATAATGGTAAGAGATCACACTTGGAAAAGAGGGCTTGTGAATTTACTTGAATCTCTGAAGCATGAAAGAGCATGAGAAAACCTGAAGAATCATACTTAATTTCATGCTATTTCAATAGCTCCAGAGTATGTTCAATGTACATTTTTGCAGAGTCACAAATACTGTCTTTTTGTCTATATCAGGCACATCTGGTTTTTGATAAAACAGTTCCTCCATCCTCATCTTCATCTTCAGTTTCTATATATTGAAACTTATCTGTAATGAGATATTCATATTAATGGCAGTGGAAAGCACTGGGTCTATTCTTTTCTTCTAAAAACACATGGTAAAAATTTCAAAAGCTTCTCATCTTGGCCTCCAGAGGTCATCAAGACCTTTACCTTGGAGTGAAATGCATGCAGAGCGAGGGTGGCTGGAAAAAACCCATTGATAGCTTCAGTGACTCACACGTCTTGTTATGGACCAGAATAAAAAGTGGAAAAGTCCATTCCAAAAATGCACCATGCGGAAAATAAAGAGAAAAAAAAAAAAAGATTAAAAGGGGGGTGGGGGGGGGAAGAGGAGAAGGAGGAGAAGGAAATGATGAAGGAGAAGGAGAAAGAAGGAGAAGGAGAAGGAGAAGGAGAAGGAGAAGGAGAAGGAGAAG
>CM031857.1:102925249-103151072 GCA_018697195.1 Certhia americana
AGAAGGAGAAGGAGAAGGAGAAGGAGAAGGAGAAGGAGAAGGAGAAGGAGAAGGAGAAGGAGAAGGAGAAGGAGAAGGAGAAGGAGAAGGAGAAGGAGAAGTACAAGAAGTACAAGAACAAGAAGGAGAGAAAGGAGAAGGGGGAGAGGAAAAAAAGAAGGGGGAAAAGAAACATAACCAAGTCATTATAGTCTTTTAAATCTGTGTTAAATATTTCCTCAGTTATTTTATTTCTAACGCATTCCCCAAATGTGTGAAGGGAATGTTCATCTGTTGCCTGACACAACACAGGGCAATCTTTGACCATGTGGGAATCAATCTGAGATCTCAATCAGCCAGACAGAAAAGTCCAGATGTCTTGTAGACCAGCATTTCACTCATTTGGGGACAAAATGCCAGGCTGTGCAAGCCAGATAATTCCTCTGCCCCAGTGCAGTGACAGAGGAGATGTGAGTGTACCTGTACTTGCTGAATCTTGTAGGTGACCACATTGCTCCTGCCACTGCCTCTCTGAGGAAGCTGGTACAGGAAGCTGGGGTGTGCTGGAGAGGCTGGGGCATGCTGAAACTCCTCCCCTGCAGCAGGAAAGACAGATTTTGGCAATAGATTGTAAAGTCAAAGTCTGGAATTGATAATTACTGGAGTCAATTTCTTAGCACCCCTGTTTGTGAAGTTAATATGTGTGTAAAGTACCAATTTGCCTCTGAGAACTACCTCAATCTCTTTGGAAATTTGGCAGAATATACTCAGAACGTACATTACATTTATTTTAATTAAGAAATTCCAACGAAGTATTTATTTAATCTGTGGTCTCAAAATTAAATGTGAAGGTAGTTAATGAGAATGGAAATCTAGTCTGAATCTGCAGAGAACTCAGCAAAGTTTTTTATGTAAAAGTTCCAATAGAATGTATCTATACCATATGGAAATCTTTGAGGGACTATGCCAAATGAAATCCAGGCTATTAGGATACTTATAACTGCAATATCTTTGCTTCAGTGTTCCTCACAATGTTATTCCTACTTTGTTACTTAAATTCTTTCTACATAATCTCTAGATATCATTCACAAACTACCTCATACTTCACCCCTACTAAAAATATCATTCCAAGGGTGCCCCCAGTCCGTGTTTCCTCTTCAGGCAGACATATTTCTCAATATAACAAAATGAAAGGAGCACTGAAAAACGTCCCCAAATTTGTGATGATAATTTATAAAAGGGTAATTGTTTGAACTGGAAAGGTAGTTGCAGGAAACTAGTGTCCTAGAGAAAGCACTTCCATTTTTGTACAAGTTTCTGCACTTCTACCATCCTATGGTTTCTACGGCTTCTTAATAAGATGACTAAGATTTTTTTTCAGGTTTTGAAAAATAATGGGCATGATTTCTAGAATAACAGTATCTATTAAAAGGTTGCAAGATGTAAAGTAGCAGGATATTAACTTGAGATGATTACATATCTCTCTTTCAAACATATTTGTCAGCTTCAATTTTTCTTTTCATTTTGAATTTCTGCCATTTAATTATCAAGGGAGTCTGTCACAGAATGGAGAAAATTCTAGGTTTATGCAAACCACTGGATTCCTTGTGTAGATGAGAGGAAAAAGTCAGGGATGTTTGGATAGAAAGAAATCTCAATAATCTAGAGACAACAGTATCTGATACTTTCATGATGGTGCATTTGTTCTTGTCAAATCTATGAGAACACATTAGCATACTTCCATTTAGATGACAGGTTTTCTTTGTTGCTTTTACGGACGATTTAGTCTGCTCTCAAACTCATAAGTGCTTTTAATGTCTTGTATTGAGGTTTTGTGATCCATATTTATATTTATATTTATATTTATATTTATATTTATATTTATATTTATATTTATATTTATATTTATATTTATATTTATTTTGTGGTGGACTAGGCAGCGCTGGGTTAACTGTTGGACTTGATGGTCTTTAAAGACTTTTCCAACCTCAATGACTCTATGAAATCAACAATATCAAAATGGACACCCTTGCCTTGTGTGAATTCAGCAAGACAAAGAAAAGCAAGCATAAACACATGAAACTATACTTTCTCCCTAAAATAACAGCGTAAGTTATGCTTTAGCTTGTTCCTTTCCCTAGTTTCAGTCTTGGGGATATTTTACTTGGTTTCTCTTTAAGAAAATTATGAGAGAGACTAATTCCAGATAAATGGCTCAGAGTACTACTCCTCTTAGGAAAAACATAGGACAGAGATGGGGAAAAGCCTAGAAAACTTGCAGTTCACCTTATTATCAACTTCAATCACGGTAATGACACTCAATCTGCATGTCCAGGGCAACAGAACACAATGGCAGCCAGGGAAACCCACTGAAATATTTGAGAAGCGGAACTTGATTTCATACTATGTCAGTGACATGTTGGCATTCTCTCCTATAAATCATAACAAATAAAACTTAACTGCTCCAGGTACAGATGCAGCAATGATGCAATTTTTTCAGCACTGTGCAAATCCAGTATACGTTATCTGATATAAATCTGAAATTTCTCATTTGCATGTTGTTATGCTTTTTTAACAGACTTGAGTGTTTGGTGGCCACAGAAGACAAAACCTATACCTCTCTGGAGAATTAATGCATGTGGAATATATAATCACTCTAACAATTCAGAGGAAATGTTGAGACCTATGGTATTAATTTATCCTGAAAGGCGTAGTTCCACCAGAATTCAGATGAGTCACTTTCTTGGGGAAACACAAAGAAACTTTCTTTGTCTGAAGTTTTTTCTTCTGATCCAATTTAATCTGTGATCAAGCAGAGACTGTGTAATAAGCTGCCTTTGGTGTTCTGTACCAAGCTTTACTGTACTTGCAGAATGACTTTAGGAGGTCTGCCAGAGCAGCTATCACAGTGCCTATCTTGCTCTGCCATCCCTAAAATGCTCCTGTACAGCACACTCTTGTTCCTGATAACTTCTCTAATGTTTGTTTCAATTTATTCATTGAATATAATCTCCCAACAACTTAAGAAGGTGCCCTGCAAATAAAGCTTTTTATAGTTCTATTGCTAAGAGTCTGGTATTTTAAAAAATGCTAAAATCAAATAAAAAAGTAACTTACATTCCTAAAGGGAACACTGTGCATAAATGATATCTCTCTTGAACTTAAAGATAAGATTTAAGACAACCTGAGGAATTCTGTATTTCTTCATTTAAAATCTTGGTATCTTTTCTTGGAGATTGTACTTCCAAGCACATTAGAATTGGGAAGTGTATTTCATGAACAATAAACCCCACCAGCACAACTTACTGCTGAATCCTGGGCTGATAGTTTAAGAACTCAGTAAAACATTCTGACAGGTTAAATAAGTGGTAATGGCACCATTATGGCTGTGATAGTCCAAGAATGCAAGCGAGGAAAATGTGCAGAGAGCAGTACGGGCCTTACCACAGTCCTTGGAAAAAAAAAATTTTAATTTCTCACCTTAGAGGAACGTCCTTCCCACAAGGAGATCCCTTTTCACCAGTGAGGTGAGGCCACAAGTGCTCTGCAAAGAGCACTCACAGCAGCACCTGAGGGCCTGGCTCTGCACCCCTGAATTTTTGGTGACCTGTGGTTGATGGCTGGTTTGTGGAGGTAATTGTGTCAGCCCATGGGAGTTGGTAATTGCTATGTTATTATTGCTCATTTTTCACTGAGGGGTCTAGAGAGATGATGCTGCTGTAAGAGGAAAGAGTGGTGATTAGTGGCTTTATGTGGACGGCAAAGAGTAAAATCAGACTTTCGGTCGTCATGATTTTGAGGCCATCTATACGTTCCAGAAATCCAGCAGATACTAATTAATTGAACAACATAATTAAGTTAAAATTAGTTAGGGTGTTCTTCACTCTACTTAGTAAAAATATTTCTCTTTCTGATCAGACTGAAAGGAGATCATTTGTGCTGAAAAGCCTGACCAATATCACTGCTGTTTACAAACTTTTAAAATCTGTTTTATAGTTATGTTTGAATAATTCTTTGTTATATGTTTGTGAATTTGGTTTGTTGTCCTAGGACTCATGTCCTAGGACAATTTCCTTACAATTTCCAAACTTACAGAATTACATGCTTCAAAACACAGAGATAATAACCAAGACAATGAAGAGTTTATTTAAACTACCACATCAAAGAAATATAGGTAATACCTCTTAAGGCAAGACACTGATAATATCCATTCAACAAGTACAAAACAGTAACTCCATCACTGTGATCAAAGCGTTCTTGTGAAGCCCATGAATAAGAACCCATTTCTTGGAAATAAAGTCACTTTTAAGAGGAGAAAATTCATTGCTTGTGTACGTGTAAATGAGTGATACCTTTTTAGGTTCTTACAGAGTCTTCATCTCTAGAAGGGGTAATGCCATTAAAGTTAACCTGTGACCAAAAGCTGAAAATGTACTTTTGGATGGAAAGATAAAACAGTCATCTGCAATGTACAGTATATTGAACTGGATAAAAGCATTTGCTTCAAAGCTCAAGGATACCTCAGCATCTATAATTAGAAGGGCTCTCAAAGGGCATACACAGTCTTTCAATTGAAGTAGGTGACACTTCTTTAAAACAGCCCCACAACATAAAAGTCTTAAGAGTTCCTTTTAACCTTTTAAGGAAAGTAAGTGAAAGACAAGTACAGTCAGCTTTACTTTAGACTTTACCATCTCAAAGCAGATATACCTCAGTAATAAGTCAAATGGTGCAGCCAATAGATGTATATGCCTTTTAAATTATAATTCTGAAGTCTAGTGCTGACTGAAGGAGGTTTCCAACATTAACTTATTCAGGTGTCTGGGCTTTTATAATCCTCCTGGAATTATGTTCTTTCTATTCTTGAGTGTAACAATAAAGATTTACTCTTTCCCCCTCTCCCTAAAAAAATCCCTGAGATATAACCTACTCATATTATAAAACTGAGGGACTATGGCAGAAGCTAATCCTGACCTTGGAGGAGGCATCTTACAAGGAAACACCTATTAACTTAGAGGGCCCAAGAGAGACTTTGTTTCCTTTCCAAACATTAAAGGGTGAGTGATAAACATAAAGTTTTGAAAGTTGCGTATAACATGCAGAAAGTCATATATTTTTCTCCTTTCCTTAAGTATTCTAAGCCTCTCCTGCATCTGGATAATTGATATTCTCAAGGCAATACCTCCTTGCATGATTCAGATACTGGGAATATCCATGAGTCTGTAATAGGAACTGCATCTTCACGCAATACAGTGAAATAGCATGACTTTTAAAAGTTCATTATTTTTATTATTGAAGTATCATCCCAGTATTATCTTCAGTATGGCTACTGTGGTAGAAGAAATAAATTTATTTGCTGTAAAGGGCATATTATGCTACCAGGTTAATCTGAACCAACTTCCTGCAAAACTACAGAGTGAAATCCTACCTCACTTTCTGGAGGAGGACTGATTTTAAAGCATAAAATAGATAAAGGCGTTTTAATATTAAACTGTTGCTATTCTTTTACTAATTAAACTAATATGAACTTAATATAATACTTTGTGTTGACTTTATGTATTAGTCCTGTTTGAAGCTTGTACATTGTGCTGCAGCATACTGATGGGACACAGGCAGCTTTGGCCAGCATCCAGGAGACTGCAGTTCTCAGAAAATGTTTTTCTTAGCATGAATCAATGTGAACGAGATTTTGTCTAGAATGGTGGAAACTCTAAAGGGGCAGTGCTGTATCCCCAATGGTCTGAGTGTGTGTGCAAAGCAAGGCTTCTGGGGAAAAAGCAAAAACAGTCCTTGGGTAAAGCAGTTTTGGCACAACAGCCCTTCCTTTGGGAACGCTGGCTCCTCTTCAAGTCTGAAATAGAAGCCACAACCCAGCTGCTATTTAAAGGTTGAGAGCAATTGCTCTGAATTTAGTTTAATTCCATCCATCAATTAGACAAATCCAAAAGGAAATGCAATTGGTACCTGAGGAACAGAGCAGGATTTTAGCAAGGAAATAAGTGATAAGGTCACTGTCTCCCATGGGACAGAGAAAGACCACTGATTACCACCTGTGGAACATGCAGATGCAGACTGAAATAAATTAAATTCTAGCACTTATCAGATCATGCTAATATTAAACTGTACCAAATAGAAATCACTTGAATCAGCATATGATTAGCAAACAAACTATTTTATTTCTGTAATGAGAGAAGCTGATTCTATGATTCTAGGGAGGTGGTTAAATGTCTCCCTTCTTTTCCAACCAGTTGTTAGAAAATGGATTTAGCTTTCATTATTCAAGATATTAGAAATATTTTTTTTCATCTACACCCATGCTATAGGGACAACATTTTATTATCCCCATCAGCCAGAAATCCATCTGGATTTCAGCTGCATTGGTACAAATGTCTGCCCAGGTGCTACAATGATGCAAAGAGGTGCTGGCTGGGGTTTTATTTCTTGGTGCCAGGCAAAGAGAAGGAAGCCCTCAGTCTCAGACATATCAGCCCAGACCCAGGGTACCTCATGTGGCATTTACTGCCATGCTCAAAGTTGCAAATGATGGTCTGCAGGTGGAATGCAGAAAGCATGGTCCCTCTGAAGGACCTAAAATAAGGATAACAATCGCTGACAAGTCTTGTGACTCTGTCACAGAATGGACATGTGCTGGTAACATACTGTGCAGCTGGAGAAAAATTTGTCAGACTTCAGTTCACGCCAGCTTGAGATATTTCTGAACACAGACCTCCTGCATCAGGTTGAGATCCACCACAACAGCAATATAAAAGCTGGATGACTTTACAAATCTGTTTGAAATTATGTTGCGATAATGAAATGGGTAGGAAAAAAGGTAACAATGTGAAATTAGTTTTTTGTTCCAAGAAAGCAAAAGTAGGGTAATGATAAAAAAATCTGTTCAGTTTTGCACAGATCTTTTTTCATTCACAGAAAAGAAAATTCCTTAGAGCAGGAAATTATAAAGAGAAAATGAAAACCACACTAGGCCAGATTTAAAAGTCAATTTTAATTGCAGAAATATCATCTTTAATTGCAGAAGTAGCCTGAACTCTGAGGACAAGCAGTATGACCTATCTTTTGCTCAAAGTAATTAGTTAAAGTCAAAAAAAGAGGAGATTTAAGGCACATGTGAATTAGTCCTTAGACTGACTAAGAACATTCCTTGGTTATGCTGCAAAGGAACAAAGCACTTTTATGAAAGTGAAATGACATCAAGTCCCAAGACATCATGTGAAAAGAACTTTAATAGTTTGTATGACTCCTGGATCAACAAGAAAATTGGCCAGGGTCATTACAGGTGGAGTGGACAAACTATTAGACAGGAGAAACAGATCATGCCTTGCCAGTGATTTACACAACTATTTGTTAGCAGACTGAATTAATTTTTGTTTTCTTCATCCTGGAAAGGTTATAAACAACTCCAGTGCAAATAAAACCTTGACAAATTTATTCTGAAAGGCAGTGGGCTTAACAAGTTAACTGTAGCATCAGGTCAGATCCCTGACCATGTCAGAGTTGACTTTCTGTGGTGTCTTCCATTATCCATCTGTCAAAAAAGTAGGAGCCCTCAGCTTCTTGAGAGACAGATACAAAACTCTTACTTTCACCAGCAATAACAATAAGCAGTGGAAGACTTTCTCTGAATCCTCCCTGTGCACTTCACTACCTTACTTTGCCTTACCACTATGTTAAGAAAGAGCAAAGACATAGAGGAACATGCTTGTTTTAAGATGGCTAGAAAAACTGGACCTGAGGATGTTTTTCCAGAGACTGACCATTAATCAGACCTTGTCCCACCACTGGTTATGTTAAAAGGTCAGAGAAGGACTAGCAATGTCTCCACCATCATCATCCTGGGACCTCATCCAAGGAATGGTCTGTGGACAGGAACAGTGGCCAGGATGCTCTGGCCTCCAACCTCTGTGTCATCCAGGCAGGCTCTGTGCCAGGAGCCAGAGGTCAGGCAAAAACAACTTGTTGCTGCTGATGGGAGTCTTGCCAGGAATTTCAGCAGCTGCTTTCAGGGATGCCAATGAACAAATCTGAATACCAACGATTTCCAGGGCCAGTGACTCACTCCAAGTGATGGGCATCCTGGTGTGAAGACTTGTGGCACCAGCCCCAGGAAACCAGTGCCTGCCTTGGACACTGCAGGCTTAGGTTGTGTTTATGCAGCAGCTGAAATCACTGTGCTGGGGATACCCACACCATTTGTTCTGGTTGAGTTGTTCAAGCAATTTTCTGCTTCTAACAGCACTCTTGAGTAGTCATGGGAACCCAGTGCCACTGTGTGGCACCTTGGCCAGGAATCCACATTGGTGACTTCCCTAGACACATGGTGGGCAGATGGAGATCCCCATTGGTCTGTCATTCTATATGGCAGAGGAAGGGAAGGTTTCCCTGGCCTCCCTCTTCTTCTTCTGCCAGCCCCTTTTATCCAGGTAAATCTGAATTTCCAGTGTCAGCTGGGTCCCCACCCTCTGTCTGTCTGCTGAGGTGCACCTCTATCCTCACCAGACCCTAGAGATGCTGATGTGGTCTCCAGAGACAGATCAGTTACCATGAGCTCTCCTGGCAGAGGGTAATGAATAATGTTTCCCTGCAGGCAACACACCCTGAATTTTAGCCCTCTGCTTGTCTTTAGCACAAGCTAAAGAGAAGCTGAAACTGCCCAAGAGAAGCAGAAACCTCTTACATGTTAGTCATTCTTCCTAAACTCATTCTTGGGAACACCTGAGCAATTATGGTTGAAATATTTCAAAAAACCCTACCCATGGCAGAGGCAAGCACAGCAAATTTCAGCTTGAGCAGTTCTGTGTAGTGATAAAGAAAAGAAAATAGAGCTAATGGCAAACACTAAGCAGCCTGAGCCACAGGCAGTTTTACTAGCTCCAGCACGAATGTGTGGTATTTTTCCCATAAATACTGAATTTCCCATAAATACAGCATTGAAGTGCTTACCTCTCACTCCGTTCAGCTAGCAGCAAAATCCTAAGCAAACTTCTCTGTATGCACAACCCTAATTGAAAACAAAGTAAATTAAATGAATTCTATACAGTGCCAATAATAGCTACTTGTTGTTTTGCAGTAAAAATACCAATATTTTATCAGTTTTTAATAACTGTGTTTTCCTGCTGTTTGCAATGACAAGAAATTTCTTCCAGTAACAACACAGTTCTTCCCATGAAACTATTCAGCACGCCTCAAATGAGCAATATATTAAAAACATGCTAAATAAAATTACTGAAATGTAATTGTGCTGCAAAGAAACAGATATAAAGAAAGGCCTATTTCAATTTCCTTTTTTGTGACTTTGCTTTACTCTCATTCCTAATGAAACACTTTTGCAAAGGTTTCCTTTCAATAACTTTCACCATCGTTGACAAATGGAAAGGAAGATATAGTGCTGGGTAGCATTAAACAATTTCTAGGGAATATGTTACACATATTTATCTTATTTTGTGTTTGAGTTTATAAAAATAGTTTACACTTTTTTTTAGCCTCTTCATTAGCTGAAAAAAATATTTAAACCATTTATACAATTGCTCTGCGTCTCTGAATGCAATTATCCTGAATGTGCAATTAGATTCTCAGGTAAATTATAATTATATAATAAGTTTATCTAAAACAATTCTATTTAAATATTTTTTTTTAAAAGCTAAAGTTATATGTAAAAAATGAGAGGCTACTCTGCTTATTCTCACTCCAGTGTCTGGACTTGTGGCACACTTCTCGCGGCCTTGCTCTTTATGAGATTTGTCAGCCAAATGAGAGTTAATGACATTTTCCTCATGCAGCTATTCAGTGACAAAATTCTTAGGTTTTATTTGCAGTGAAAGCAGAAAAAGCAGTGCTATTGTTGAGCCTGCACTGACGTGTTCACAGCAGGGGCCACTGAGCCACTGGCTCAGGGCTCTCTCTCGCAGAACACCAGATGGGCTCACAGCACAGTGTAGGCTTTCAGTACTTAGTCTGGGTGGGGAAAGGGTCTTCAGTGATTCAGGAGTTTGTAAAATATTAGAATCACCATCCTAGGGACTATTCAAATCTCTCTTTAACACTGTAGGGAAAAGAGCTTCTTTGCTTGCTGCTGAACAGAAAGACAGAGAAAAAATGATCAAGAGTGTTGAAATAGGTTTTGCAGTGACAAAGAGTTTCCAGAGATTTCAGAGAACTTTAAAGAAAGAATAAATTATTTCTGGTTTATTGAATATTCCTCAGATACTAGTTAAATGTCAATTCAGCCCCAAACTGTCTTTCTCCTTCATGGTACTCTGCCTTATTCAGAGGCCAAATGATCTTATTGTTGAGCCTGGTGAGCCCACATCACACGAGAGAATGGTGACTTATGCAATTCCCATGTGGTAACATGCTGATGGAGAAACAGCTTTTATGCCAAAATCATTCATACAGAACTTGCCCATCCAATTCTAATTAGAAGTTGGAAAATTTTAATGAAAGAAAACTATGAATATTTTAAAGACAATAGCCTGCTGGTAAAGTATTTAAATTCAGCTCTTCTGCTTCTTTCTTTTTGCCTACATCCAGCCTTTGCCAGTGCCTCTCTTGGGGGACTCACAGATGCACAAATTGCAGTCTCTCCTCCAAGCACTGGCTCTCATTTCCTCCCAGCCAGCTGTGGTCAAAAGACTTGCTGGGAAGAAAAGCTCCTTCTTGCAGAACAGTATTTGTGAGGTCTTGCCAGAACAACCGGGCTTATCCCTCACCACTCTATAGTCACTGGCATGGATTTCTAGTGAGTCATTTCTGCCAAAATAATATGAAATGGTAGCTTACATCTAGATCTATACAAAATATTTTCACTTCAGTGACAATGCCCCTAATTTTATTGGTAATTTCCATGGTAAATACTGTGCAGCATGGCTAGAGTTTGCAGTCATGATCAAACCTTGTTTTCATAGGCAACATGAATGTGTAAGGCTGAAACTCTAAGTACACAGACATGTTGGACAGCTCAAGGCACAGGTAGCAGCTAGTGAGATTTATTAACTTGGCTCAATATGGTAGGCACCTAACTTCCATACAAATTACAGAAGTTAGGTACTTAGCTTGTTTGGCTGTTTTGATTTACACTCATCAATGCGTACCTACACTGGCAGGTCTCTAAATACCTTTAAAACCTACTCCATTAAAGCATAAATTTCCTTACAACCACTTGAACTTTCTTTGTTCTAGGACTGAAGGATATGTAGGCATCCGTCTGCCCCCTCACCTTTTGAAAGCCATGTGGAACTATCCATATCTCATTCTGTAGCCTTGAGAGTCTGGGCTCTTGCACACATATCAGATCAGAAATTGGAGCCTCTTCATTAAACTATATCTGGATTTTTTTCAGTTATAGAAAACAGACTACAAAAATTACTCTGCTATTCTGACATACTAGCAGAAAATTAGCTTGAATGCACAGAAGCATATAGTTATAAATAAAACCTGAGAAAGAATGAAGATTGCCTTAAACACCAAAGTCATCATGAGCAGTTACAGTGAGCTTTTTTGGCTCTTTTAACCACATTTTCTTATTCTAGTTTCCATTTGTTAATTTAAAACAAGTGTGTATATTCCCCACTTGAGGGTTTTTTGGCTGTAATGGTCACCATGGTTATCACAAAGACAATTTAAATGTTAGGAATGCACAAAATTGACTTTTATTGGTTCATTCTGGAAAATACTTAAAACTCCTGAAGCCTCCTTTTATCCACTCCTGAAGTGGATAAAAAAGCTGGTTAAAGAAACCTCTCTTCTCTGGATGGTTAAGACTGGGCACATTCCTGAGAGATACAACTCTGCATCTAGCCCTTAAAGTGGCTGTTTTACACCAAAGAGTCATTATGGATTGCAAACAAAAGGAGCTATAATCCTGGGGATGGGCCTAGGACTCTCTCCTCCTCAGTTAGTACTTGTACGAGGCAGTTCCTTACAGAAGGGAGAATGTATCGCTTCAGCTCCCTTCAGCTATGCTTAATTTCTATTCAGTGTATTTCAAAGTTTTAAAAGGTGTTTATCTAGGGAACCAGGCATTTGACTCAGGTTCCTCAAATATAGGCAGCCAGGATTTTTCTCCACTGGCTTCCAAAAAGCGCCCTCTGTTTAAACTTGACAGCCTGAGCATTTCCTTTAGGAGAACTCCTTCACAAGATATTGGAAATCAAAGGTGCAAGAATTACTTACATATCTTTTAAGATTTACCCTTAGCTGGTGGTCCTGACTCTTGTGCAGACCCTGCTGGCCGTGCTTTCCCCTCTTCCTCCTCTTCCTCTTCCTCCTCCTCCTACTCCCTTGCCTGCCTCCAACTCTGCCCCATTGCCATCCACACCTGCATTCTCAGGCAGCACAGGCAGCAGCAGGACTTCCAGAGGGGGAAACAAGCCAGCTCAAATCATCCCCACTGTGAATATTTCCTGTTAGACTCCTTGCAGCTCTCCAAACTCATCCCTGATTGCTGTCTTTGCTTTTATTTTTTGTTAACAAAAACCATTAAGCTGGGAACACTGAAATCCCCACTGAGCCTTTTCCTTTTCCAGAACTGCCATATACAGCCTGGCACAGCTGTAATGAGAGTCTCAGAAACACAAAATCAAGCCAATGTAGTAAATTCCCATGGGAAATGATCACTGACATCTATAAAGTTTAACATTATCCTCTGTCTAATATAAAATCCCTTGGCAGAAATGATGCAAACTTGCCTTCACTGAATGTATTAGTGGAGATGGGGGATAACTCTTGCTAATAAATAGACTGTAAATACTCCATAGGCTTCTTGCATCTGAAATGAACAACTGAAATGGAAAATTAAAGGAAAAGGGAGAGGAAAGGAAAATGAAGAAAAAGAGGAAGGAATAAAGTGTTTTCCTATTTTATTCAGATTTCTGGGGTTTGGGTTTTTTTGCTCTCTCAAGATAAAGTAAGAACTGTACAATTACAAAATCATTTTCCGTGCATCTTGCTAGAGGTGGCATCAGATGAACTCCAACTTTTAGACCCAGCTGAGAGTTTGCTCAGGCAAGACCTTTAAGTTATGTGGATTCAATGGCTGAATCAGGCCCTCTTGGCTTTCATGTGATCATGGCCAAGTCATTTAGTTCTGTGTTTCAACCTTGCTTTTGCTCTGGTAGAGATAACTAAAGCAAATTGGCTTCTGCAACTATGCTCATTCAGAGCAAAATCTGAAGATTGCGCAAAAAATATTGTTTTCCTTTTTGCTTTTGGAGGCATTAGAGGTAAGGCAGAATTTTCCACCAGGAGAAAATACAACATACAGACTCAGAGCTGATGACATTAACCAGTCTATTAGTAAAGCTTTGACTCCATTTATGGGAACAGCAGTCCCTCTGGACTCCCATGGGTGCTGCTTGCCCAGGAGTGAACACCTCTGCAGACACAGTGAGTGGGCCACAGTCTGAGGAGCTGTGATTCACAGCAGTGGCCTGAGCACAGGCACAGGCTCCAGGGATCTGAAGTCAATAAAGGGATGCATGTGACCATTTTCATTGCAGATGTAATGGCGACACTTTCCAAATTCACATAATTTTAATGTCTTTAGAATTCATCATACTGATTCAATTTTCTTGCCCAAACAAAAAGGAATACAGAAACATATAATTTCCAAAGAGAAGAAAATAATCTTTTGCTTTTTCTTCTAATTTTCTCTTTATAACTTATTTTCTCTCTCCTTGTCTTACACCTGCAAAACTAGGCTTTCTAAGGAATGTCCCAATCCTGCATATTATAGCATAACAATGCTTTCCTCTTGGCTGGAGCTTAGAGAAGTGATGCCAAAATAAAAGAAAAAACATTTTAAAAAATGGAATTACCTATGTATTGAGTTTATCTTGAAAGAGAGAACAAGAGACACTGAAATTGAAAAAATCCAGGTGTACAGAACAACCATATACTGCCTTAATTGAAACCCAGAAACATTCTAATTGCTAGAAAATGCTAATAAGCAAACTACTGGTTCCTTAAGTGAACATTTTGCTAAATCACAGGCATTTAATTTCCACTTGTGCATTTCAATAGCATGCATTGCCTGAATATAAAGCACCAAAAGAAACATGAAAATTCTGTTTACCAAAAAAAGAACTATTGTGACAATTAGAGTTTCTTCAAAATTGTATTTTAAAATATTCTCCATCAGCTAAGCTCAGGGAAGGCACATAATTTGGCACTAATTTGCCTCTAGCTTGAAACACAGGGCATATTTCAGTGAAGTGTGTTGAGTAATCTTAGCAAGGGAATTGAAAGGAGCTCCTCTTTTGACTAAGGGGATGGAAAGATCTGGCACTTTGGAAATCCCAGGGATGCAATATCCTTATATTTCTAACGAGAGCAACTTCATTAGTGCATTTTTAAAAGAACTTTAAGAGATTAACTGATAATTAACCAGTGGAATTGATTTTTATTTCAGACCATCAGCCTACACGTTGTTAGGGCCATTTGACTCAGGGACAGAAGACTTTGCAATTCAGAAAAGTGGACTTATGGAACAGAATTAAGAGATTTTGCTTAGAATTACTCTGGAAAGTTTCTATTAGTTATCTATATTTGATATGACCTCCATTTTTTTCCTCTGACTGGACAATTGGAATATTTTTTGTCTTTCCACTGAAACACCAGACTAACCAGGTAAACTAAATTCCCAGCTGGCCTACAAATTTTCTCATGAGAAATCATTCACACTAAAGGACAGCCTCATTTCTTATCTTTCTTTCCTCCTAAGATAGCTGTGGTAGTAAACTCTCTCCTTTTCAGCCAGGTAGCCCTGGGAGCTGTTCAGACACTGCAGTGAGACACCCCCATGTCACTGAGGCCAAGCATTCAGTATTCTCCTAATGAGATTTTTCAATGAGTTCAGTGCAGCTGTGAGTTGGCATTCACTGTTTGCTAAGCAATCCTCCCTCTCCTCTCCCCACAAAACCATGATTGTGCTGGCCCTGCTTTATTAAGAAAAATGGGTTATTAATGTATGAGGAAATGTGTGCCCCAAGAATACTGGTACAGACAACATGAACACTGACAACTTAAAGGGACAAGCTTCTGAGGAATAAAGTTTGTGTCTGGGCTGGGACTGAAGATCCCAGACTGAAGACAGAAATGAATGGACGAAATAACTTCAAAAAACCCATATTCTTCATCTTAATGGTCACATTCAGTGCTTCAATGATTTTTAATTCACTGAAGATACAGAAACTGTTACACATTATTCCCCAATAAATGGAAATTCAACTCTTAATCCTTCCACAAACCTAATACAAGTAACAAAATTGCTATACCAAGAACTGGAAAAAAACCCCAATGAGGATAGGTCCTTTGCTTTAGCATAGAATGGGTGATAAGTATATCCCTGTGAATTGTGTAAAAGTTTTACTGTGCAGAAGACTTGTAAAAGTCTAGCAAAAGCAAAGGAAAAAATACGAAACAGCACTGACATCTCAACTGTGCAAGGCTTATAGCACAGAATAAATAACTTATAACTTATATTTCAGCAATCTAAAATATATATTTAATAAATATATCAAGAACTCTTTTAGGAAGGAATTCTGTGTTTCTTCTGACTCAGTTCTGAGTATTTTGCTTCCATAGATCACTTCCTCACAAAAGGGGCAATTGCTTTTTTACAACCTTTACCCAAATTCTTTTCTATCTATCACAATTATAAAATAAATTCAACCTCTTTGTTTTAGATTTACAGAAGGTTTTTTGCATCTATTAAATAGGAATTGATCTCATCCATGATTACAGCTGCTTCAAGGACACTGACACATGACATCCACAGGGACCATCCCCATTTCCCAGGAAGGCTGGCAGAATTTCCTCAGTCAGCCTCATTTTCACTTTACCATTTCCCCACACTTTCTCAAAAATGTGGGTATCTCAATCATCTTGCTGAAAGACAAATCTCATAGATCTAGATTTATCTTAATTTTCTGTAAGCAGTCATTCCCACCTGCTCTGTTTGCTGTTCTGCTGCATGATGTCATCTCTGCAGGTGAGCCAAAGTGCTTCAGCTCCATTACAAAACGTTCAGTCATACACAGAATCTGAAATCTGAATTTAATCTCATCAGAATGAAATACTTGCTGAAATCTTTCCTATTCCTTCACAAAAAAACCCCAAAACAAACAAACAAAACCCAAAAAACAAAGCAAAACAAAAAACAAAGCAAAACAAAACAACAAAAAACCCAAACCACACAAACCCACAAGAAAAAACACAGTGCCTGAGCATCTACTTGCACAGCCCTGTCATCAGCTACTTTAAGGTAGTGTCATTCGCCTAAAATAACTCCAGATCTATCAGGCAACTTTGGCTGCTCCAACATTTCTCTGCATGATTCTGCATATTTCATCCACGTTATAAGCAAAACTCTTGCTTTTAATATTGACCTTTGTAGTTTGACTTTCATTCACTGTAAGTTCAAAACTGCTCCTTAGTTCAGGTAGGGAATTGCTTTTTCAAAGCAACACCCTGAGGCACACCAAAGTAACAAGGAAATTCAGCTGGCATGCTCCTCTCTGCACTCCTTGCTTGCCAACAGGATTCAACTAAGTGCTGCTACCAGGAGGCTGCCTGGGATGAGCCACCTCTAGCAGCAATGCCCAAATTTATGGTAGAGCTGGTGCCACTGTACTGCAAAGCTTTTCTGTGTGTTCTCGAGCACCCAAAGTTTTGTCCCATCCCTGGCAGTGTTCCAGGACAGGCTGGATGCTGCTCTGGGAACCTTGGTCTTGTGGAAAATGCCCCTGCACATGGCAGGAGGGTTGGAACTACATGGTCTTTTAGGTACCCTGCAGCCCAAATCACTCTGTTTCTATGATTATCTGAAGGCTGTAGGTCCATCTGACATTCTCGGAGCCTTGTGTTGCTTTTCTTTCCGTGGGTGACCCAACTCAGCAAGGAGCCCACACTTTCAAAGCATCAAGGTGAAGGCTCTTGTACTTGGGCAAGCAGGGATAATATTGCTTACCCAGCCTGACAGACAGTACCATGAACCTGCCTGGAAAATACTTTTATTATGCCTGGCCCACAAAGATGCAACAGGTGATAATTTCTCTAAGAGATTAATGTCACAAAAAGAATATGTTATTGGGCCAAAAAGTGATGAAAATTAAATCACAGAAGTTTTGTTAACTTGCATTCTATCTACAAAAAAGCCCAAATCTAAATAGACAACAAAACCCACAAAAAGAATTCTTATACAAATAATTTAATACATATAAAACATATTTGTACTTAGCATAACACCCAAACACTGAGGAGTAGATATATTTTATATACTGGCCAGGAAGCCTATCTCTATTTAGGGTCCAGAGAGGGTTTAACTTCACACTGCTGATGAAATGGTGAAAGAATCTGAGGATAAAATGAATATATATAAAGTGGGAAATGAGATTTACATGTGAAAGTCAAAGCCAGAGTCTTGCCCTTTCAAATAAATTGCATTTGTGGGAAAAAAGACATCTCAATTCTTAGTTAACACAGAATTCAATAGGTTTCTACACATATATATGGGGACCTGCTTACATAAACTCCTGTGAGGAACATGAACACAGAATAATAAGAATACTAGATTTCTATTCTGAGTATTGAATCACTAATAATGAAGGAAATCAGTGCAGTGCAATTTCTTTTTCATATACAATTCAGTGGTGTCAACAAACACCATTCCAAACTCATCATGATTTTTTCTGCCCAAGGCTGTGTGGGGAGAGACAACATCTATTTTCATTCCATGTACAATTCTTAAAAACAACACTGTAATTGAATGATTCAGAAACACTGAGTCTTGGAGCTGTTATTTTCCCCAGTGTTCCAGAGTAATGCTTCAAAATCCCAACAGAATGTCTCCATAAAAATATAGGGGTCCCATTATATAAGGCATCAGTAAAAGTCCATGATCTAACAGTCTCATTTGCTCACCAACAGAAGCTTTACAGATTTATTTGCCCTGGAATGTCTCTCTGCTTCCAGTAGACTGTCCTTCTCTGGCACATGGTTCCCTGTTAACAAAGCAGCAAACATTAGGAAACCACTACTACTGCTTCCCATTCTCTGCTTAGCCTCCCAATACCATTCAAGCAGCCATTCAAGCTCCTTGCTGTTCCTCTGGCTCTTCCTGTCTCTCCTGTTAGGATGTGTCACAAGGATGTGCAGTGTAGATCCTTGGCTTTCCCAGGGAACTGCCACTTGGGAACTTCCAGACCTCATCATCAGGGTCTCACAAAAATCCTCACACTACACCTCTTGGAAAAGCCCAGCTAGTACTAAAAAGAGCCCAAAAGACAACTTCTTTTGACAATTTTTGAAGGTATCTGACTTTCTTACTGGTTTATTTTTCCTTCTGTCTTTATTAACTTCACCTTCTAATTAGGTCCCATGAAGATACATCTCCTCATTTAACTTAAAAGGTTCATTGACCCTCTGGCATACTGCTATAACCCAGTAACCTGTGAATACAGTAATTAGGACAGTATAAAACACTGAGGTGATCTGCACACTTCGCATTCAGAGGAAGAGACGTGTGCTGTGTTGCAAAGAGAGCTGGCTGCAGCAAGGGAAGCCCAAAGTGAAGGAAAAATTAATAATTTAGGAAAGAAAGTTGGGATTATTCATGGGAAGAAGAGATTGATTGGAGCAACAAACTTCAAGGAGAGTTGCTAAGGACAGCACTCAATTTGCTTCAAGAAAGCTCCAGGAGGAGTAAGGAATAACAAGAGAGCAAAAGGCAGGAGAGGGAAGGGCAGCACTCACTCATTGACTTTTGTAACACATTCCTGCTGCAGCAGACTCACAGTAACAGAGCACATGATAAGAAACTAAGCAAAGGTCAGCTCTTGTCACATGCTGCTCCTGGTGTGTGACCTGTGAGATGCTGATGGTCCCAAATTGTCTTCACTGCATTCATACAGTCAGGTAGCTTCACAAGGATATTCATACACATTCAAGAGGAAAAATTTAATTGTCAAGGAAATTGCAGCAGCTTTCCTAAAGTGTTTTTCTTGTGAAGGCAACTGGCTCATTCTATTCTTATTTACTATTACATTATTTTTCAGCCAATAAAAGTAGAATGTGTCAAAATGCCTGACAGTACCAAACACCAAGAGACAGATGAAACTGCAGATACAAGCTGATGCTATACATCACTGCGGGTACGAAGCAGGATTTCAAGCACTTGTTTCAGACATCCCTGAAAGGAATGGTTTATGAACCACATCCTGGGCTTTTTAATCATCACAGATATACTGCCTTCAACAGGAGTGCACTGCTAAATATATGTGTACTGATGCACGACATGATACTCTGAAACAAGTGTATCAAGCTTAGATCTATGTCCAAAAATGCATTAAATGTGTACATGGAACTGTACTTGAACCAATGAAGAATGTATCTCATTAAATTGCTAGATTTAATGACAAGATTGTTAACATTGCAGAGATATCTGCAAAATCCTTTGGATCATCCTGGATTATCTCTTCAGCTATTCCTCTTACATAATTTTTAATTTCCTTGGCTGTTAATCCTGTTATGGAGGAGGTTTTGAACAAACGCTTTAATTTTGCAAATTGATTTTCATGATATTCCTTTTCCATTGTGCCCCTTCACTGATCAAGCTCTGCAATAATATTATGTAATGGAGCCCACACATCACCCTTCCCTTTTTTATATAAAACAGTCACATCACACCATGTACTTTTACAGGCACCTCAGAAAAATGATTTGCTGGTTTCAAAACCCACACACAATTCTTTTTTTTTTTTTTTTTTTTTTTTTTTTTTTTTTTTTTTTTCCCACAGAGATCCTGATTTGCTTCTTCAGCATCAGTTATTTATCCCTGTAGCAGCCTGAAAAAATAGGCAACGTTAGTCATTCCTGTAAATCCTGAATAAGTGATGTTAACGATTACGGTTTACAAAACTGTTACTGCAGGAGACACCTCAAAGTTCATCAATGAAATAAAGTGTGCCTTAAAGTCTAGTGCTATTCCTATTAATCAAAGCTTTCCGACTTTATAGAAGCAGGCACACTTGGAGAGTATGTGCGTCTGGGGAGCTCAGCTTGCTGTAATTCCATAAACATTTATCTTCCCTGCAGAGTCACGAAGCCAAAGGGACTCAATCTGGTATGATATAACTTGGAGTGAAAATGCTGGGGGGCATCTTAGTGACTGAGGGACACACCTTCTGCCCTGCCAGATGTGTGCCTGTGAAACTGGTCCCTTAAAGCCCTGCATTTCATGTTTAACCAGGAGAAAGAGGAGAGGCCATGGTGATGCATAGACAAACTTCAATTCCTGTTTAAAAAACCTTTCTCCCTGTTTTTGATTTTTATTTTTTTTTAATTCTCCATAATATTAGAAGATATTACCACTGCATCCATGGTGCACTAAATGGTTTGAAAAGAAGTTTTTGGAAGAAATAGCTATTCCAGTTTTACTTGGTATATGACCATATTCTTTCTCTTAAGTACAATTTTTATCAACCATGGTTTGTTTTCATATTTAAGAAACTTTTCCCTTAGAAAAAGTACAAGATCCAGGTAAGTGTAGGATGATAATTTTGGCATTTGTTTGTTTATCATTTTATACCAATGATAGACAAACCTCAAAGGACATATTCCAGGCAAAGGCAATGTTGTGAGGATTTCAGGACTCCATCTCTCTCCAACAGGCTGCTACCCAGCCTTTCCACGATCAACATAAGAACTCACAAATGTTCCCATTTTGTTTCCATATTTTCCTTGTTGTGAACCAAAGAGGTTCAGGGGAAGCTTTAGAAAAATCTTCCATGAGAGATTATGCAATGAAAGATATTTTCTCTGCTCAGACAGACCTGATCTTCAAACACTATGAAAAATTTTGCAAATAATTGGAACTATATGAGCCAACTCTCGTCTAAGCTGTCAGAAAAGATTGGGAAGCACTTGCAAAGGACTAAGGGCGTTTGGAAGCATGTCAGAGGGATTAAATAAGGAAAAAGAATTGTGTGGGTCTTTGAAGGAGATGGCACAGAGAAGAAAAGAACGGAGAGGAGAAGACAGCATAAATAATGTTTCAAAGCTGGAAGTTTCATAATCGGGTCAAAAGGGGAAAAAAAGATGGCTTTAGCAATCTGTGTGCTTATAGCTTGAAGGGAGATCAGAGAGTGTGTGTTATCACAGACAAGGAAGGATGTAAAGGGATCTGGAGAAGGAGATGTAAAATTGTTTCAGTCCAAGTTTTCTCACTGTAGAGCTCAAAGCCTCTGTGTCCTAGCCTTACTTGAGAGCATCACTATCAAAATATAAGCAGCATTCATAACTATTTCTGCTCCTCCTTTTATCCAATCCCACATTTCACAGTTTAATAAGTCATCATGGTGGATGGAAATCCGTTCTTTGGCCATATTTAAGCTGTTGGTCTATTTACACAGCAGGTGCAACAAAAAAAGCTGCCCTTGAGTTTCCATTATCCATTAGTCTTGCCAGCAAAGGAAATCTGTACCAGTTTAGGAAAACCTCACATTTTATTCGGCTGTGGGTAGAGAAAAAGGAGATGAGCAGGTAGCAACAACCTTGTCTCTTAGTTTGGGGTTCATTCCAGCTGCATTGCTTATACTTACACTTTGTTTCTTGGCATTTTTCCTTTTATCATTTATCTCTATTAGCTCACACATATAAGACAATAAGGTTAGGTGTACAAAGTCACCTATTCAACTCCAAAATTCAGGCTGTCTTCAAAAATCAGTATCAGGGCATTTAGAATTGAAGCAGCAGCCTACAGAGCCATCTTGATAAAAAATCTCCCTGGCTAAAAAGTAACCATGTGTCTCTATCCTGTATGAACCTAGAAATGTGGTTGGACAGTGGCCTTTGAAAGTGTTTCTGACAACAGAGAAACAAATTTATGCCCTTGTCCTCTGGTCCTCTGGGTGTAGGGTGTTCCACATCCTAGGGTTTCAGCCACTCCCTCTCTCACCACTTTCCAGGTCTCTTAATTTCTCCCTGCCTGGGCACCTCACCCTTCTCTGCCCTGCTCCAATTCCCTTACTTTTTATTTTTGGAAACTTCTCTCCCACTTCTGCTGAAACAGAGAAAAAGTCTTGAAAGGAAAAGGCTTCTTTTAGAGGCAGCCCAGGAGATCCAGTCCAGTCCCATGTTGTTCAGAAAATTTTGATATTAAGTTAGATCATCAGGGAAAAAAATTAAACTGGAGCACACTAATTGAAACTTACCCAGCAAAAATTAGCTCTTTCAGAGCCCCTCTGGTAAACCACTCTCAGGGACTGTGACCACAGATGAATGTGATGATAGGTGATCTGTTGGGTTTTTTTTAAATAAAGGGAAACATGAACTCTGTTCAGCATGTCTACAGTCCCACTTCTGGGAGCCAACATAGTCATATCAATATATCACTGTCAGCTTGAAAAACAGCCCCAGATTTATGGCAGGCACAGAACCCGAAAATAAACATATAACAAAGAGTTCTGGGACCAGTAGAAGAAGCAAAGCCTGATTTATTAAAGATGAATTATAGCTGAATTTGCTAACAAACTAAGCTCTGACCAATCCTTTTCCCTTGGCTGAAACAGCCAAAACACCTATTTCACAGGTGGCCTGCCTAGTGCATGAGGATGTGCTCATGTTAGTCTGTCTTTTACTGGTCCGTCCCCCCCTTTTTTTTCGTAGTCAACTTTTCAGCTTCAAACCTGTTAGAAAATTGCATACCTATGTCCTCTATCTCCATGTGAAATTCAGCAAAACCAGCTTCAAAGTCATTGGAAAAATTATAGATATACATATATGCTCTGTATACGGACATTAGTTGAAACAATAAATCTTACTGCAGGAAATGGATATTTTTTCATAGTTTTCTAAGCATTGATACAATGTTTCCTTTATTAAACATGTCTATAATATCCATTAATTCTGTAGATCATGCAGGTCTGTAGATCATTTTTAGGTCATAGAAATTTGAAATTCAAATTCTAATATGAATGACCTGCAATAACCTAGTGAGAAATAACTGTTTATAGAGGAATGAGTCAAAGCCAGCCTTTGATTCCTCTGACTGCTGGTCCATGTTTATGCAGCAAAGGCACACACACTGTGCTGGAGCACCTATGTCAGAAGCTTCTGGGTCAAGCCACTAAAGATCTTTCACCTTGGCTTTCACTTTCTTTCTTAAATGTCTTAGTGATAATATCCAATATAAAAATATCCTGGGATATTTGATTTGATTTCTCCCTATTATAGTAGGAATGTCCACAATGATGGTGCATTCCCATAAGTACAGTTTATACTACAGGGAACAAAGGATTCCAAAAGTCAATGACAGTGAAGACTACAACCTCCTAATGTGAAGTATCAGAGACAAAAATTAGTGGGGAATTAAGTAAGGGGAAAATTAAGAACTGATAAGATAGATAGAATAACCCCAAATCTCTGACTTTATCTTACAGCAATTTACACACTCTTCAGAAATGCAAAGTTTTTTGAATTAATATGGTTATGTAGAATACATATTTCTATTCCATCAGCCTATGTGAATAGAGATTTCAGCCTTAGGAAGAGTATGTTATTTCAGCACCCACTGATACCTGTTTGAATAGCTCTTCTGTTTACCCTATCCTACCAAATCCTATTCTTTTTGCATAACACTTATCATTGCATCTTGTCACAATCTTTCAGCTGAATGTTACATAATATTACTCAAAACTGTTACATACAGTATTCAAAATTTTTCAGCAATTGTTTTATTCTTGGGACAATCTTTTCTTAAAAATTAACAAAAAAAAAAAAATTGCAAATTCATAGTACACTGACTAATTTTTATTTTTTTTTTTTAGTTCCGATAGTCTCACAAAATACAAAATGAGTCCTTGTGTTACTGAAACTAAAAGGGGATTTAATTGAACAGAAGCTCTTGGTGCTGGGGCTAGTAGAGTTAGCATCCCTACAGCCATTCCCATGGCCAGAAAATGCCAGATGTTAGCTTTTTGATGGTGATTTTTGTAGATCAGACACCAACAAATACTTTTGAACATTTTGATTGCCTTTTTGAAATTACCCACTGAGTCTTATTTGAGTGTCCTTTTTCTACTTGATTTCAAGAAGATCTGGGTGCAAGTTGTGCATCTGAAAGTGTCTGTGGCCCTAAGCTCCAGTGACTGTAGGTTAAATATTGGAATTGTTTGGGTTTTTTATTAAAGGTGTCTGAAAACTGCTCCCTCCAGAATCAAAATGGCACTGGGTACTTTTACTCTAAGTGACTTCTGGGGAGAAATGCCATCCACTTAAACTTCAATATTTGCTGTTGTTTTTGAGCTTCACTGCTGCGTAGTTCCTGACCAAAGTGTACTTGACCTGCAAATCCCAATGATGCACAGCACAAAGTGGTGTCACCTTGTAGAGTAGACCTCAGGGTGCCAGCATTACAACAATGACACAAAAAGATAGCTGTGAAACTAAATAAAGTGCTCAAAGTTAAAATTTCTCTTTTAAGATCAATGA
Source organism: Certhia americana (assembly GCA_018697195.1). Taxonomy (NCBI): domain Eukaryota; kingdom Metazoa; phylum Chordata; class Aves; order Passeriformes; family Certhiidae; genus Certhia; species Certhia americana. The sequence goes on from CM031857.1 coordinate 102,949,733, forward strand.
AAAGATTTTATTTGAAGAAGTTATGGCCCATTTTGTTAATAATGAGGCTGCTGCCAGACAACCTAAGAGATATGTCCCCCCAGGCAATGGTACAGAACTAGAGCCAAGTGAGAGAGACTACAATATATTAATTAATCAGTGGACTTCCAGCTTCTCATTAACAGTCTCCACTGAACTTTCAGTAATTCCTAAGCATTCCATAATAAAATAGAACCCACTTCAGGGATTCAAGCAACAACAGATTAATTCAGCAAACTTCTGAACCTAGTGTGGGGATTGAGTTCTAATCCTAAATCTAAAGAGGATTAAGGAGGAAAATACCATGAACACAGACAGGCTAAGACAAAACCAACCAGCCAACCAAAAAGCAATGAGGCAAGGCAAATTTTCTATTATAGGTCTCACAAAAACTAGAGGAGATAGATTCCCTGATGCTATTAAGAGATTTTTCAAAGAAATACAAATTCTACCATCTATAAATTAAAAGTTTGGTGGTTTTTGTTGGGGTTTTTTCTTAGTGATTTTTTTTCCCCAGGAAGCCTGGGTAAATTATTATGTTTTATAATATTAAATATTTTATTTAATTTTTTCAATTATTTTGCATTTTGTGGTAGACAAAGATTTCTGTTGAGTTGTGTCATGGCTGAAGTGTGAACTTACTAGACTTGCTATTACTTTTAGAGACAAGAAGATCTGCAAGTGGAGAAGTGGACAAGCAGAAGAGGATCTGGCTAAGAACAAAACCTTTGCTATGTGCTTTTCTATGGCACAGTCTTGCTTAGTCATGAGGAAGTGATGCAGGTCAAGGAGTCCTTTTTTTGGAGCCACATAAATACTGTTTTCTAAGAAATTCTACAGAACATTCAACTCTTGTACATTTTCCTTAAGTGTCCTATGTTCCTTGAAAGGAAAAAGAAAAACAACCAGAAAACTACTTGTCTTTTCCCAAGGGTTCCACTTTTCATCTTCAGCATTGTGTTGCAAGTTCATGAGGATAAAAAAAGACAGCAAAAGCAGTAGGTCAGTCCAGCTTATTTTAATAAGTAATGCTACTGTTGCAGTCACCATCTGGTTAAATGGTGCCCCACTTCAAGTACTAGCACTGTGAGTTCCCAAGGGAAAAAAAAAGTAATTCTAAAATTTTTAACATTTAAAAAGAAAAAGTTTACTCAATTCAAGCAAGAATGACATATTCTGATAACTTTTAAATAGGTTTGCCATAATTTAGAGGGCTATAGAAAAATGTATTTCAGGACAAGCTGAGTTTCTCCTTAACAAAAGTTACAGCTTTTTTTTTTTTTTTTTTTTTTTTTTTTTTTTAATTAAGTCAGGATAACTCTAAAAGGGCTCTGCATCAGTTACTCTACTGATATAACACTGTCTATGTGAGGCAGTGAAGAGCTAAGGAAATCACAAAGCTCTCAAAGAATCATAAAGAAAAGACTCAGTGACTGTATTAGTTGTCCTCTCACCTGCACAGTTTTAGGTTGGCACATTACTTTTCTGTATCTCAGTCTCAGTGGCAAGGACTTATTCAATGCATGGAAGTATGAATACAAACAATGGCTTTTTTCACCTTTACAGAAATCAGCTCCACAACTGCAGTGCAGTGAGCAGATATTCTGCACCATGCAATGACAGCAAGGGAGGATTGAGTTTTAAGTTTAATTCTGCTGTGCAACAAAGAAGTTGCAAAACTTTCTACAGAAAGTGAGGAATCTCTCAGCATAGATGAGACGGGCTTATGTCAGCTTATATTTTATATCTATTCTTATTTTTGCCCATATTTGAAAAGTTGTTTTTAATGATTTTGCTTTAAGTCTGAAAAGAAAATCAAGCTAGGAACAGTACAGTAATATATAAAAGATGATCTGGACTGAAATGGAGCATTACTGCACTATTGCACAATCTACTGTTCAAAGAGATGGTGTCTTAAGCAATAATCACTGTTTGAATCTATGGAATAAAAGGAAGAAATTAGGCTTGATTAATATATGTTTTTGACTGAGTAATTCAGCAGAACAAGACATGAAAAGGGAAAGGATCTTAATATTGGTTGTTAACAAGTTCACAAAAATGCATAAAGGGTAACATCTGTGAGCCAGATAAAGTAGGAGGCAGAAAAATAACAAATGAGACAGATGCTTTAGAGATGGAAAGACTGCATGATAATTTACCTGCAGGATAAATTATTCCATCTAACCATCTCTAGTTCAGAGACCTACAGTTCTCCCATGGGCTCTGAATTTTTTTAGCTGGTTTAGAATCTTCCATTTTTTGGGGGTTGCAGCACTGTGAACATACTCTTACTCATTTATATGGAGGATAATTTGATTTGTTTTTCTTTTAAATTTGTTTTGTGTCAAATGAAAATCCCCGGGATATTAGCTGCAATAATGTACACAATTAGTAGCATTTTTTTACCAGTTGAATGTCGTTTTGTCAGCTTGGTAAAGATCAGTACGACTACAATAAAAAGAAAGCATGATTTTCAGACACATCTGTTAACTCTGGGGGCTCTCCCACCTTTCTCAATACAGATGATGAACTACAAGCAAATGGGCCTTATTGGTTTCTTCCTGGTAATCCAATTGCACATACTTATTTTACATCACCTTTGGGATGAGAGACAAACAAACTTACCATTCCTATGATGAGAAATGTTTAGAAGTTCAAGATAATTTCCACATCGGAAGCACAAAGAAGAATATGCAGTTAAATCCGGGCCATTGTATCCAGTATACTAATTTATAGATATTTTGTTTTAAAAGGAGGTAGTCCAGATTTTTTTTAGTTTTCCTTTTATCAGTGAAATCTCTGTGAAAATCCAGAAAATTGCTCCCACAGTGACTTTGAACCACAAGTATGCTGACCTTTAAAAATCAACACCACTTTGTGGTTTTGTTCTTATCTTTCCTCTCACTGACAACCATGACAAAATTGTTGGCACACTGTCAATATCTCAGACCACAGATTTCCAGTGAGTCACCAACTGTTCAGATACCTCGTTATTCACAGTCCAGTTTCCTCCTAAAGCCTCAAGGGGCCACTGGTGTGGGAAGTGCAAGATGTTAGTTGTGATTCTGGATCTGGCACCTTGATAGAAAAGCTGTCCTGCCTTGAGCCCTAAGGCAAGAGCAGCCGTATATCCAAGTGGCATTGAGCTTCACAGGGGGTTTTGGCATATAAAATGCCTGTGCTGCTTTGGGGCCCCATACTCTGGAAGGCTTTGCAGAGTACATTATTAAATTAGTTTCACCAAAAGAGCAACAGAAAAGAGAAGAACAGAAAACATTTTGTGTTGCAGTCCCCACGATGAGGCCACGTCCTTTCCCCAGCTGTGGCAATGCTGCTGCAGGAATCCCATCAGGATGGGCAAAAGGAACAGGAAAAGCAAAGACTGCAGTGAAACAGAGCAGGGCTGCAGGACCCCAGGAGGTGCTGGACTCTACAAGATGGGGTGGGGGAGTGAGACAGGCTTGGTAGGCTGTGTCTGGGAGGAGCAAGGGGAAGAAGGTGAGAATATGGGAATTTTTTTGGTGAGATGTTAGGTATGTGGTCACTCTTGGGTCAGAGAAATGTGCTCTCCTTTAGTTAGAGAAAAGAGGTGACAGAGAGATTTTTTCAATGTCAGCAAGCTAGGTCTTGAGGCAATATAAATCAAAATAAATGTAGCTGCTGACCATGACAACCTAATTCAGATTCTCACCTCTCTTCTTAACCTCTTTTGCTAGTATCATGTCAACTCCTGCTCCAGTCATGGCACGTTGTTACAATGAACTTTGTAGCTTTTTTGGCTTCCTATGGAGATCTAGCAATCTGGTTGGTTTTTTTTTTCTTTTTCTTCAATTATCAAATAAAGACCAGCAGTAGGTACTTTTGTACAGCTGACTAAAAAGACTCACCATGTTTTTGATTTTGATACATATAAATGAATGTAACCAGTTATCACCATTGAGAGGAACTACAGAGAGCATTCACTAGGAAAAAATAAGCAAAACTCTCATTGAAAATCCAACCTGGTGATTTTTGTATAACATATTTCTGTCCTTATAGTATTTGAACTAAATTTATTTTTGTGATATTTTATAGAGGCATGCTTATAATCACACATAATTAGCTGAGTAAAAAAAAGAAACACTGACTTCCTAAAGAAATACAAAAGATTTTTCAGATATTTGTTTCAAAACACAGTGAAAGGTGTCAGGAAGCCACCACACTTCAAAGTTTCTGACCCAAGTCCAACCACTGCAGCTCAGGACCATGTAAAATCATCTGCTGAAGTAAAAAAACCAGACCTCTGCCTGTGTGGCACCATCTGAAATAGTAAACCCTGCTTCTCATCACAGAGCTGCTTCCAGGTCCCCTTTTCTGGTACGTTCAGTCCCTCAGTCAGAGCTGCTTTGTGTCTCCTCTGCCTGCAATCCTCATGCACCCCTTCAGACTGAGAGAGAAATACATGGATGAGAGTACTCTTCCAAGCAAGAGATCAAGAGTGCCTTTCCAATGGCTTCAGGTGGACTTTGGAGTAGGCCTTGGTGCTAGTGCCTCCTGTCTGAGCAGAATAAAGCTTCATGGAATTGGAAACTTGCCATATAAAAATTGTGAGCCATCCTAGGAGCTGGCTACTATATTGATTCCACAGATTAGAAGGTCTATTCCTTTTTGGTTTTCAGATGTAGGCATCAAAGCTCTGTAGCATATTAAGCATTGTCCATTAAGTATGATTTGGCAGAAAACCACCTCCTGGTTCTTCTTTAACCTCTAAAAACTTGGGATCTTAAGCACAGAAAAGCCCTAAAATGCTGAAGCAAATTGTTGCCAAGGTGCTCAGCAACTGTAAAGTGGAAAAGCCTGAAAACAAGGCCCTCCTGTTTAAGTCAGAGGTGGTTGAAGACACGTGAAGACTTTTTAATTAAACTGGTGTATAAGAAAAACTTGTCAGAGGTTTTAGAGAAACATGTTCCTGATTTCAAATCAGCTCCTGGCCTCCTTGAGGAAGCTTTTGATAATCTGTGACCACCCTGAGCTGTGTGACTCATGTGGTTGCCTTCACCATGCCAGTTCCTCTTCAACATCCCTCACTGTTGCTTCTGATTCTTGTGGTCTCTCGGGGACGTCTAAACTCAATTTTGGGGTGTTTCTTCTGTGGTGTGGACTTCCTTCACCCTTTGTGAAGTTCCAGCACATCACAGTTCCTGGCAAAGCCTCTGCAGGAGGGTGACTATAGGATCCCAGCCCTAGAGCAATAAGGGACAAAGAAGGGATAGAAAAGCTTCATCCTGAGTTAGTTGTCTTGCATGACATAACTGCAGTTACTGTCTTTCAAGATTACTAGGCACAATTTTTTTTTTCTTTAAGTGTCCCATCTGAGGCTCTTTTCCTTGTTCCTCTAGCAAATTTGAGTCTATTTATGTTTCTATTAATCTTCTATTAAGACATTTTTCATCTTTCATTTTATGATCTCACATTGGCTTTCCTTTGATAAAACATCTCTTCTGTTAAGGCATTTCTCTGTGATATTTGGATACAAAAGACTTTTAAACAAGTTATTCCTTGATTAGCCCCTGCCTATTTTTTATCTTTTCTCTGCCTTTCCTTAAACTTATACCAAAATTTTAGTGAGAAAAATATTTCAACTTAAAACTAGAATTCTTGAGACTAAAACGTGTGCAGTGAGACTCACTGCTTTTTATATGAAATGCAGTAGACAGCAGGTAAAATTTAGTGCATTCCCTTTTTCTCAAAATTGCTATCTGTATATTTTTATGCTGTTGCTCTGCACCTTTGCCATATATGTATTGAAGAAAACATTAGAAAAAGAGGAAAAAGGAGGATAAAATGGATTTTTTGAGTTTCTGGTGTCATTTCTTTCCCCCATTGGCTTCTGTAAAACGATCAAAGCCATCTACCAAGATAGCAAAAAAAAGGTTTAAAATTTGTTTGTCCTCTGGTTTCCTGCTGCTCTGCCTGAGTCTCTTTTTCCCTTTGCCATTTACAGCGTTGGTAGATTCATTAGCAAGGGATTACAACAACCAAACCTGCCCTGATTCTCCAGAGAGTGCCCTCCCCCCCAGACTTTAATTACCTATTTAGCTACTGCTGTACCAGCAGTACAAAGCAGCCTCTTTTCCAGCTAGTTTGACCTGGCCATACAAACAAGAGCAGCCCTAACCTGAGAGTATACCCTGGCTGAAGGGATCCCTCCTGGGTGAACACATGGCACAGAGCCTCCCCAGACATGTGTTTGCTCTCCCCACAGTGTAGCAGGAACACGAATAAAGGTCAGGGTAAGGGAGACAACTGCAGCCTCTAATGCCTTGGCCATTTATAACTGCTTCTAAGTCATCCTTTAGACCTAAGGGTCATGCACCTTAGCCAAAAGTGGTCTCCACGCCAGATAAATATAATCAGAAGAAGCAGATAGCCCAGGTTTGAAAGTGTATGCACCTCACTCTTCACACCCTGCTCTTCTTTCCTTCCAGGCACTGGAAGTTTTGTCACTGCTGACAGGGTCAGATTATCACATCACACTTATCCCAAAGAATTGTAAAATGTCTGGTTTTTCTGCATAGAAACCTGTATTCAGATGCATTTCCAAAACACTGAAGGGAAACATGCAAAGATAAGTCAGCACAAAAGAGAATACCATGAGAATAGTTGTTCTCAGCCAGTGAAGGAAGCTGACAAATGATTCATCGGTGACCTCTAGAAGTTCAGATAACAGTGGTAAAGTATGAGCTGCCACCACAACATGTAGCTCTCCAGGGGATTTTCATGAAACCAAGATGATGCTGAAAATAGAAGGACCTCTCAACAGCCCGTTTAGCACCAAGGAGGCACCAGTTCCTTTGGGAATCTGAATACGAAATGTATAACCAGCTTATTGTATAAAGCATACAAGTACTGTAGAAGGTGGTATGTCTTCTGCAGTGACCTTCTACACAGATTCAGTGAATCCCAAGAAATCTGCTCTGTTCCAAAAAACCAACCACTTCCCCTGTGTACAGCAAAGAAAGTATCATATTCTGTTAAAATCAGTTAGTTAATGGAAAACATTTTTAGCTGAGACAAAAAAAAACCCAAACAAACAAAGAAACAAACAAAAAAACTGGAAAGAAAGCCACTATCTACAGTCTCTGTACATTTAAATGTTTCCTTGATTTTAAACTAGGTTGCACTGACAGGTAAAATACCAATGTCCATCCTGTGTGCCTTTGAAAACAGCCATCAAGGAAGATTAAAACCAACATTATTTCCAGTCTAAAAATAAACCCTGAAAAGCACTGTATGCAATGTATCTCAGTCATGATTTGTTTCTTTTGCACTACTCTGGCACAAATGAGCTCTCAAGCCAGCTGATAACACTGATCACCTTGCAGGGACAGATAAAAGGAGTGTCTTTTTGAGAAGACTGAGAACTCTTCTCTTGTCTATCTTACCACTGGGAAAATGCTTGCAGCTCTGGACACTGATTTCTGAACCCAGGAGCATGAAGGTGGCCCTGCTGCAATCACTACATGCTTCACCATGGCAGAAAGTACAAATGAGTTCAGAATCCTCATTTCTGAAGAAAAATTGCAGCAATTGCCAAATCTAACTTCTTTTCCTATTAGCATGTGTAAATATATCAGATAGACCCATTCTGCTTAACAAGCTGGTCTTGACTAAAATATCACTAAAATTAAGGAGTCCTAAAACAACACTCTGCTTTACCCATACTGATGCTCTGATTTGCAGAAGACAGGTGAAATTGTGAGCTTGATCCTCTCTATTTCAATGCAGAGTACCCAACAGGCATGTACAAACCTTATGCTACCATCAAAAATTTCTCCATAGCAGTGCAGCTGGCAGACAAACTTCTCAAATGACTATTCAGACAGACTCAGATATAAGGGAATTTAAGCAAATTGTGGACAGGCTTATGTGTCCAAAGCAAAGCAGATAGACAGAATCTCCTCCCTCAACCTGTTGGCCACACCTCTCTTGATGCAGCCCAGGACACAGTTGGCTTTCTGGGCTACAAATGCACATGGACAGCTCATGTCCAACCTCTCACCACCAGCACCCTCAAGTCCTGCCAGGCAGGACTACTCTTGATCTGTTCTTCCTCCAGCCTGGTTGGGGTTGCCCTGTCCCAGGTACTGTGTGGAGGTCAGTGGACCCTGAGAGGCTTTTCCTATGCTAAGGAGACATAAGAGGCTTCTCTCACAGGATCCCCTGTTCTGTTATGCCAATGTACCCCTGTTCTGCTCCCTCAGCCCCTATTAATCCCTTCTCCCTCCCTGTGTCCCTCAGTCACTCCCTCCCAATTTTCCCACTGGCTCCCACATCCCAACCCTACCTTTGTACTGCCCCATGCCCCCTGACAATCCCATACAAAGGTACTTCCTACTTCTCTTTATTATCGACTATTTATTATTTGTTATATCGATATAACAAATATCCTGGCTCACAACAGTACCACCCCTTGCACTTCATCTTGTTAACCTCATGAGATTCCTATGGGACCAATTCTTGAGACTTTCCAGGTCCCAAGGCATTCTCTGCTTCAGGTGTGGCAACCACACCACTCAGCTTGGTGTCATCTGCACACTTGCTGAGGGTGCCTTGACCCTTTGTCTATGTCAATGATGAAGATATTAAATGGCATTGATCCCCATAAAGACACCTTAGTGACAGACTTGTCACTGATATCCATTGCGACACTGAGCTGTTGGCTATGACCCTCTAGAGGTAACTACCCATCCAGTTTCTTCTGCACCAAACTGTTCACCCACTGAGTCCAGCTCTCTCCAATTTAGAGACCAGGATGTTATGGGGGACTGTGTCTAAGGCTTTGCAGAAGTCCAGATAAATGACATCTGTATCTCTTCCCTTGCTCACTGATGTAGTCACTCTGTTGCAGAAGGCCACAGGCAGGACTTGCCCTTGGTGAAGCCCAGATCACCTCCCTGCTCCCCATGTTCCCTAGCATGGCTTCAGGGAGGATCTGTTCCATGACCTTCCTGGGCTCAGAGGTGACACTGAGAGGTCTGTAGTTCCCAGGGTCCTCCTTTTGACCCGTTTTGGAGATGGGTACAATGGTTCATCTTTTCCAGTGACCAGAGACTTTACCTGCCGGTAGTGACTTTTCAAATATCATGGAGAGAGGCTTGGCAATAACATCAGTCAATTCCCTCAGGACTCGGGAATGCATCTTATCAGATCCCATCAATTTACATCCATTCAGGTTCCTCAGGTGGTCACAAACTTGATCTTTACTTACAGAGGAAGGCACTTTGCCCTCACAGTCCCCAATCCTGATTTCCATCCACTCAAGTTGTGGGAAGAGAGTTTGCCATTGAAGACAGGCAAAAACTTTGTTGAGCACCTCAACCTTTTCCTCATCCTCTGTTCCCAGTTTATGAGTGCTGTTCACCAGGGGCATTCACCTTCTCTGACCTTCCTCTTCTGGTTAACACACCTGTAAAGCCCTTCCTGTTAATCTTCCTTGCCAAGTTCAGTTTCAGCTTCACCTTGGCCTTCACACACTATCCCTACACAACCAAACTTCATCTCCATACTCTTCCCTGCTCACCTGTCCTTGTTTACACTGTCTGTTCTTTTCATGTAGTTTGACCATAAATTCTCTATTCAGCCATGCCAGTCTTTTGCCTTCCTTGCCCTATTTCTTGTTCCTAGGGATTACCAGCTCTACTACTATTTTCATAACTTTTTGCATAGGAAAAAAGGTGCTATGAATTATACATTGTTGTGCTCCAGAGACCCCTACCAATTCAACCTAGAAACCTCAGTGCTCTCCATATTTGCATCTTCTGAAAGACTTTCTGAGCACAGTGCTGGGCATTTCAAGTATTTTATGGCCATTTGCAAGACCATCAGATACCAGAATCTTGTTGGGCTGAAAGAGAAGCAGAATGTGGAATCTGCTGAAGGGCAGGACTGCTTTGATGGCTTAGGTGTGCTCCTCCTTGAAACATATGGTGGTCAGACCCCAGTGAGCTGCCTCGTAGGGTGACCTGAGCTGGTAACAATGACTGTCCCCTTCAACTTAGTGACTGCACTGGAGGAAATTTGGGGAATGGAGGAGAATCCTGCTTCACGTTGGTTGGTTGGACAAGTGCTATAGCTTTCTTCCTACATGGGCTTGGCAACAGCAGTCCCATTCCTTTTCACATTCCCAGAAGGTCAAAGTCAATCTATTCAGACCTTCAAAACTATTTTAGTTTTACTTCTGACAATTCTACTGAGGCCACCTTCGGACAACAAGTGTTAAGAGCAGTGACTTGATAACTCTGCTGTGGTGGCTGTCCCTCAGTGCTGCTACAAACCCTTCTAAACCACACTGCTCAGAAAATGTTGAAATTATGTGCAGTCCTCCAGGAAGTTTTTCATTTGTTATTCACTTCCAGCAGCAGGCAAGTCTTCCTCAGCTTTCCATTTTAAATATCAAATCAAACTAAGTCTGAAGATTATTGTTTTCCTATGAAAAACTAATGAATAATTAATTGTCATGGGATTTCTCTGTGTAGTTCCCATCTGTGAGGAATTAGCTGAGTCCTTGAGATTGAAAACAATTAATGAACACAGGATGTGCAGTCTCTGCATGAACATTTTGGATTATTCCACATCATATTCTGCCAATAGTCCCACTGTTGCTAAAGTGCACATCCAAAGCTCAGAAGTTATGTGATGATGATACATTTCCAATCACGCCTCAGATGTAATCACCTTTAATTTCAATGGAACACTGGCAACAATACACACCCAGAATGTATTACAGTGGCTGTAAGAGAGTCATTAGGGTGGGATGCAAATAACTGAAATGAACAATGGACAAAATTTGGCAAGTGCTAATAGAACTATTAAAATATCTGAATAACAAGAAAGATGTTTACTGCTCCCCACAATGGAAGGCTTTAAAACTATTCAGACCCTGAAAATTAAGCTCTCTGTGTTGTTCAGGAAACACAGCAGTGTTACCACCACTAGGTTGCCACCCAGCCTCTCTCAGCCACACTCTCACTGCCCATGCAGCTGTCCCAATATCATGGTTGTTCACTGCCCTATCAATTTATAAAGAGTACCTTGGGATAGACCCAGTCTAAAGCCAAGAAATAGAAAGGATAGGATTAGTTTATAGCTAACTACTATGTGTCCAACCCTGGCCTTCCTCACTGCAGACTCCACACTATTTTCTAGCATAGCCTCTTTTACAAAAATCCAATGTCTGCAAACAGCTTGTTTTAATATGAAGAATCTTTTGTGGCCTGTAGGTATCCTTGCTCTAATGTTAAACAGCATCCCCTTCTCATTTGGAAAGTGCATGGCCATGTTTGGCTTATTACAATTGCATTCAATATGCATTGATAACACTTATGTAGAAATATAAATTTGTTTCAGTGGCTACTGCAAGCTAAATGAACTCAAATTTCCAGAACATCTTGTCTGTTTCTTCCTACCTGTAGATGCTATAAAGCAAATCCTAGCAATTAATGAGTAAACTTCAAAAAAACTTGAAGTTGCTTCCAATGGAAAATCAAATGTTTGAAAAATTTTTTCAGTAATCAGCTCCCTGATGACATAAAACTGATCTGGAAATCTCACAAGCACTGTCATTGCAAGGTCAGCAATTGAAGCCTGAGATGTCACAAAGCCAGCTCATGATACCTTGAGGGTTGCTCCTGAGAGCAGAAAATGAATATGGATATAAAAGAAAAAAAGCATCTTTAGAGTTGAACAGAAACAAAATTTCTCCATCTATTATGAAAACAGTGGCCCCAAAAAAACAGAAAGATCCGAGAAATGTCCCACCTGAGAGGAAAACCCTTCCATTCACATTCATAGTATTTTGGAGACCAGAGAAATCAGAGAAGAAACTTAGAAGTACCAGAGGTATAAAAAACTTCAGACAATTTTGTTCACATTTCCACATTTAATCACTGAGGAGACAATAATTCACAAATCCTAATATTTCTGATGAATATGCTGAACATGCTGGAATTTACCCAGCTCTGACTTTCAGAACTGCTGCCTTTTGACTTTGAGATGAAACTGTAAGGAATCAAAATAACAGATACAACTGCATAAATGTGTGCAAGTATCTCAGTGAATCTTTTGGGAAAAGGGAATGGATACTGGTGAATTCATTATGAATAAAAATTGCAAAATACATTAGAGTCCTCTAGAAATTGCACTCTGTGCTCAAGAGCCTGGTGTTCCAGCTGCTGTTTTGTGGAGCCTAGGTGAAAGGAATGCTTTATCCTGGGCCTAAGTCATCTCCTTAAGTGGTTCCCTCCCTAAAAAAGGTGTCCTGAATGCTGCTTTTATTCTTTTGTTAAGTATTCATAATATTTAATTATTCATAATACATAATTTTATTATGTATTCATAATATTTAATCATGCTTTGTATGAAAAGGAGCTTGTTTTATACAGTTTACTTATGCCCAAAAGGAGAAACATCACTTTTGTGATCATTTTCAGAAGCATTGTCTCTGAAGACAGCACATTCGGAAATGGCATTATTTCATACTGCTGCATAGCAGCAATTGACATCCCAGCTTATAAAAGATACTACTCAAACAATATAAAATAGCCAACACCCATAAGGAGAAACAGAGTTCTTTTCTATCCCAAAATATACCTCTGCAGAGTACCTGTTGTATTGCATTTAATCTAATTTACTAAAGGAGAGATGAATCCCCTTGCTGCAGTCAAGCTATTTTTAAAAAGAAATTGGTGGTGATTCAGCTGAATGGTGACTAAACCACTGACAAATTTCCCCTGTCAGCTTGTGTGTATAAAAAGATGCTTTGCTGGAATGTATCATCTGCAGATACCACTATCTTTTTGGACTGATTGGGGGTTTTCCAGTCAAACTATATTACTTCAATTATTATTTAAAATTATATGCATATGAAGCCTTTAGCACATTTCAGAGAGGCATCAGGTCATACAATTGAGCTGTACTGGGTTTGCATGTCTATGAGTGGCTTCTGTGGGCAGTTTCCAGAAGCTTTCCCCAAGTCCAACAGAGCCATTTCAAGCTGGCTACAAGACAGACCCACCACAGGAGTGAAACTGTGTGGGAGGAACAGCTCTGCAGATACCAAGGTCAGTGCAGAAGAGGGGCAGGAAGTGCTCCAGGTGCAGATTCCCCTGCAGCCTGTGGTGAAGATCATGGTGAGGTAGCTGTGTCCCTGCAGCCTGTGGGGCAGAGATCCACCTGCAGGCCCTGCAAGATCGGTGGAGGAACAGGTGGATGCTCACAGAAGGCTGTGACCCCACGGGAAGCCCAAAAGACACACTTTGGAGCTGTTTATGGAGGATTGTCTCCCTTAGAAGGATCTCCCCATTGGAGCAGGGGAAGAGAGAAGAGTCGTCTCCCCAGGGAGGGAGGAATGGCTGAGCCAAGGTCTGACCACAGATTTTATTCCCCATCCCCTGGACCATGGATGGGAGGAAGGTAGAGGAAAACAGGAGTGAAGTTATGAAAGAAGGGAGAAGTAGAGGAAGGTGTTTCTAAGATTTGGACTTATTTCTCATTATGCTATCCTGATCTATTTGGTAATAAATTAAACCAATTTCCCCAAGCTGAGTCTGTTTTGCCCATGACAGTAACTGGTGAGTGATCTCTCCCCATCCTTATCTCAACCCACAAGGCTTTCACTGTGTTCTCTCCCCTCTCCAGCTGAGAAGGGGAATGACAGAGTGTCTTCAGTGGCTACTTCAATTCTAGCCAGCATCAACCCACCACACAAGCCACAACAGAGAGAATGTAAAACAGATATTGCACAAGATCATTAGCGGAAACGGCTTGTTTAATTTACTTTATATGAACTGAATGTATCTTCTGAAAGGATAAAATGAGATACATTCTTGTGAACAGAAAAGCAGTCATCCCCCACTCTGAATGTTAGTCTGCAACTCAAAAGATGCAGGTTGAGTTGCTTGCTCTCTACAAGCTGCTGCCTTTGGCAGGTATAGGATTACATCTATGGTCTAGAGATGACTCTGATGCCTCCTACAGCTGTTCCTGCCTGCAAACTTCCAGTTAATATAGCAGAATAAGGAAGGGAGAAGGTGAGTTCTTAATTTACATCAGCAAAGAGAAAGATTTAAATCTGTAAAGTAAACTAAGCTGGAAATGGAGTTGAGAAAAAAAACTATTACAGTCCCTTGAGTAGGGCACTTAATTACCCTATAGCTCCTTTGGAATCTACCTTCCAGGGATTATAGCAGAAGCTCATGCTCATGACATTTATCAGGATGTAAGTTTGGAATATAATAATCCTGGCAGTTCACTAGTGATTTTGCTTGTTCCTGAAAAACGGATTTCCTAGGAAATTACTTTTCAAGATCTGCCTGTAGTTCTGTCTGGTTTCTCTGATGATTTACAAGACTAGATAACCTGTTTCCCTTCCATGGTGAGAGCAAGTCTTAGAGAGCACAGACGAATGTTTGTCCTTCTATTCACCTTGACTTTAAAATCTCACAGTTTATGTCAGTGAAAATTGTTACACATTTAATTAGCTATTTTGTTGATGCAGAGTTAAAGACAGTTTAGTAAATAGTCTGTCTATTATCTCTATCCTCCTAAGTCAATTATGAAAATTATGTCGCTCACAGGACAGCATATGCAAATAAATGTGTGTATGATAGACTGAAAGCAGAATTCACTGGTATCTAATAGGTGTTTAATTGCTTTGAAGTGCTACGAAAAAAAAAGCAATATTATTAGGATGCTTCCCTTGCAAATTTGTTTTAGGAGCATACGGTCAGTGCTGTATAATCACAATCTTATAATTAAAACTAAATAGGTTAGGAATTACAAGGTAGAAGAAAATAAAAGCTCAGCAGCAAGTATACGTGTGGCTAAATATGGACTAGTGTGTTGTGTTTGGTGCTTGTGGGTGTACCTAAGTGCTGTGCTCTGGCACTACGACTGCCAGGAATTACCATTATGGTTTAGGAGGAACTGTGGCTGTCTAAGGAGACCTTAGGGAAACGAATTCTTAGCTGGGGCTGACATGAGTACAAATTAACCAATTAAGGCACCTGTATCAATATAAGCATCCTGACTCATTGTTTAATGGGATAATTGGAATTCTGTAGAGGAAATAAAAGTTGATTACAGGGATCAAACAGAGCAAAAGCTTTCAAAGCATTTGTCTCTTGCTTGTGACAAGTTGTAGCTTATGAGGCTGCTGCATGGAACAAATAACAGTATGGGGAGTAAAAGGTCAGGACATTACTTTTTAGTGCTTACAATAAAATTGTGTACATGCTATGAAGAAATAGACTAAGCTTTGCATGTTTAACAATAAATATGAAGTCTATATTCCAACTTTTTTTATGTATTTGAATTCCCAGAATGTTCTGGTTTTACCTGATAAATTTTTCTTGGTATAATGCAATTCAGCAGATTTTCCCATCATCTTACATGCATCTAGAAATTAATTTACAATACAATCCTAGGTGTCTACTCCTTGGTTTTGATGAGTGGATTTGCCCATGAAAGCATATGATGAACAGATGGTGGATGAGAAAAAGTCAAAGATATGAGGGGCTAGTTGGATTCTTCAACCCAAAGAAATAAGATGTGGATGATTTATTCTCTATAAACAGAAGACCAACTGATCTCCAGAGAGAAGGAAGAATTGAAATAAATTCACTGTATTTTCAGGAAGCAATCTATCACAAAAAGTCAGCAGGCCTTTATGTTTGAAGAAGAAAATAAAAAGGCATCTGTGGTTTATCTTGTTCAAATGGATTATTTTCTTTGAAGGATTCAAAATATTTTTTGAATGGAAACTGAGGCATAAATAACTTCTCTTGCATGTTTCTGAAGAGCAGGCTGATTATTTGGGAGGAAAAAAAAACAAAATGAAGTACAATAAAAGACCTAGCATTATCTTTTCTTCATATGCCAGATGAAAGTTTTGGGTTACAAGACTTTTCATATTATCTGGGACAACAAGAGAGGAACAATAAAGAACACCTAATGCTTTATTCATTTATTCCCATTCTCCCATTTAAAATTTTTTTTTTCCTTTTTCATTCCTGCCATTACTCTTTGCAGGGCACAGATCTTTAAAGGACTCCAGCTGTAATGAACTGTACTGCTCAGGATGCAGATCTTCCATTGGTATAGTATGATAGTTCAGTTTTGAAACAGCAGAAGCAGCTGGGGACCATGAAATCGAATAAGGGCCAGTACTACAACTCTCTTTAGGCTACAGAAATTTGCAAAGCAAAAGTCTTCCATTTGAGGAATTTAAAATAATTTCCTTTCAGCTGAAAATGTCCAACCATCCTGTTTCAATTTAATGATATTCTGGCATTTCAAAATTTTGCCTAATTTTACATCAGAGCCCAAGATGAAAAAGGATAGAAATTCTCTATTCAATAACAGAAATCCTCTATTCAATAAAGACTGAAATTGTCTGGAACACACAGCACACCATAATGTTATTGAAACAAATAAAATAAATGAGTATTCTGAGAGCACATAACGAAATGAAATGAAAAATAATGAAACACATAATGAAACACAGAAGTCCATTAAATTTATTATTTTCTATAATGAGAGTCTACTCATCTTATCAAACTTCTGTGATAAACTTTGCCCCTTCTGGGTCTGATGAGTTTTGCAAGCTGTAAAAATGAAACAATTCTTATCCAGCATTACACACACAGAAGAAAGGTGCACACTGGCCAAAAACAAGGATGTGCAAAAATTCTTTAAATGAAACCACATTGAATGAGCCATTAGGATCCTTCTGTAGAAGAAAATTAGAAGAACAATCACATTAGGACAAAAAGATGACCAAAAAATATGCACTTTCTATAAGCCCATGATGAAGTTAGTGTCTCAGCAGATACCAGATTCTGCTTTGAAATCTGTTTATTGACCTGTAACTTATGCAAACAGGATGACTCAAAGGTAATTATCAAGAGAGAGAAAGAAGTAAAATGTCGTTGGATGTGCCCTGAGCTGTTTTATCACCACAAAACTCTCTAATACACGTATGCCTTGCAATTAAAAATCATGTAGAATTCTTCCCAATATATGACTATCATGGCTTTCAGATATATCTGTCCTGGAAGAGTTCATAAAAAAAACCCAACATAACAAGAAAAATGATGTATTGTGCTCATGGTATTGCATATAGTATAAGGTAAAGTATATCCTTTGTTGCTGCTTGCAGCAGCAAAGCCAACAACAGCAGCATGTGATTAGGACTCTGAAATCTCTCCTTCATCTGAGATTGCTTTCTGAAATCAAATTCAGGCAAAGAGAAAAGGAGAAATAAACCAGTTTACTAAAGCTCTGCAGTAGTGAATAATTGAGATAACTACTTGAGGAACACAAAGTGAAGCACCAGATTCTTCAAATAATATGATAATTGAAACACAGGTTTTGAATATCCAGTTATGTGCAGATTTCTCTCCTCTCAGATAATGGAAAGGGCACAGAAGGGTTAGCCTGAGATGAACAACAATTCAGGGGAAAAAGAAGCCAGTCTGTGAACTAGAGGACAAATCTATCTCAACCTAAAATTTGTCATCAACTGTGTTGTACAGGCAGTCTGTTCAAACACATGACAAATTACACTGCTATTCATAGAGCAGGCATAACACAGGTTGCCACAATCTAAACTGTTACCAATACTGTCCCATGCACCAAGAAATGTCATGAATTCAGTTAAAGGGCACCACGGGCTGAAGGTTTGCTTAAGAGGAAATTACAGTTAATACAGTAAAAATTATCTAATAGGTAGTTATGCGCAACTAACCTTTATGCTTTTGGTTAAGAAAAACCCAAAACAACCAAACAAAAATAACTATTGAGGCTTTTAGCACCTCTTTTTGCAGTTGTACTGCATTTCAGGAAATGAGAAGTATTTAATCTCTGGTTATAAGGAAGCAATATTTTGTTCTGACATCAGGTCCAGGGAGCAGATTCATCCAAATGCTCCACATCAGTCCTTGATTTGCACAGCTATGAAAAAAAGGGTGCATCTTTAAATATATTAAAATATATGTTAGCCCCCTCCTGTCTTTTTAATATATTTCAAGAAGAGCACAGATTGCCTAGTCAATGAGTTATACTGTATGCATAAAAATATGTGGATAATAATGTTCTGGCTTCTTCATACAGCTTCATGGAGAATCTCGGCTTCAGGCCAAACAACTGCAAAAGCAAAGCTTTCTCCCCTCAGCATTTTAACAAAGTGCACATAATACATCTTTAAGTAAATTACTGTTTTAACAGGTTTCCACTGATCTATCTTGAAGAGTCAAATGAAAACCAAAAATAGATCCTGTTTTAAATTTCCCCTGAGCAGCAAAATTATTTGAAATCCTTCCTTCCCACGGGAAACAAACAGATAAAACCCCCAAGTTTGGCAATGATTCAGTAAATATATGTGCCTGTTCAGTACTTAAATCCAGGAGCCAAGGAACTCTCTATTAGAGATGGACTTGCAACATATCCAATAAAGGTAGGAAGCAAGTGTGACTCTCCAAGAAAACTCCTTCTTCTGTAGTCAGATGCTTAGTGGCATTTGCAAAGGAAAACTCAGCTCAGAGTATGCAGCAGATGCCAAAGCCATCTCTGCAGAGAGGTGCAGAACATGTAAATAGCCACACACGATAAGTATACCTGTGCTTTAAGAGACTGGCAAAGTATAGGTGAAGATATGATCAGATACTATACATTGGAATAAAGAGTACAGGCTAAAAAAGAGATTGTAACTTCAACTTGAATTCTGAAAAGGGGATAACACCCCCACTTGGAAAATTCCTGCAGAATGGCAAAGTCATTGAATCAGTAACAAACGCAGCAAGTATTTTAAAGCAGAAGAGCCCTTACCTTTAGGCTGCTGGGATTATATGCAGTTTTTCAAGTAACTACTCCTGGATTTGTCTGAGATTAGTGATTTTATTTTCAAAAATGGAAACAAGATTATCTCATTTAAAGGTTTAGTACTTCCTTAAAATATTTATATAGAAAACGTGGTCCCTGGCAAGGAGATTTAGATGTGTTGAAGGAGAGGACAAAAAGCAGAAACAGTAGCTCAGCATTCAGCTCAATTTTAGTACATACTTTTTTAAAAAGGATAAAACCATAGAGTATGATTTCATAGATATAGTTGAGATCAAATCCCTGAAAGATGATTTCACTGGATGTACTTGACTGGCATAAAGTAGACCATCTCTAATTCTGCTAAAAAGGCATGCACATTATTTTTTTTAACTCCTGTTAATAGAATTGGCAGCAAGTAACAAAAAATAATCTTTTTTTTTTTTGTATCATTATCACTAATGTGATGTTCTGTTTGTTTTTCAGCAAGGAATATGTATAACACTCATCATTAGTGGCAGTGGCAGTGTAAGGAGGTAGCATGATTATCATAACATCAAGCTAATAAAGATTAGCCTGAAAAAAAGCAAAGGATGACCTCCTCTCCAGCTCTGTAAAACAAAAGGGACAGGGAGAACAAGGGAAATATTAATAACAGTTTATATAAGAAGTGCTTGATTTTGTTCTGCTTATGTGGAAATGCAGCTGAATAAAGTGAAAGGAGAGAAAGTATTTCTTGGTCCTTAGAAAAATAACAAATGGGTTGTTAATTGGCAAGTGTTTAAAGGGTTGGTTCTAATCAGGGTAAATGGGCTTGTTTTTCCAACACTGGGTCTCACATCAAAACAACAAGAAACAATTGAAAAATCTTTGCTGAAGAAAGCAAGAGGAAGTGGGTTGTCACCAGCTGTTCGAAGACAAAATCCACCAACAAATGTGCAGCAGCAGATGCCTTGTGAAGCACAGGGAACATAAAAGCATATGAGTCATCCCATAAGCTTAGGGGAGACAAGCTGCAGGCCAGATCCTGGGGGCAAAGATTTTTGTGACTTTAACCATCTCTCCACTTCCTTTGTACTTTGTACACAGTATATTTTTTTGGAAGAGGGTGTTTTTAATTCTTGTTAAAGACTCCTGAGCAGAAGGAGAGTATCTTACAGAAATATTATTATTTGGGCCTATGGCATCAAAAAAAGGAGATGGTCCAGCATCATTGTCTGTCCAGCAGGGAGAAGAGTTTAAAGCATTTCCCTGTTCCCCCTCATTTTTTAGGTTCATGATAATGATAAAAATTGTTAAAAGGATCATTTTTATAATTTACAGCACTTCACTATTTGTTTTACACTTCAGTTTCGTAAACTGGCACACTGGGAAAGGATAGGAAATTGGCGTAGCAGCGAAAATAGAACTACCTGCTGTGTTTCAAAGAGATAATCCTGAGGATGCCATCTTAGGCTGGTTGTCCCTGGGCAGAGGAATAAGGCTTTCCAAAAGTTAAAGTGTGATGGAACTTGAAATGAAAGTGACTGAAGGATGCTCTCCAGGAGTTTTCAATAAAATCCTGTTTCTCTATAAGGAATAGAAAGGAAGAGATAGAGGGAGGAGTCCCAGACTCAGCTCTTGCCTTGGCTGTCCCAGCTGTACATATTTAGGCACTCTCATACTCTAGTCATTATAAAAAACCCACTGATCTGAACAATTCCATAATATTATAAGAAAATAGGTCATTGGGAATTATCAAATTCTCATTCATTCAATTTCAAAATCCCCTTCTTGTTTTCCCCCAGCAACACCAAGATCTCACATGGAGAGGAAAAAAGGCTTTAGCAGAAGACTTTGCATGGAGGTGGATTTACATTTTGAATCCTTTTTTATGTTTCATGCCACCATGTTCCACTGTGACCTGAGAATTCACTCCTGCCAGTTGCTCTCAAGGCAGCCATCCCCAGCTTCTCCTCTGAGTTTGTGCTGCTTAACATGTCACAAACAAGGAGAGGCTTTTTGTGCTTTAAAAGAGAACTCCAGAGCTGACTGCAAACAGTGATTTAATTTTGTTAAAATATGATGATATTTTGATATTAGAACATACTGATATGTGATCTTCCCTGGTTTAAAGAAAACAAAAAAAAACAAAAACAAGGAGACAGAGGGAATGAGGATGGGCCCTCAATAGTCAGTGGTGCAGACATTTGGAAATTCACCTGTGCCAGAAGGGACACTGCAGGAATATGAAGCCAGTGGGAAACAATAATGATCTGAGCTGCATTAAGTGATGATTTTCAGGCTCCATCAGGGTGATGCCATGAACCTGGTGAAACCTGTCACATATACCTGCAGACTCTATCAGTGGTCAGGGGAGGCATGTAAGATTACAGTTTTCTTTGGGATATTTTATGTAGCTGTAAAGCTACTCTTTAAGAAACGGAAAACCCCAAACACGTTTGTACCTGACATCAGGAAGGAGGCTTGATAACTGGGCTTTGCCATGTCTCACTGCAGAGCACAGGTGGGAGCTAAGTATTAGCAAGTCCTTCTTCCTGTAAATTTGGCAGAAAAGGAATGAAATGAGATCCTGCTGCCCTTTATCCCTTGCTTGCCAGACGTGGTCCAAAGTAACTGCATTGTATGTGATCCAAGCCAGATTCTCCTCCAGGCTCATGATGTGTTCACTTCTCCAATTGTATTTCCCATGGCTGGTAGTCGAGGTTCCTCCATGGGAAGGGATGGGAGAGCATCCAGGCTTGTTCCTCAGACCTGGGAGGCAAACCATGGCAGGAATCTATAGCTCATAGTGGGTGGTTCTTCAGTGATGAGAGTGGCCCACAGAGCAGTTACTGTATTTCCAAGGGAAGGAAATCCAGCCTGACTTGGTTTTGTCATAAGTGATTACATTTTATTGTGTGCTTATGTACTTCTCCTAATCAAATTAGCATGTTGGCTTAAAATCAGCCTAGTAGAAAACTTCTCATTTTCTTACCCATTCTGCTTCATTTATCACCTGGAGTTACCAAAGTTTTGAGGTTTTCTTTTCTCGCTGACTAGGCCCAGTTCTGCTAAGGTTATAAAATTTGAAACATTCATTGCCCAAGGTTGCAAGCGCAATGAATATTTATAATCCCATCTTCCCAGCACACTCAGAGGTGTCTCACAGTGTGACTTCACATTAGAAATGTCCCACCTGTGGGGATCACTCAGAAAAACACAAAATACAATTCTGTACAACATAGAACAAGGTCAATACCCAAATTATGGGAATTATCACCTTAAAAAAGGTTGCATATCTGATGATGCACTGCCCCAACACTGATTTATAGGTGCTGTCCTAGTGACTCTCCCCTGTGAAGACAGAATTTCAGCTATTAACTTACGACATTATTCTGTGGTTCTTTTTCTGAGGCTCCTCATGAATCAGCTACAAATTGTGTAATGCACTCCTCTCACCATTTACAAAGGTAGCTTCTATCTCCAACAGCAAGAAAAGAAAAAAGGGTTTCTCACCTGGCTTAAGAGCCCAAGGAAATATTATAGTTTAAAGAACATAGCAACCAGTGACAAAACACAGGCAGGACTATGATGATGAGAACTGCTTAGAAAATACTGCAAATGAAACTTCCTGGTCCTGCAGGCACCTCCTGTTAATTCACTGCAAACATGGGACTTTTTCTATGCTGAGGTCGCACTCTAAAAAACCCAACCCCCCATCCCATTCATCTCCAAAAATGCAATTAAAGCTTAATGTTAATTCAGATTATTTTCCTATTGAAGACAGAGCTATGAGGATTACAGTCAGTTTTAACACTTGTCAGGAAAATATGGCTCCTTCTACTTTGCAGACAGGCAATTAACGTTCAGCAGCAGCACTGAAATTAGAAACTATCTAGAGGCCATTTTAGGCAAGAAAGCTTTGCCATCGATTTTAATGCATCAAGATATAACATATTCTCCAGTATCCTGCCCTTTCCTATTTTTCCCAAACTTTGGGTGAACCTTTAAATTGAAGCCTGCCCTGTAAATCCCATAAGCTATTAATGTAGTTCCCTTAGCTGGAAGATAGATTAATGACCTGAGACTTCTGTAGAATATTTGCTACTTCAGTGCAAATTAATATCATATTTTATCCTCATTTTATACCCTCATCCAGCACTTCCTTTTGCAAAGGATACCAGAAGGAGCTGATTATTTAAATGCCAAGATTCTAAATCTTATCTTCAAATTTTTAATCAAACTGTTAAACATGAGTCTTAAATTGCTGCATTTCCATTTTTCATAATTCTCTCACCTAATTTCTCATGATAAGAACAAAGAAAAAAATTAAGCACTCAGATGTGTTTAGGAGGGGGGATTTAATACTATTGGAGTTTTTTAAATGCTTTACGTTTTTCAGGACTGTTCTCCTCCACACCTTGGGCTGGGATGAACCAAAAATGTCTTTCACTTCACCCAGGTTGAAGTTCTCAGTTTTAAAATAGGTAGTTTTAAATTTTCTAAGTATCGTATGCTATCCTGACAATAATGATTTTGTCCACTGTCTCCTATCTTTTTTTATATTTTTAATTTAATTACCAATTCTTCTTCCACTGCCTAAAAGAACATTTTTTTTACTAAACACATTTCTCTGTTTGCTGAATGCAATTTCTGGAGAAAGCAAAATCATGAAAACATGAAAATGCCTTGTGACACATGTTTAGTTCCAGAAAAATCAGGTCAGGCCTCCTTTCTGTAGAAATTAAAATTTATGGCAAGGTCTCCAGTTCCTCAGGCAAACACAGAAGGCTATTAGAAGAAATAAAAGAAGTGGCAGTGGGGGAAAAGATGAAGTTGTTTTCTCTTACTATTCCTTGCCAATACTTTAGAAAAGTTTGGTCTTTATTTGTAAACAGTAAAACTAGGCTGAAACTTCAAACTTACAGCAGAATTTTTCTTTCTATACTTCAAACCCTCAATAATAATACTACTACTAATAAAGAGAAAAAATGTTAGGAAATCACAGAAAACAAGCAGCAGTTTGGAATGAAATGATATTTTATTTTCTCTCTATATTTGCTACTATAAAAGCTCTATGAAGAAAACATAGTCACTTTACAAAGTTTTTATTGTTGAATCCTTACAGTGTTTTGGCATCAGCATTAGGTATCAAATCATGGGCACATCACAAATTTAAAAGAGACTCACAAACACATTCACTTACACTTGATCAAGCTGCCTTGTAAACTTCATTAGTTGCTATTGGGGATTGCTGTGGTCAAAACACTTTTGGAGAACACATTTGAGACATTCACCTGTCTCTTGATTAGAAACTTCCTTTATATCCAGTCTTAACATATTTAGAACTCACTTCAACATTTGCAGGGGACCTAGAAGGAACACCTCAACTGGCTGATCACTTCAAGCCTGACAACAAGCTAAAATATACCTTGTTAAAAATATTCTCTAAATGCCTCTTAAATGCTGACAAGCTGGGAACATCCATCACCTCTCTGGAAAGCCTGTTCCAGTGTTTGACTACCTTCACAGCAAAGAAGTGCTCCCTAATGTCCAGTCTAAACCTGCCCTGGTGCATGTCAGCAGTCCTCCTGACCTGGAGTTGTATCTGCCAGGTCAGTGATCCTTCCCTCCTCTCCTGCTGCCCCATTTCCCAGTGGTGCTAATTATCACCACACTTCAAAGCAGCTGATGCCCTCCACAGTTCTTCCTCCAGCAGCTGAACTTTTCCTTGTCCCTGTATGCATGTCTCTGTCGACTGACCTTCCTGTGGATTGGTATTTCTGTGACTCAACCTGCCACATCTTCCTGTTCAACAAGGGTCTCTGACTCTTCCTGTATTCTCCTCTCTCCTTTTTTTTTTTTCCTTAGGGGCCATGTTAATGTCACCATTTGTGTGACCATGCTGAGTCTTCCCTTCCAGTTCTGAAGGTACACCTGGCAAAAGCTTGGGACATACCCTGAGGTTCAGCTCAGTGAACTAACCATAAGAAATTACTGGGCAAAGCAGAAAACAGAGCAGGAAGTTAGCAAGTGTCACAAATAATACCATGGAGAATGACTAGATTTCATAGATGGTTAAGATGTTAAGATGACCAAAGTGGGAGGTTTAGATTGGCTATTAGGAAAACTTTTTTCACTAAAAGAGTTACTAAGCATTGGAACAAGTGGCCCAGGGAAGGCATTAAACTGGAAGTATTTAAAATATTTGAAAATGTGGATGTGACATTTAGCAACATGATTCACTGACTTGGCAGTGTAAGGGTAAAGGTTGGACTCAATGGTCATTTCCAACCTAAATGATTCTATGATTCTATGGATTCTCATAAATAACAGAGGGAAAAAAAAGACATCTTGAAGAGTAAACCCTTGCTGGATCCCCAGGGACTGCCAAATGATTGGATAGGCAACCCCATCAGAAATGCCAAGTTTGGATACAGAGGTAGCAAAAGAGACTTATGAGGAAAAATTAACCAGGGTAAAAAATTATTTGAGAGTAGACAGAGAGAGGAAGGGAAGTGATCAAGATAAATGAGAGAACAGGCATGGGGGGAATGAAGAGGAGGAGAACTAAAGGGGACAGCTGAGTTGCTGTTGCTTGAGCTCTGCACCTGATCACCACAATCCATCCTGTCTTCTCATTCAACTTAACTCCTACTCTCTGCTTAAGGTGTCTACCATGAGAATTCTTGCACGGACCCTTTGTTTGATTATTCCTTTGAAGTTAGAAAAGAGACATACCAGCCTTCAGAAGCAAGAGAGGTAGCAATGTAGGGAACATGAAAAAATTCAAAATGACAAACTCCGTCTGTATTGGTTTCAGCTGGGACAGAATTAATTTTCTTCCTAGTATCTGGTACAGTGCTGTGTTTTAAATTCAGTATGATAATAATGTTGATAGCACACTGATGTTTTGGTTGCTGCTAAGCAGTGTTCACCTAAATTCAGGGACTTTTATGTCTATGCTCTGACAGTGAGGAACTGCACAAAAGCTGGAAGGGAACATAGCTAGGACAGCTGACCCAAACAAGAGGGATATTCCACACCACAGAACATCATACCCTCTGTATGAATTGGGGGAGTTACCCAGAAAGGGGCTGATTGCAGCTAAGGGATGGGCTGGGTGCCTGTCAGCAGGTGGTAAGTAACTATGTACTATTTGTCTTTTAGGTTTTATCTCTCTCTTTCTCTCTCCCTCTCTCTCTGTCTTTCTCACTCTCTCTCTGCCTCTCCCTATTTTTATTACTATTATTGTTGTATTTTAGTTCCTTTCAATTATGAAATTGTCCTTATCTCAACACATAAGTTTTAATTTTTCCCTCTTGATTCTCCTTCCCAACCTACTTGGTTGGGAAGTGAGGGTGAGGAGACAGGGTGAGGAGTAAGTGAGCAGCTGTGTGGGACTTAGTTGCCAGCTGGTGTTAAACCACAACACCCCCATAAAATCCTATGCAGACACTGCTGTCTATTGTTATTGATTCATTGGTGCCCAAGTTGCTAAGCCTTTTGGCAGTGGAAATCAGAATGCACTTGACTCCACTCTGCTGTAGCCAGCATTCTTCCAGTGCCCAACATAATTATTTTAATGCCAGCTCGAGTACCACTGCACTGCAGCACTGACATACTTTGTCTCAGCAAGGGAGAGAGCAGGCTCAAGAGCTACACCTCCACTCAAAGCTTCCCCTTCTTTTGTCCTAGAAGTAACACTACAAGCAGCACTAACAAAAAGAAATAAAAAGAAATAAATTGGCAGTAGTATTGCTGCTGAGATCTCAGTAACTCTAATTGTAATAATCCAAATAAATTAAATGATTGGAAGACTCAACAGAAGTTTTCATATAAAATACTGAGACATGAGCTGTCCTATCTACAATACTGACAAGCGGAAGAGAAGGAAAACTCACGAAACCAAAATCCAGAGGAAAAAAATACAATCTCTAAGTTTCAACCTTGATTTAATAATTGAAACATCATGTTCCCTAACATTACATGTGACATGCTGTGGCATGACTTCTCTGATGTGCCAAACTAACAGACAACTGCCTGGTTTAGATGTTATTAGTCTGCTGACACCCTGTCTGTCTTAATCCTGCCATTTCCAAGTAGAGATAAAGTCACAGCTCTAAAACATGGTGTGGATTCCCACACATTGCACTTGTCTTTCCAATGGAGCCTTCCCAACAGATCAGTTTACAAAGGCTAACCCCTTTTGGCTGGTATCATTCTCTTGAAATCTAAACTGTTTGCAAAGATAAATTATTGTTACTACATGCATAGCACCTGTCACATTTTACCCACTGAAATGTGTATAAAATATATTTCCAGTCCCTGTCAGGGAAGGGAGGATTGGTGTTGGCTGCCAGTAGTGACAAGTCCCTTCCTCCAGCCTTTTGTGTGCAAAGCCCTCATGAAGATTTATCCATATCCTTTATCAGACTTGAGGAAAACCTCAACCTGGGCTCTCAGGTACTTGCCACAAATTCCTTCAACTTTAACCTGTGAAATAGATGCTGTCTTTCGACTGTTGGCAATTAACTCAGTGTGAAAGGATGACAAGGAGGAGACTCTGGGCTTTTGTTCAGCAACAATACTGCTGCTCACATTTTGTCAACCAGCCAGGGACAAACAGTTTGTTGTGCAAGTGTTATCGTTTTACTGAGCAGATCCCCAGTGCCACACTACAGCTGGCAAACAGCAGAAACAGAAGTAGCTCCATTAAAAGCATGTGCTGCACTCCAGCCTTCTATGGGACACACTTCCCACACCCATCATCTTTGCTCTGGCTTCCCCACATCACGTCCCCACATTCACTCTGACTTTTCCACATCCCCACATTTGCCACCACAACCTTAAGAATACCAAATTTGAAGGTTTTCAGCCTACTGAAGAAAAAACACATTTAGCATTCACACAGTGAGAAAGCTGTCTTTTCCAAAATGTTACATTTAAGATTGATTCAGAATCATAATGGAATGAGACTTCAGCTGAGAAAAGGGAGAAGATGAAGTTAATTAAAGTGCTGTCCAGCTGGAACTTGAAAATTCTTCAATCAAGGAAATATATCATACTCTGCCTCTTCCCATGTACATTGAAAAATAGCAACTGCTGTGGATTTAATTAAAACTTAGACTTAGTTTTTAGTTAATACTCTTTACTTGATTCATTATTATTCAGTCAAAATGCAAAGTTATGATCCTCATCATGAAAAGGAATGTTTTCCTACATTATGATAACCTATGTGATTTTTTTGTTGATTTTGAATGTCTTATAATACCTGGGGAAAGCTGGAGAACAGAAGGGTTACTAGCTCAGCTGGTTTAACTTGGCCTTTCCATTTAGTTTAAAGGTGGAGGATTTTGCTGGCTCCCTTTTGCTCAATCAATTTTCATTGTTTCTCAACCACAGATTTGAAGTGAAAATGTCACATTAAGGGACAGATACTCAAAGATTGCACAAAACCCCTTCTCCATCAAAGCCCATAATCCACGTTCCTTTACTAGTGGAGAACTGTGCTGCAGTTAAACAAGCCCACCTTGAAGCAGCAAGGTACTTAATATTAATCTTGCTGTGGTTTCCCCATCACCCACAGAATCCAAATACCAGCTCACCAAAAACACCTGTATATAATTTTAAAAAGATTCAAACACATTTCTTCTCCCAGCCACAAACACAACAATTCAGAGGTGTTTTGGCATCAAGAGCAGTAATATTTATACCAGCATCCCTCAGCTGCAGTGCTACATTATGAATAAAGGATGAATTCAAAATCACTGCAGGGGTGGATATCTCAGCCTGCAGTTGCTGTCAGCAGGGCAGACTGCTCTAAGCTGGTCCCATGCTCCAGTGGCATAGATCCAGGTCTGGTGGGCTTTGCAGGTTTGCATACAGTCTCACATTGACAAGATTGTGCTGATTGCAGAGGCCTTTTGGGGAGCTTGGATAAGATGGGATGGTACGTGGCCCAGGCTAATAAGATGTTCCAGATATTAGCTGATCTCATCCTGGTGTCTGCACACAAGCACGGGCATGCTGAGGAGTCAGAAACATACCACATCAATCATTTTTCACCATCTGAACATGCTCCCTCCCACCCTCTGTTCTGATAGAGTGGATTCACTTTGCAAACTGAAAATAAATCCTTCTGGCCTAATTGATAAATCCAATCTATGAGCTAAAGCCACTGCTTGACTGTCTGCCTCAGTGGCTGAGGAAAATGTTAAAATAACAACATTACAGATTTACAGCCTGCCTTCAGTGACCAGCGTGCATCAGCAGAGGAATCTTTTTACCCTTCTAACATAACTGCCCACCCAAACTCATACAAAGATGCTGTGTTTCTTACCATAGTCTCTGCTAGGGCAGTGCAGATTAGGAGCAGAGTTATTGAGCATCCTGAATCAGGATGAAAAACAACAATCTTTAAAAATATGCATACTAAGAAGACTGAAGTTAAGGTAAAAACATCCACTTTAACCCGAAGATGCAAATAACGTAATAAAATAGGTTTAAGGCTTGTAAGAATGGGATAGATGAAAGAAAACTTATATCCAAGAGTTAGTCTGAGTTCCCACTGGGTGGTTGTGTAAGTACCATCCTTTCAAGGTGTAATCTGTAACCGTGGCAACCCAGTTCTTTTTAAAGGGGACAGGGTTGGAAAACAAAGTCTCTACTCCCCACAGCCTGAGATAAACATCACAGAATAGCATAGGCTTGGGCAGGGAGACACATCTGGTAGGAAGGAGTCGAGGAGAGGCTGAGGAGGCTGCAGAAGGGTTAGGGTCAGGCAGGTGAGAAAAGGAAAATGCTCTCTGATGCCTACACACCTGCAACTTTCACCACTGCTCACTTAGAGGGTCTGTTTCATTTTAAATCTTTGTTGTATGATCAACCTAAGAGTTTAATAAACCAAAATGTAGTTAGAAAAAATAGGAATAAGAATAATATAGTCCTAAAAGAGATTTCCCTCCATAAGCCTTAGCATAGAAATGGGGAAAGATAACAGACAGCTGCTGCTCTCTGTGACTTCCTGTAACCTTAGCAGTTACAATTTTATGTCCCATCAAAGACCATAGAATATGGACTTAGAAGGAAGAAAATGCTACCAAGATCTTAGCGAGATTATACTCTTTGTACTAACAGGTTTTAGTATTTGTGTCTTTTCATAGTTTCATATCCTTTGCAAAAGGAAAGGAGAAAACCTCACAATACTTCCTTGAATAAAAACTTTTTTCGATGTTTTTTGTCCTGTAGACAAGTTCACATAATGAAAGAATTGGCAACACAAATAAAGTCCCTAGTTTAACTTAAAACATGGTGGATAAATCCACAGAAAGCCCTATACAGTACTGTTATACTTCTATTCAACTTTTAGAAATGTGTTTCCATGTGTCTAGGATAAAACAGAAAAAAAAGACAAAAGACTCAATACACCAACTAATGTTACCAAAAAAAAAAAAAAAAAAAAAAAAGGAAAAAATAACAACAACAACAAAATCCATTAAGTGTGGGAACTGAAATGAACAAATTAGTATGCCTGGAATTAGTTTTTCACATCTACAGTAGTGCACAAAAACAAAATATAAGGCAATGTCGTAGAGACTTGCCATTCACATACCTCTTTCTAGAGTAGGGAGTAGTGCTGACAAGTATGCCTGACATAAGAGAAAAGAAAATGTTGTAACACTCATTCAGCAAGACCCCAGGAAGATCCTCACAGAAAAATGCTTCTCTCTCTAAATTGTCTACTGAATCCTTTGAATTTTCAGTACACTTATTTCATGTTGTCCTGTTTTAAATCATCAAAAAAACAAGTCACTGCCTGTTTTAGAGACCCCAGAGGCACATTCTGATCTATGATGGTGAAGCCTCTCCACCAGGCTGCAGGAAGCAGTGGTGAAATTAATACCATCTAAACAGTAGCCTGAAAAATTTGTTCCACAACACACACACTCACTGCTCACACTCAGATGAGTCTGAGTATACACCACAAACATTTTCCAAGTGTCTAGACAAGCGTTTCTGGTGGTATTAGCTGAGTAAACTTGTAGTGAGTTTGTATAAGCTACAAGAAAGCTGTGAACGTTAGCCTAGAGAAGGCCAAATAAGGTAACAGATTCATCACATGGAGTCAGTTCCCATCTTTAGGGTAACACAGTGGGTCAGGCACATCCACACTAGAAAATGTTTCAAAAAAAGAACAAGACACAAAAAAGATGATGTCTGTACACAACACCATGCAACACAACACCATGTTAGGATAATGGCAAGCTGAAATCCTACTTGCTTCTGTTTCTCATTCCTCATTGAATTTAGTAGTTTGAAGGGGTAGATGATATCATGTGGAAGAAATAGGCAAATTAAAAGGATAAAATGGGGAAAGTAAGAAGAAGAAGAAGAGAGATGACCAAGAGAAGGGGGAACAACATTTTCCAATTCACTGACCTTAGTATATTCTGTTGTCCTTTAAAAGATAATTTTTCCTTTTAGAAATAGTCATAATTGGCCATATGCCTGGATGAGTCAAAAAGAAGACACATGGGCACTCAACAGACAGGGAGATTTAACATATTGTCATTGTTCTCTGGAATTTAATTCAGATAATGAATATTCCAGAACAGAATTCTCTTCCTTTGGTCCAAATATTACAGAAAATATTTAGCTTAAAGCAGTCTGCTAATGTATTCTCATAATCATGTATCTTTGACAGTAACGTTAGCGCCTAAAAATCCATGAAATAAACAATACAGGGAAAACTAGGTCATCAGTCATACTATGGAATGAAAAATGCAATCAGAGCTACTTTTAATAAATGCTCACACAGCATTTCTGCACTTCTGTGTTTCTTTTACAGAAGATTTGACATTGCTGAGTATTCGATGTTGAATTTTTATTTCCAAAAGAGGTTATAAATTAAGCAGCCTATTGTGCTTAGAGTAAGGTTATGATTACTGTACTATATGTCAAGTCATTCTTTCAGGCTTTGTGCTAAAAATACAACCTTGTGAAAATCCCTGCTACTGCTAACAACCCCATGAAGTTCTTTGAAGTACAGTGTGGCTGTCAAATATGTCAGTTGCTGAGTGAGCCTCTCATGGTGCTGAAGAATGAAATATTTGATTTGTGAGTCAGGAAAAGTGGAATAGAGACGTGCTGACACAGAATTGAGCAGGTTCAATAGCCTGATCACCAGTTCTTTAGCTGGGTACGCAAATGTCAGATGCCAGAAGTAGATCGAAGTGCCCCAGGGTGCCGTGAGCTCTGTGTGGCACATTTGGAGCCATTAGAGAGTCTGTCCCTGCACTGCACTGCAACCACATGGAAGTCTGTGTAGAACAGAGGCCAAAATGCAAGAGGAGGCATTAAGGGAGAAGCACAATGAGACAAGTATTTGGGAAGACAATCTGAGCAAACCAAATCAATCAAAGGGGATTGTGACTTGAGCCATCATGCAAGACCTTAGGTTGAATGCAGCATCTCTGGCACATCCACTCACACTTCGTAATTCAGCTGTTTGGGGAGGATGTCTCACAGCCTCTCCCCAGAGTTATGGTCATTATAGGGTGAAAGAACAAGCCCTCAAATGCTGGTTGTCAGGGCCAGTTCCTGCTGCTATGCATTATATGCAACATTTGAACCCTCCAATTATGGCCCTGTTATATTAACCACTGCCCAAAATATTGTGATAACCTCACTCCAAATCCAAAAATACTATTATCACTCACATCCTTGATTGTGTTAAGAGTTTTTTCAATATATTAAAAAAAGAACATGAAGAACATTTAGTCTTTTTAATTTTTAAGTTATACCCATGCCTCCTAACCAGGGACTGCAAAATAAAGTCATGTCATAGGACTTCAAGTTCACTTCTTCTTTTGCAACATAATGCAATACATTTTCAGTTTCTTCATCTTAAAGTCATAAAAGAAGCTGCTGTCACTCTGCTGACAAAAAACAGATTTCTCTTCTTATCCCACTTCTTCTTCTCCCACCCTCAAGATACTTCCAGGTTTTTACAAGCTGATTCTGAGCTAGTTTAGAAATTGTTTTAATGTAATGGTTTAGCTCTTAAAATTCCAACATATTTATTTGAAGAAAATTAAAGAGAACAGTTTTACTTCCCTTTCTAATATCTGAATATTAAAAGTATTGCTGTATGCTTTAGTTCTTCAAGGTTCAAATCTCATTGAAAGACTTTATTATATTTTTCATTTATTTTTTATATTTATATATAAATTTGAATCTGTCTTGCCAGATTCCTCCCAGCTTCTAATAGAAAGTAGCCAGAAGTGAAGACTGGCATGTGCTATTCTCCTCAAAATTGCTTTGCCATGTAATTCCAACTGATGTACACGTGTTTGCTACACTATTTTTGGTATTGACACAAGACTGCTACCCTTGTGAGCAGCTCTGTGATTGAAGATTTAATGAGATTTGCTAAAGATGAAAGATTAAGCACTGAATTTCATGAAATTGTAAATCCTACCACAATTAATTTGAAGATGCACATTCCAAGCATGTGCCAAGACACAAACCCATGTGATTAAAGGAGAAAGCACCAATCTTCTTTTAACACTGCCTAGATTTTACATCACAGCCCTAATGTTGTTCAAACAAAATTTTAATATTTGACTTGGAAAGGGTGGGTTTGCTTTGTTTAAAATTAGACATACACCCAAGGAAAGCTGAAGGAAATTACTGGCCTGTAAGGCTAGGCAGGGAAAGCATTGGTCACACCCTCAGTAATGCTTAGATGTCTGTGAAAGTCACAAGAAATACTCAGAATTTTAGAAAGAAGAATCTCTGTACAGATGTCCAAATTAACTTTACAATCTTACAATGTGTTCCACGGATCTTTCAAATAATTTGAACAGTAACTTCCAAAGAATGTTAGAAATAATGAAGTTATGATGAAGGGAATATGAATATCAATATGAATAATGATGAAGTTATGATGAATAGAGAAAGTATGCCAAACCTCAGCCTGAGGTGGCTGGCAACTCATGGCAACATTCTTACATGCTTAAACTAGCAGGAGAGATGAATAATTGATTGGAAAATTACAGAGAAAACAAACTTTCATTGGAAAATATAATTTTGTGCCCTGGGGGTTTCACTCAGAAAGTTCTTTTGGTGTTCAAGCACTCCACTCCAGACAATTCATGTCCAGGAGCAGGAGAACCACATCTGTGCCTGTCCAAGCTAGAAGTCTTGTCAGCTCATTAACTTGATCTCTGTATCACATAAAAGCAGTCACCTGGCCTTCTGATCTGAGCAAGACTTCCCAGACCAGTGGCACAGCCTAGTGTTCCCAATCCAGGCATGCTTCCCTCACACCAAAATGCTGCCTCGTCAGCTGGGTCTGCCTGGAGTAAACAGGTGAGCCCTCACTGCTGAGTCTTTTAAAGGATTTTCACATTCCCATGTATTATAGATAGTAAGACACGGCTTATTAGAGCTCATTTGGAGCATTTCCTCAAAGAGGAATCTTACTGTGCTTCAGTCCTGTTGCAATTCATCAATGTTGATTTTTTTTAAATCTGGTGTCCACTGTATTTATTTGTTGACTTTTTCAATATTTACACAGGATGTAATGATACACTGATGGTTCATTAAGTAGTTCATTTATCTTGTTACAAATCAAACTAGGAAATCTCTAGGAAGCATAGCCAGCAGGCCAAGGGAGATAATTCTTCCCCTCTTACTCCTGTTCCATGAGACCCTACCTGGAGTACTGAATCAGGTCTGGAATCCCCAGCGTAAGGGTGTGGACCTGTTAGAGAGAGTCTAGAGGAGGCCACGAAGATGATCATAGGGTTGGATAACCTCTCCTATGAAGACAGGCTGAGAGGTGGGGTTGTTCATCATGAAGAAAGCTCCAGGAGACCTTGCAGCAGTCTCCCAGTACCTACAGGAAAGGTGGAGAGGAACTTTTCACAAGGGCATGCAGTGATATGATACAGGGGAATGGCTTTAAGATTAAAAAGGTTTAGTTCAGATATTAGGAAGAATTTCTTTACTGTGAAGGTGATGAGGCACTGGAACAAGATACCCAGAGCAGTGGCGGACCCCTGGAAGTGTTCAAGGCCAGGTTGAACCAGGCAGCCTGGACTAATGAAAGTTGCTCCTGCCCATAGTAGAGGTGTTGGAAGTAGATAATCTTTAAGGTACCCTCCAACCCAAACCATTTAATGTTTCTATGATCTCCAAACTCTTTTACAAGAGCTCATACAAGAGCCAGAGAGTTATGACCTGCAGATCAGTATGCAGGATCGGTGTTTTCAAAATTCTTCCATTCCATATATTTCCAAGAGAAAATCCCATTTTTTAAAAACAGAGGCGCAATCTAGCCACCTAGTGCCTGCAGAGTAAGTACCTAATACTCTAATACCTAGAGCGTACCACTTACAGGGTAAGTGAGCCCAGATCCTAGTGAGCCAAGAGAACCTCTCTTGTGCTAGGTTGTCCCTGTGGTCCCTTTTCCCTGGCCCCTCTTCTTGCATCCTCAGTTCGTGGCCAGAACAACAAACTCCTTGAGGGAGACTGAATGATATTGTAACACAAACAAATATTAGCAGCAAGACTCTTGAAACCCTCTGAAAGGGAAACAAAGGAAGAGTCTGTTCACACCATTACCCCTCTCTGTATTATCACACAATGAACCCAAGTCACTGTTCCTTGTTTCTCCATCAGCATCCAGGTTTTCTGGTATCAGTCTTTGGCTGGGTTGGTCCAGCAGCCACTTCTGGACATATTCCAACCAACCCCAATAGAATCAGCCACATTTTCCCAGGTTTACCCAGATATTACAGATAAGGACCATGCAGAGTGTTGGCGCAAGGCATTGCAGACATTTTTAGATTATAGTAATAGATGCATTCAGAACTTCAGAGTAATCATGTTCACATACTGATGAAGATAATAATTATATTTTAGCTTGACTAAAGAGGTGATAAGATTTTTCAAGGAAAAGCTGGAGATAATTAAGATGCTTTGAGATTAATTATTGCTTTAATTTTATGGATTTTTAACTGGTTTGTAAAGTTGAATGTGATAAAATAGCTTCAGAACACTGTATTGAAATGGAAAAAGAAAATACATTACTTTTTCAAGGTTCTCCCTTTTCTGGTAATTATTTACTGAATTCAGCAGAAGTTAACGAGAAATTCCAGGACTTTTTTCCAGGGGAAAAAAAATTTGGTTTAGGAAATAAAAACCATTGCTCTAATTCCAAATTTGTTTAGAAAGGAAATTTCATATCTCTGTTTCTTAATGATTAGAGCATATATAACCAATAGTAGCCACACCTATATCAGCTGTTAGGGGAAAAAATAATTAAAAAGACCCCATAAGTATGACTATTTGATCTTTTAAAAATCTTATTTCAGATATTTAAAACTGTATGCCACCAATATGTACATTTTACCCCGTGTAAAGCAGAAATTCTAACTTAGACCCAGCTGAGAATTGCATCTGAGTGCACATGGTAATGTTTCCTCAACACCACATCCATCCCAGCTTGTACCTGGAAAGCCCAGGGGATGCTGGAAGGCCAGCAGCAAACTGCAGAGTGCCAGGGGATGGGTGCCTCTGCTATTCCTTGCTCCCACATGCTCAGAGATCAGTGACACTTTTGAGGATCGACATTAACAAAACTTGGCATCAGAATTATTAATTTTTTTCTTCCTTTTCTTCCCCAGAATGATTCTGCACTGTGGTCTTGTGCACACAAATATATGTGCTCCTATGTTGTGGAGTTTGTTTGTGGAGTCCAGGAAACATTCATCCTGGCATAAGGAGGGAAAGAAGACTAAGGAGCTCAGTTTAGTCATCCTCTGTCACACTGGTGTGTACTTTATTCTGCAAGTGCTTCAGCTGGGGCCAACAAATCTGCATGTACCGAGGAGAGCACTAATCAGGTTAAATAAGATTAAATAAGGGTGGCAGATTCAGGTCACACATAAGGTAAAAATTTCCATTATTTTTCAGAAATAAAAAAGTAGGTAACATAAAATAGGAAAAGACAATATATATTTGAGAAAATTTTGGAGGAAGAGACAAGCTTGTAGGACACTAAGAGGTAGCAAAGGCTATTGATGCCACAATCTCCATGGCTGGAAGCTCTCCATCTCAGTGGAAGCACTGAGACAATAAGAACAACCTGCCACAAAGTCACTACCTGAGGAAGCACCACCTTCATGGATTTCTTTGATTTAGAAATTATTCCTGTGTTCTAGTCAGCCAGATAATCTTTTTACAAAAAGAATTATTAGTATCAGAACTTCTGCAGCTCTGAAATGTCCCTCTGCAAGCAAACAACTAACTCTTCCACCCACTCACAACGCCCCCACTTGTGAATTGCAATTAGCATTGCAAATGTCTTTCCCTTTTCAGAACTATTGATTGTGCTATTAAATAGCAGCAGAGAGTTTAAATGCTTGGGAATCTGCTTTAGCTTCCATTCTCTGTTATCTGTCTAGCTATCAAACTATCTATCAATTATCTGTCTATCTACCTATCAGAAAAAAAAATCCAATTCTATGTATCACACAACCACTGCACAACCTTCTCGTTATGGACAATATATATAATGCCTTTCAAAAGTTTTATTTAACATGGTCTAAATTTCTTCCCACTATTTAGGGGATATATTCCCATTGTACATCTCCCCTGAGCATACCTTAGCCCAAAATTTTATAACTAGTTAAAAGAAATAGTAGTAGGCCAGTTCATCTTCTGTGTGTCTCTGTTTTTTCTGCTTAATACCTCACTTTATTTAAACCTGGATATGTAGATATGTATGGATGTGTTGGTTATAAGGAGGCAGAAAAAGAGCAAGATATTCAATATATAGTTGCTCTTACATGCAGACATTGCTTTTAAGGGTGAACAGAAGGCTGTATTGTGACTGACAGGAGCTCAGAAAATTGCAATGGTGGGCAGTGAGCAAAGCACCACATTGGTATGAGTATTCTTAATATGCCTTGTGCAAAATGGTATAAACCCAGTTATTTACCACACATTGCAAGAGAATTGCAAGCATCCTCTATAATCCTATGTAGGCCTAGTGGTGGAGCTGAGAGGTGAAGCAGAAAGACTAAGAAGTATTAGGACTCTGAGGAAGAGATTGAGCTGGAGCCTCACTCCACCATGCCTGTGCCCTGAATCACAACTTCCTCAGTTAAGAAAAAGAAGGTAAAGTAGTAAATACCTTTAAAAAAAGCCCTGAAAAATGCAGAAGGTGACTCTGTTTTGAGAGAAATGGAGAGCCCAGTATGCTAACTAGACCCAACCTGCTGCTCATTGTTATCTTTGAAAGGTCAGGGAATCAGGAGAGGTGCCTGAGAACTGGAAGAAAGCAAAAGTCACCCTAGCCTTCAAAAAGGGCAAGAAGGAGAACTCAGGGAGCTACCAACCAGTCAGATCAGCCTCAGCTCAGTCCCTGGAATAGTGATGGAACAGAGAGGAAAGTGGTGGATATTGTCCAATTCAACTTCAACAGGGTTTTCAACACTGTCTCTCACAATATCCTGACAGACAAACTCAGGAAGTGTGGGCTGGGTGAGCGGACAGTGAGGTTGATTGAGAACTGGCTGAATGACTGATCCCAGAGGATCCTGACCTCTGGTCATGTTGGAGGTGACCAACATGACCAAGGTCTAGTTGTAGGCCAGTCACTAGAGATACCTCCTAAGGTTCAACACTGGGCCCAGTGTTGTTTAACTTATTCATCATTGACTTGGAGGAAGGGGCAGAGGCCTCCTCAGTGAGTTCTCTGATGGCACAGAGCTGGCAGGAGTGGCCAATGCCCCCGAGAGCTGTGCAGCCCTTCAGAAGGGCCTTGGCAGGCTGGAGAGATGGGCAGAGGAATGGTCTGAAATTCAGCAAAGGCAAATGCAGGGTCCTGCACTGGGGAAAGACAACCCCAGGCACCAGCACAGGCTGGAGACCAACCTGCTGGAAAGCAGCTCTGCAGAGAAGGGCCTGGGGGTCCTGGTGGACAATGAGCTGTCCCTGAGCCAGCAGTGCCCCGGGGACCAAGAGGGTCAGTGGGATCCTGGGGTGCATTAGGGAGAGCACTGCCAGCAGGGCAGGGAGGTGATCCTGCCCCTCCACTCAGCCCTGGTGAGATGAGGCGTGTCTGGAGTGCTGTGTCTTGCCTCAAGACAAGAGAGGCACAGCATTCCTGAAGTGGGTCCAGCAGTCAGCAACAAAGACAATTAAGGGACTGGAGCACCTCTCTTACGAAACTGAGGGAGCAGGGCCTGTTCAGCCCTGAGAAGAGGCAACTGAGAGGGGACCTCATCAGAGTCTGTAAGTATTTGAAGGGAGGATGTCAAGAGGAGCTAGGCTCTTCCCAGGATTGCCAAGCTTAGGTCAAGAGGCAACAGGCAGAGACTGATGAACAGCAGGTTCCACCTGAATATGTGGAAGAACTTCTTCCCTATGCAGTGAGTGAGCACTGGCACAGACTACCCAGAGAGGTCATAGAGTCTCCCTCACTGGAGATGTTCAAGAACCATCTAGACAGAATCCTGTGCCATGTTCTGGGGGATGGCCCTGCTTGAGCAGGGAGAGAGGTGGGACCAGATGACCTTCCAGCTTTACTCATTCTGTGGTTCTGTGAGAGTGCTGTGCCACACAAAACAATTAACAAGCTCTGTGTCCAGGAAGGGAGGAGACAGAAAACTGCAATTCTAACAACTTCTGACACCAGAGGATGAGCAGGGTATGGAAAATCAACACATCAGAAGGGCTTTGTTTATCTCAGTCATAGACAAACTCAAACAAGGCTTCATTTGCACAAACAGCAAAATGTGCTACAATAAGCTTTTCTAAATTGATAAGCTGGAGGAGGGGAAAGCAGACCTTCCTAGCAAGCTGCTTTGAAGATTCATTTGTAAGCAGGGGAGGGATGCGATGAGCAATCGTATGAAGCGATCCAGAGGAGGGGCATCCTGTGCTGCTCCAGAGGACTCTGCCTCAGGAGAGCCCACAGAGCCAATCCTCAGCTGCAGCTACCAAGGCAGTTTTTCCTGAAGTGCTTGGGGAACAGATTAATTTTTGACACAAGTTTACCATGCTTAATTTGATGCTTTCATAGAAGCAGCTCCATCTCCGTAATCAAGAGCTTTTCTCCTTGCTTTCCTGTTTTGACTTTAAGCTTGTCTAGCCACAGTATTTTGACAAATTTAGAGTACATCAGCATTAGGGATTTAATACATTCAAATGATGCTGCAGACAAGCTGTATGCAAACTGAGACAAGTCTGGGAATTGTTGGGGTCATGGTGAAATGCCTGGAACAAAGGGGAAAACTTCATGAGGAGGGACTGTTCACTGGTTTCTGATAGAGAGTTTCAAGCTAAGAGAATCAGCTGCTTTGAAAAAGTGTCATATCATCACATGAACCTCTTCTGATAAAAAAATCAGGTAACCCTATGTTCCAGATGTAAAGTACTCAGCTTGCTTATTGACTACACAGTGGTAAATTCTTCATTAAAGCTGTTTTTTATCTGTATCTCATAAATCAAATGTTCATTTAAGTGAAAAGTGACCTGAAACCATTACTACTGAGCAGTCTGACCTTATGTGGGAAAGTCTGTGCCAGTCATCAGACAGATTGCAATACGTATCTGAGAAAGGAAAGATAAAAGCCCAACTACAGTTGGCTTGGCAAAAAGTGTTCTCACAGGAACATATTGCTCCATGAACACTGCCATTCATAGAAACAGAGCAGCTTTAGGCATGGTTTCTAAGATTCAGGGGAGTCTGGGGTCCAGACAAATGTCCCTTTTTGAAAAAAAAGAATTTAAATTGTTAGCTGAACTGAGATGTACCAACCAACCAGAAGAGTGTAATCCCTCAAGAAAACTGCCATGTATACAGCTGGTCTGAATGACAAGATGGGGAGCTTGAACTTGTGGTCCCTACATGCCAACAAACTTTTGTAAGTAATTAGCTCAACACCATTAGTTTCTTAATTGGTTAGCTATTTCCTCCTTCTTATATCTGCAAATGAGAGGGTAAATCTTCATGTGATAGGAACTCAGCTATAATGGTATATCCTAAGGCGAGTAGTTTCAAAGAGTTTGTTTTTCTCTTGAGACCTGATGAGACAGAATCTAATTGTTTTAATCTGTGAGTTCAGGAACTCAATGACCTTTTTATCTATGTATATGAAAGTAGGGTCATTCATCAGGCAGGCAGTCCCACACCCCTGCATCTCTAATCTATAACTTTTCATTGGAACTGCATTTCACTGCTCAAGTTCCAGTACCTCTAGGTGAGGCTCACATTTCAATCAAGGCAATTTCCAGCTAGTGATATTTTTTTAACTCCTTACTTCATATTGATTTATAGAAATTGTGATGAAAGATTAAGAAAAAAAAAACTGTTAGTGTTAAACTTCTTCCCTTTTTTATAGCAAGCTGGTAACATTAAGCAAAAAAAATATTAAACTGCCACACTGACATCGAACAGCAAGTGGAATTAAGATTTGATTTTTGAGAAAAAGAATCAGCAGAAATGAATTTATTTTTCCTTAAATGTTGCATATGTTCAAATATTCTTAATGTTCAATGGGCAGGCAGTTCAGTAAACCTACAGCATGCATCTGAATGGGAATATCACAGAAAAAGGAGTTAGGGGTGCAAAATATTCTTGGACAGAAATCACCATTTCCCTGTACAATTACATAGTTTATTACCGCTGATTTTTCACACAATTAGTAAATTAGATCAGGATGTTCTAAGTTTCTTTTTTCAGCAATCTGCAAAATATTAAAAGCAATAAAATAACAAATCTAGACATTTATACTGAAGTGCCTGTGGGGCAAGTTGCCATATTTCAGGCTTACTAAGGACTTTATTGCCAAATCCCAAATTATAGGACTCTGATATAAAATGAATCCTTTTAGTGCAGCTGTGTTTATTTTAGTACAGAGTATGCCTACATTTGTGCTTTAGTTCAGATCATGAAGGCAGATTGTGCAGTTGCTGCCACTTAGCATGCTTTGATTCATATGATGGAAGGGCCTCAGAGGATACGTTTACAATTAACCAGATTCTTTTCAAATTAAAG
This sequence comes from Certhia americana, assembly GCA_018697195.1. Lineage (NCBI taxonomy): Eukaryota > Metazoa > Chordata > Aves > Passeriformes > Certhiidae > Certhia > Certhia americana. Next base: position 102,991,665 of record CM031857.1, read on the forward strand.
CAAACTGGAGGATGGGATTGAGGCATGTATTTACTGTCCTTCAGCTGCTATGACCATTTTGTCCTTTGGCCCAGAAAAGAGCTAGTTTGAGGTAAAACTCACCTGAAATGGAAAAGAATTGTCCTCAATGAGATCTCAGCACCAGCTGGATCTCTTCCTATGGCACTGAACTTCTTGCACATGTAGGTACAGCCTCCAGACACCTACAGCAAGCACCAAAAATTCCTTTCCATTCTTCATAAGGAAAAAAAATCCCAGCCTCAGTGTACTGTGGGTTTCCCAGGCAAGTGCTTTTGAGCCTCTGATGTACAAGCGAGATCATAAATTATCTAACTACTAAACCACAGAGAAGTTTAGTGTGATCTTTCCCAAATAGTAATTAACCTAATATCCTACAAAAACACCAATGACATTTCAAACTGGGCTGGTGTATGTCATTAGAACAACATTGCTTATGTCACATCACATTCACTGGCTTGCATGAAAACCCCCAGTAGAAAATATCTCCTTTTTGTCTTTATTTTAGATTGTAAGGTCACTGGCTTAGGGACCACAACATTATGATATAAGAGTAGAAATCCCCATTCTGTTCATGACTTGTACATGCTGCTGTTTATCAATTCAGCAACATCACCTCCCTGTGTATGCTCTTCACAAAAGCTAAGCGTATTGGTCCACATATTTAGCAATTAGGGATTTCCAACTTCAGTTAAGTTAGGCACTCTTACTGAAGTGCCTCAGAAGGACAGTCAGTAATGCAAAACCTCCTACAACAGATAATGGTGTTACTTCAAAATCAAGTACCTAGACTTGTTAAAATATTTTAAATTTAAATTTGAAATCAAACCATGAAAATTGTACAAGATATTTTAAGTCAAGTATAAGCTCTGCTTCTATGACCTTAGACTTATCTATATCATTTGATGATTTTATTTATTTTGCTTGAAGATAGTAAATAACAGGAGTTACAGCTAGTTTCCATGCAGCCAGATAATGATTAGTGCTCCCAAGGACAGAGTTCAAGTGAATATCACCCCTTAACCCTGTATCCCCTCAGGAAAGTTTAGTTGTTATCATAGTCTCGAACAAGTGCAAAGTAGTATGTAGTATAGTTACGTAATTATGCAAATGTCACTTGCATGAAACATGCCATAAGAGAATAAATACCACTAAGTCTTGTGGAAAAGATTTTCCTGCTTTTAGAGGAACTAAATTTAGACACCTAATCCAAACACCAGGGCAGTCATTAACTGATTCTGTTTATGATCTAAGCAGGAAATAATTGCACCTGTCTCTGCTGAGGAACAATGTAAATTTTCATAGTGGGTAGAAACCAGTGATACACTGGGAGGGATTAGGAAATATATGAGCTGTATGGCAAAGTCTTTGATTCTGAATGGAAACAGAAGGAGACCCTGGCACATCAGGGTGAGGTGTTTTCTGCCAGCCAGGACTTGGAGGACGTGCTGTGTAGACCACACTCAAATCCTGGCCCACACATAGTAGATCCACTTTTATGCCTTGCCAACAGATGTATTTCACAGGCTTTTCTGGATTTGATCCAAGGACAGAACCAGTCCTGAGTTTCCCAGGTTCTCATTGGCTACATTTTTACAAGGCTGTGACCTGTTACTCAATTTTGACATTGCAAATGTACAGTTCACTTTGGTTTTATATGTGTGTGGCATAGCAAGCTATAAGAGGATGACATTGGAGTGCTCTGGCAAAGCCCACCACACCAATACAATTCTCTATGGTATCTGTGAAGTAGCAGGGTGCATTCCATTTTAATGCCAGGGCCAGCATAGGAGCTGGTAATGCAAGAACCTCTGTGTAAGAGGCAGCTTTCACTGGGCAGCAGCACAGGATTGACCCTAGGAAGTTGTAGGAAGGTGAGAAGCAAATGGTAAAATGGAATGTCTGAACATGGAAGGTCCTCCCAGGAGTTCTTAAGAATAACAAAGCTGAGGCAGGACTTCTGCCTGCCTGTCATTAACTTAAATCACAGCTATTCCCTGACAACACAAGATCAATTTGCAATGTGTTGGAGATTCAGTATGTGTTTGCTTTGCTAGCTTTCTCTGTATTTGGTGAATATAAATGAGAATTGGAAAAAAGACAAAATTTTCAGAGGAAATCTTGTTCCCAAGGCAGAGAGCAAGCAACTGGAATAAAAAAAGCCTTTTCTTGATAGGGAATAGGGTGGTACTACAGAGCCATGAACAAAGCAGCACTAGGTAAACAGAACTTAATAGAGCCTGATGGGCCAGTCAGGTGTATAAACATATAGACATCAGGAATCTGCTTACACAGATACAGAAGTGATGGCATTGCAAAACTCTTTAGAGAATGCATTATTGCTGAAAGGAAGGTACAGAGTTTAATCCAGACTGGGAAAATTGCCTGCACTTTTGGTTTTCCAATGAAGGAACCTGCTAGTGGAAAAGCAGGCCTAGACATACAGATACAGGGAGGAAAAGGAGTTGCTTATGAGAGGTAGGTGAAATTGTCAAACAACATTAGGACTGGTTGGGAGTTAAGGATGAAATAAGTAGCTGTGGGGCAACTGAACGATCATATCCCATGAGGAGAATTGGTCATGCTCATCTTACAGAGAAGACTCATATACTGTGGAATGACTTACCTTTTTTCGAAAGTGCTAAATGTTCACACAGTAACAGAAGATCCCACGATGTACATTACCTACAGCTAGAGTGGAAAGCTTAGACCACTTTATCACTATACTACAAGAGAACTTCATATATTCTGTGTAGAGAGGTTTCATGATGAATACTTAACATCTTTTGAAAGATGCAGTGTCAAAACCACTAGAACTTCTAGAAAAAAAAGAGGTTCATGGAAATGTCTGTTAAACTTTCTAGTTCTGCTAAGTGGATAAAGAGTAAGGAGAGCCTTATTCATGCAGAAAAACCGTAACAGGTGCAAAGCCAGATTTCAGTAGTAGGGGGGAAAAAGATACAGCTCAGCGAGGGAACAGAAAAAAAGACAAGGGAAAAAAGCATGAAAAATTACTCAGGATTCATCCACAGAGGACAAGAAGAAACTAAATTATGAAGACCTGTGCAGCTAAACTCCAAAACCAGTAACTTTTGCCATTCTGAATCGGAAACTAGAACAACATGTACTGCAACTTCTTTCAATCTTTGTAGTGGTTTTGTGAGGTGGGCAGATGGGCCCATTATAAAATCATCAGCTTGTACACAGCAAAACAGTACAGTTCAGTTATGACCAGTGCATCTATTCCTGTGTTTCAATTCCCTCTTATTTCCTTCGTAGTGAATGGAGCACAAACGCAGAGACACAGCAGTTAAATTGTCATTTACAAAGGTTGGAATTGAAGCACATCTTTCCAACAGAGGCATCTATGCCTGCATCCACATTATTGCTAGATCCTTCACTGTTTCCTTTTCAGTGGTTTTACAGTTGCCTAATAATTAGATATTCAGTTAACTGCTCAAAGAACTTCTGGAAACATAATGTGAAAAAGAAAAAAATAAATGAGAATGTGGTACTTCTGTCTGAGGAAATGTAGAGAAAGCCAAACTCCATCTTTCTGCAGTCATCTGCCTGGACATTTGATGTAGATTGTCTGAAAGCCACACACTTGCAGAGTAGATAGAGCTCCACATCAATTTGCACACCAAAGCTAGGCACAATAGTTGCAAGAAAATGTGCTGTTCCAGCCTTTTGGCCAGCCCTGCCTCATGTCCCATTAGCCCTGGCCATAGAAGACTTGCCCAGTTTTGCTGTTCCCAGATAAAATTTATTCTTGAAATCCTTCCCTGCAAACCACAAAAAATTATTATCTTAGTTTCTTGAACTGTAATTAGATGTTTCATTCCCCTTGGACTGGCCTTCTGCTTTTGAGCAAATTTTGCCTTTGTTGCTAGATAGGAATAGTCTTTTTTATACGTAACAGGTTTTCATTAATCATTTTTACTTGTCTCCTTTCAAAATTACAGGCCCCAACATATCCCAAATTAACACCTCATGACAGTGTTTTTAAAATCTGTTTCTGCATACAAAAATTGACTGGCCAAAGATGACAAGGATACTGGCAATGCCTTACAAATAAAGGTAGCAGGACAAGTCCAGAGTGAATAACAGCATCCTTCAGGCTAGGTAGGGAAGGGAAGGACAGGAAACACAGGCACAGTGAAACTGAGGAGCAGATAGGGAATAACTGATAAGAACACATGGAGAAAGGACAGATCATCCTGAGGTTTATAAACCCTTCTGTATTTCTCAAGGCTTAAGAGGATTCAGGAAGAAGCAGGAGCTTGTTTTATTTTAAAAGGTGCTATCTTGGCATTACAGAAATAGACTGGTCTCTGACTGGCATTACATTAATCAGCCTCACTATCGTTGCTATAACAAAACCCATCTCTGTAGCTACATAGGATATGGGTACAGATATGCAGAATATGGCTCCAGCACAGCATGGTCAGGGAGTACTGCAGCAGCTGATTTTCTAACAGCAGTAGAGCCACGCCTGTATTTTTCCATCCTGCTGAGCTCTGTGCCCTGCTCCACAGAAAAATGGCCTTTGCCACATCCCAACGTGGTAGATCTATCAGAAGATCTGCTCTTGGTGACAGTGCTGCACACAATACCAGGTGCAGAACAAGAGATGATATCAAGGAGTTGCTTAGTTATCTTTGCTTGCTCAAAGTCTGTAAAGTAACAATGATGAAGCTAAGAAACTGGAGGCAATTACTGCAGGTATCTGAACAAGGAAGAAAATTCTACAAAATTAAACACAACAACTTTGGATGTGGTTGTATATTTTTCTACCTTGTTTTCGCAGTTCAATATGAAATAACAAATAGAAATGAATACTGGCCGCAACACCTTGTCATGATAATTTCTATTGAGTTACACATTTGACATCATAGGAAGAAGTCAGTTTGATGCAAAGACGTTTACATGTAGGCATTCACAGACAAATGCCAAAATTCTGTTTTTAGTTTACAAATGTTTAGGAGCTCCTTAGGAAAAGTTCATTTGGACACCTGCCTGGGATTCAGATGCCTAAACATTGACAACCCATACTGTTTGGGTGCTGTGGAGATCCCTGGACCAGTCCCTAGCACATGCTCCAGGGAGTGCTCATGGACCCCTCTGGTAATGGGCAGTCCTGGGTAGACATACGGGGGACCAAGGGGCACCTTAGAGGGCTCCCAGCACTGTGGGTGACTGACAACTCTCCATAATGGCCTTGCTGAAATTACTTGGACTGTCTTGTGTTCAAGAAATAACTAGATGGGGCACTCAGTGCCACAGTCTAGCTGAGCTTCAATCAAGGGTTGAACTCAATGATACCAGAGGCTTTTTCAACCTAATTGATACTGTGATCTAAAATAATTTTCTCTATCTGTTTCTATGAATACATAGCAAGGTTTTATGCTTAAATGTGCATACAAATAATGCTCTGGAAAGTAGATGGCCTCCATCAAAGTTCCAGTTATGTAAATAGGGTAATTTTCTGTAACTTTCTTAAATCCATGAACTTTTCCTTTATTAAAAAAAAAAAATAAAAGGCAGCAAACAAAACCAAGCCAAATCCCAAAGAAATCTGTCTTTGTACACAATTTATTTATATTTCTGAGTTTTATAAATGATCTCTCTACATGTGTCTCCGGTAAGTTTTTAGTTCAGATCAGGAATACTTTTCCAAAGCCAAATCTCTGTTTTTCCCAATTACCATGCCTTGCTTTTCCTCTTGATCTACACTTCCATTGTAAGTATCAAAATCACTAAACTGATATTATAAATATGATGGGGGATTAAAAATTCAGTAACTGGAGAAACACTTAACTATTTTTCAAAAGCAAGGAACTAAGAAAGTAGTAAGCAGAGAAAACTTCCAAAGTAGAAAGAATCTTCAGAACAAAATAAAAGTTTACCTAATGCTCACTGTAAAAGGAATCACTAGCAAGCACAGTAGGGAGTCAAGCAAGCAAACATCCAGATTAATATATTGTATGAAACATATAATATTAATGAATAATAATGCATAGTATCTTAGTAGCTTTTTTTGGCATCACTGTGAACTACATGGTCAATGGAACAGGATATAAATACAAAATATTGATTTTAATAAGGCATTTGAAACATATTGAAATATTCTTACATTCATTGGTTTGGACATATTCAGGGTATCATGCTTTATCTACCTGTAATATCACACTGAGAATACCTGACACGGTATTTCCACTATCTTCACATTTGGGAAAATGAAGGGAGCATGTGTTAGATTTACAAAGAAAAACAATATTTTTCCTTGAGGATGGGACAACAACCTCTTATTTTAAAAACCGACCTAAGAGGTCTCCAGTATTTGTAGTCTCATGTTTAAGGCTGCAGAACCCACTTTTCAAGCATCACTGGAGGTCAACAAGTGCTGGAAATTGTTAGTTAATTTGAGTTCCAAATGAGGAGCATAGCAGGGAAACATTGAGAAACCACATAGCATGTCTTCTTGACTAAGGAGAGAGACTTGGGAAATTCAAAAAGAGCAGCACACTGAGCCAAAATCTGCTGTTTGTAATGTGGGCATCATAACATGACTTGATGTCATAAAATCCAGTCAATAACCAATTTCTCAGTTCATGGGAGGAGCCCACAGAGGAGAAACACAAATACCTAAGGCAATGCACTAAGGAGCCTCATTATATTGTCTAGAAACATTGAAGGAGATCCAAACTGGGAAAATGCAGAAGAGAAAAACTGATGAATCATACATTGCAGGACATGTACTCCATGGGAGAAAGGGAACAGAAAGGTAGCAAGGCTGAAAAAGATCTGAGAATTATACACAGGAAGCAGGGACAGAACTGGGATTGCAGTATTCAGTAACAACAAAAAAATAAGACTAAACTGACAGACAGTGCAATTTGCAACTCTTTTATTAGGTGCTCCACTGTGTGCAGCCTGTAACACAGAGTTTAGGAGCAGGAAGGCACCAGGGTCCCACTGGGGATCCCATGGATTTACCAAGTCCATCTGGGAGATGGCAGGGATCGGGTGGCCCTTCCTGATAGCATACTCTTGAAAGCATACCCCAAACACTGCCATCTGGCTGCCTTCATGCCAGGATGAATTGGAAGGGATCCAGACAAAAGCAAAACAAATGACAAAGAGCTGGAGGGAATTACTTCAAAGGAAAGATTAAATGAGCTAAAATATGCATAGCATGGCTAAGGAACCACTGTAGGTCAGGAGAGAGGGAATACAGTGACTACGAGCCATTCTTAGGCAGAGGTACAAATGAAAAGGTCTGTCATTGACACTAAATAGGCAGGAGAAAGAATTTGTCATCTTATTAATATTCTTCTCCTTAATTTTTGCTCTGTACATGGTAGCTTTATCATATCAACATGGAAAGCCAGCAGCAGGAAAGACACAAGCACAGAAAAATCATCTTTCTTACTGGTGCACTTTGAATTCTGTTTTATAATTCGTTTAATTGCCACCTTTCTTACTGCTCTAGGCCAGGCTCATCATTACACAGGATTAAGGAACCAGTTCTCTCTGAATCCAAGACTATTTCAACAAGGCACGTTCAAAATAATTTATGAACATATCCAGTACTGCAACAAGATTATTCCTTCTTCTATGCCTTTCTATTTCAGGTCCAAACAGTCCTGGAATGCTTTGGGCTCATATAATTTCAATGAAATAATAAATGATAGCATGATCTTTCATGAGAATTCCTCCTCCCATCTGATTTTGGTTGTCATTGGTTTTGATTTTGTTTGGGGTTTTTTTTTCTGTTCTGTATTTGGGGCACAGGCAGAGACATCTGAAAACAGATTCACCCAAGTTTCCTCACTCAGGAGAGTCCTTGTCCCTCTCTCAGTTCCCTGTTTAGGTACATTGTAACCACTCTGGGAGGGAAGAGACTACAACTGTGATTTCTACCTATGGAATTTGTGCTCTAGGAAAATTCTTTCCATGCTATTCTTCCCTGTGTCCAAATGCTAACCTTTCAACAGCCACCTATTTTCCATATATTAGTTTCTTCTTTGATTACTAATTATAGTAAGTTTCTCCCAGTAAAATTGTAAATATTTCCCAGTATAATAGTAATATATATATCATATCATATCATATCAATGTTATCATTTATGTATTTACTATTATTTATGTATTTACTATTAATATTATTATTGTATTATTATAATGCAGTTATTATATGTAATTATATATGTATATATAATAGTAATTATATCTATGTGTATATATATATATATATTTTTATAAAATAGTTTTGAGGGTGTCACTCCCACTATACCTTTTCTTCCTCCTTACCCTTTACTCACTGGTGTAATTCATACATCTCCTTTTGTGCTATTTTTAACATAAGAAGGTCAGAACCTCAGCTGCCTATAATCATACAGGTGAATGTTTAACTCTGAGGAAGGTTTTCTTGGATCATGGAAGACTGACATTCTTCTAGTCAGTAAAATTACCCCCAGTGATATGAAAGAGAAAGACACTTTGCTAACAAGTCTTTCAAAAGTATGAGTTAAGAGTATCTCATCCTTTATGTTCAGCAGCCATTTGACAAAGAACTGAAAGAACTGAAAGAAACATCACTGAATCACAGAAGTTACAGCTGTGCAAAGCTCACACACTGGGAGTTGCTTTGTCAGCTCTGTGCTCTACTCTTTACATTATGAAAGAGCTCCCTACACTACCATTTGCTTTCTTTTTCAGGTCATAAACTCATTTCCATTCATAATGCAAAAAAGGAGTTACACAAACCAGGGCATGGAAAACTACATTTTAAACCAAAATAAGCCTTATGGCAAGGAACTTATGACAAGTTGGAAATGTTTGAACATCTTTCACTAGAGTTAGCAGCTTGAGAAGTATGAGAAAATACATGGAAATCTATGGATTTTGATGAATTTCCCCATATAAAATTGGTTTTGAGTAAGCTGTTTATGGGAGTGAAAAGGTGCATTTTGGAAAAGAGCCTCTGTATGATACATATTTTTATACTTCTGTGCAATATAATGCATACATTACAACCAAAATTATATTTCACATTGCAATATTTCATATTGTCAAAAATGAGAATTTCTGGTGATTTTATTTTATTTTATTTTATTTTATTTAGAAGTGAAAATAGATGGAATTCTATTTTTTTACAGGATCCAGTAATAATTATTTTTTCCCCTTTTTGTTGCTTTCCTGGTGAGCAGGCAATCAAATTTTAAAAGGATAATCTTTTCCCAACCTTTGGCTATAGTTAACAATGCTACTTAGAGACAGCAGTTTGAAAAGTTACAGTATAATTGATGCAGCAAGAAGTGAATCAAGAGGGCAAAGTTGATATGCAGATATTAACATAATCCACTCCTCACATTCCAGAGAAGTTCACATTCTTTCCCAGCATGTAATTTCCTTATTAAAAAATATTTCTACCTTTACAGTACAGTCCCTTTTTGGATGCAAAAATGACAGGTTTTACATCCTGAAAGACACTCTGTAGTTTTCCCTGTTGTCATAGCCTGGACATTTGGAAGTGAAAAATGCCCAAGTTTGGGGGCTTTTTTTTTGCACAAGGAGCAGTCAGCCAACAGCAACCTCCTCATGCAGCTGTTTTTACATACATACAGAGCCAAAGGCATGAATAAACCTTTTAGCCTCCTAATAACATGTAAACATGCTCAAATCAGTTCTGCATTAGATTACTGATTCTCATTTATGTTATTGCCTGGAAACATATGAGAGTGGCTTGGAGGAGATGCTTTTTATTTTTAAGTTTACTTAATTGTTTGAATAAGCAGACATAAAAGGGAAAGGGCAAATGAGTTTGTTCTCTGAAGGGATGAATGCACTGCTAGCTTTCCAGTGGGGCACATTGGTTCCTCTCTACTGCAGACACAGTCATGAAATTACAAAATTCCAGAATAAAGTCAAAGGTTTAGAAGCTGCCTTATTTGGGCTCATGATTAAGTTTTCAGGTGCCTGTTATTAGCACAGCCATTTTCCAAATCTGACCATACACTTGTGAGATGAACCAGTCCTGAAATACCTCATTTTTCCATGCTCCACACACAACCAAGCAGTCATATCTGTGATATCTCACTCTCAAAAACACCAGTTTCTGCTGCTTCAAATAGTTATTGCATTCAGCATGGGCACCAGTGTGTGAAGAGGAAGGGACAGAGTGATGTGAAAAAGCAGTAAAGAAGTCAAGTGTGGTGGTGGTGTTCCTCAGCATCTCTGCTGGATTCCTACCTGGAGATTACACAGACAGCCAGAAAGGTCAGCAGCACTTCCCCATATCTCCAGCTGTACTCACATGGCACATAGGTCCTGCAGTTGGATGTGGCTGTTTGCCAGCTAGACACGTCAGAGGAGATCCTATAGGATCTCCTTCCTGACAGCTGTTTTTCAGAAATAGAACCAGTGTTAATAACAGAAACAGGCAGATGCAGCGGCTGCTTGGCACATTGGAAATGAGGCCACTTGCATTTAAGAGCTCATAAATGGATTTGGTTTTCTAATTTCAGGACCTACATTTTGGGGGAAAAAAATCCTAATTCATCGTATGATTTTCGTTTTTAACCTCTCTGTAGAAGTGCAGATCTTTAATTCTCAGTTCCGTGCATACACATTTTAATTTCTCTAGTATAAACCAGTCAAATGGCCTTCCTATATATAAATTTAGTATTCCCTGATAAATGTATCTTCCATATGCATGAAAGAGTTACCCCCACATGCTACTGCAGACTCCTACATTTCCCTGTTCTTTTATTCAGCAGTATTGGATTTTCTTTTTTATTTTTTTGAGCAGTCATACTCCTTTGACAGTACATAGCTGTCATGGTTCTGTCTCACAGGTTTCTATACATCAGAGACCAGCTTTAAAACTATTTTGACAGGTTAAAAGCTGGGATTTTTCCAGGGACAGGATGGAGAGATGCAGGAATGAGAGAAGTGAAAAAAAGTATTCCTTGACACCCCCTGATCTCCTCAGTGCAGATGGCACTGTCATTTTCAAGTAGCTTCTGTGCACAACATCCATTGCAAAAGAGTGAAATTTGGAATGCTGAAGATAGTCTTTTTGGGAGATATATACATATCTTTATGTGCATCTATCCAATATGCCCAGCTGTGAAGCATGAGCAGACAAATGAGCAAAGCTTACCTTCCCTCTTCCTCCCCCTGTCCATTCACTAAAATTAATTGTTCCCCAAGATGCTGTAGGCCACATTGTTAATTATTGTCTCTCTCTTCTGCACCTGAGGCATCACACTGGTTTAGAAAACAGCCTGCAAACAGATGGAGAGCTGCTGGAGATGAATCTGAAGGTATGTGGGAAAAAAAAAAAAGAAAAAAAAGGATACAGACTTTACAATACTGCAGGCTCAGATGGTCTATTAATTTTCAATAATATTCTGGAAAGGAAGGAGGTCTCTACATGTTTTTAGGCTTAATTTGTTTTCAAAAAAGGAGTTACAAGAGCCAATTACTTTTATGATTTCATCACAATCATTTATGCTTAAAGAATATTTATGGGAAAATATTCCAATCACCCTTGCACCAGCCTTGCTGTTTCTTAGACAGTCCTTTCCCTGGCAGGCAGCTGTACATGCACTGTGCCTGACAGGACCAAGGCTGGCTGTCTTGCAGACCAGACAGGAATGCCAGCTCAAACTGGATGCTGCACACAGCCTCCTGCCTCCTGCCTTAATGCCACTGGCTCATCCCAAGCACCTACCCCAACAACCTGATTCTGCCACCGTGTTGCCACAGAAAGCCAACAGCCTGGGTCAAAGCTGTCCCTTACATGCTCAGCCCGTCTCCATCCCACTGGCATGAGGCAATGTCCTGATGCAATCCCATCAAAAATGCTCCTCTCTTTGATCCAGCCTGGCAATTTACAAAAAGCCACTGCAGTTGTTGATATCAGCTGATTTTTCATCTTCCAGGCTGGGGATCAAAGGTGGTACAACCATAACAAGGAGGCAGGGGTGCCTCTAATGGTGCTCAAAGCTGTCCTGTCCTACTGAGGAGGGCACTGCAAAGGCACACAAAGCACAGGTGTCCAGACCTGGATGTGCACCATGCCAGCTTCAAAACAGGTAAAAGGGTTTCCCTTCCATAAGTAATTCAGTGTGATCATTTTCTGTGTAAAAGTACCCAAGAGACATATCCAAAAACCATAAGCCCTTCTAATAGAGCCATCTTACCCTCTTCAAAGGGAAAACTATTGCTGTACATAAGGAACAGTTGCAATTTCTAAATGGGGAAAAAAGCCTTTCAGTCTTGGCTGTAAGTTCAGCTCTGCACATTAGCCAAATTACTTCAGAAAGGCAGTGGAAAAGTTATTAATAGATTTATCAAATGACTATCCAAAGGAATCCATATATTTTAGCCAAGAAGCAAGAAAAAGTGAGTTAATTATACCACAACCAGACCTCTGATTCATATAGGAGTGAGGAAGAAAAGCCACTGCAGGCTATACCTAAAGGTATACCTAAAATTCAATGGCCACCCTTCCTTTCCCAGTGTTGGCATTGTGCATATTTCTGCACATAGTGGAGCAGAGTCTACTTGGTAGAGATTGGTACACAATTTGTCATGTGTTATATACAGTGTGTCAGGCTGATATATGAATGTGTAAAGGAACTCTGGAACTTAAGTAGGGTGTAACTTCCTCCAGTACCCAAATTCTGCATATAAGTATTTTGCAGCATTCTCAACTGCCATTACTACATGAAATTTTTGGTATAGAAACAACAAAATGCATAATACATTTAATATGTTCCCACACATTTAGCTTAGATAACTAAATCTACTGTCTCTCATTCTTTCAAAAAGCTCATCAAATACAATAATTATGTCACAAGAATCAGTCTGTATCATTATCACCTGCACAGGTTAATAAACAGTATATTGTTGCATGACCTTGGGATTCCTAGTCAATGATTCTTAATCTGTCTTTTCTTCTGCTCTGCAGATGATGCAAAATGTGAACATTTAAAGAAAGTAGGGCTGAATATGTGTCTAGCTCGCTCTCTCTTTGTAGAAGCAGTACCAAGGCCTCAGGCACTCTGCCCCATGGGTAAGAGGTGGAGGTAAAGGTGGTTCCTGCTGAACCCTCTTCCCCCTCGGTGCTGCAGAGGATGAGACGGATGACTGCCCAGTGGTGGTGTTTAGCCAGAGCACTGCAGACTTCCCAAAAGCAGTGTTGCAAATAATACTAACAATTGATCTGGAAAGGACAATCTATTCCAACACTATTTTAGATTCCTTTCTTTCTTCACTCTATCCTTTGCTTTATTTTGGACAACAGTTCTTTGGTAAAATGCAATTGTCTTTAATGAATTACTTTTCCCAGCTGTCACTGTCATTGTACTGAAAATTCAGGGTGATTTATTTGACCTGTAGCAGAGGTGTAAGACTAAGACTTTAGCTTTTCTCCACTCTAACAGAAGTGTTTGCTCTGGTAGGATCAGTTCACTGACTGGGGCTTTTGGCTATGGATAGGCACAAAAGAAAGATGCCAGTATTTGGGTACCTATCAGACACAAAGGTTTGTATGCTGGGCTGAGAACAAACTTGTCCTATGATGGTGATATGTCACAGACTGCTCCCTGACTCTCATAGGCCCAAGGACGCTTCTTCCATTTCTGCCTTTTATGAGGCAAAATGAGAGAAGATCTATGAAATCAATTCACACTCTCAAAATGGTGCTTTAGTCATGGATCACACAATTAGCCACATCTGCAAAACAGTACATTTGCTGATTGCTAAATTCTCACCTCCAAGAACCTGGGCTAAATTTGAGTTTAAATGCCTTGGTACATGGAAAATATGTTACAATTGCATACCAAAATGCCAGGTATTGCAGTGAACAAATGAGTAAAGGAAGATTGTTTTTCCTCTGGAAAAAGAAAAAGATTGCGGCTGAAGGTTCTGTATCATTTGTATCCCCTCTTGCTGTTCCAAGATATTTCTGTCCTTCAGAGCTACAAGGTATTTCCTGTGAGAACTATATCTCAGTCAGACTTTATCTGCTAACTTTTAACTCATAGTTGGTACAAAAACCTTTTACATCCCCACAAAATAAGATTTTGCCTCTAGCATCAATTATCATTCATCTGGCTTTTGAAGTAGCTGACAGGTTCTGTATTGTCCTTCCTCTCCTTTTTCATGCATCTTGAAAGATAGTTGCCTTTCTTTCACCTCATGGCACCTCAATATCCTCCTCACTTCTCAAAGATATTTGCTAACAAGGCTTTCAGACATCATCACCAACTTTAAAAAATTCAGCAATGACTCCCAAACAATTAAATTATCTAACTTAGCCAGTTCCTGACCCCTTATGCTGCTAAGTAAGGTTACAATTTACCTACAGACTATTTCTGTGTGCATGTAAGGCCTGGTACAGTTACACAAGTAAAATATCATAAGAAGTGTTTTAGTTCTTGTAATTGACATTGATAAGGTTTTGGCTAAAGTTCTGGTATTTACAAAATCTTGGGAGTTGTCAATAGACATGACAGATTTTTGTATGCCTCAAATGGGTCATATAGGACACCCTTCTGCACAATTGACTCCAGTGACCTTGCTGAGCTCACCCAAGAATGATCAGCCCAATGTAAAAAGGACAAAATAGAAAGCAAAAGCAGAATGAACAAACAAACAAACAAGGTCTCTGTCATAGCAATTCACAAAGCATTCTTTTGGGGGATGATGTCAGCACAGGCTGGCATCTGCTCCTAGGAGGGGAAAAAACCAAAGCGAATGGCAGACAGAAATGGAATGTTTCAATAGAGAGGGAAGATTTGCTCTAAACTTCAAACAGGAGACATTGCTAAAAGGAAAGGAGAAAGGAAGAACATGAGAAAAGCCTATGAGGGATGAAAGAATGATAACATGAAGGAAAAGGAAAGCAAACAAGGAGGATAAAGAGAGCTCCATGAAGTAGTTTTGCCAGGGGACCATATCAAAAGCCAAAACCAGCGTGGCATTACAATGGCACTTTAGTAAAGGAGAGAAATCCAACCCAATGGTAGCCAGGAGAGGACCCAGAGGTACTTAAAGCTTTCATTGAATAGATGCACCATGAAAAAAACTGTAAGGAAAAGAACAAAGTTTGTGCTAATGTCTCATGCATTCTCTCATAAAATCTGAACTTTCCCCAAATCAACACAGCCAAAATAACTAAACTACTTGCAGTACTTACATGTAGTGCCTGCACCTGTCAGTAAGAATTATTATTAATTTTCTGTGCATAGGTCATGTAAAAAGTCACGTAGTTTCTCTGTGATTTAGTTTCCCATCTGTAAAGCTGCCACCTCTGCTTCATTAAAGGCAAAGAGGCAATAAATTGACAAGAAAGAATGTAAATAAAGAAGGACAAAGCAGATGATTTAATGGCCACATCAGGCTCAGGTCCAGATTAAAATAAAAAACATATGAAACAGTGAAGTAGTTAAGTGATATATTTTATAATAAAAACATGTGGAGAAGCTTTCCCTATGTTAAGGAGACATAAGAGGCTTCTATCACAGGATCCCCTGTTCTGTTATGCCAATGTCCCCCTGTTCTGCTCCCTCAGCCCCTGTTAATCCCCTCTCCATCCCTGTGTCCCTCATTCATTCCCTCCCAATTTCCCCACTGGCTCCCACACCCCAACCCCACCTTTGTACTGCCCCAGGCCCCCTGACAATTGGTCCCTGATGCTCTCCCAGCCCCCACCACCCATAAACTTGAACCTGGACCCTTCCCATGAGCCTGGCCTTTGACCCTGGACAGTCTGTGTGTGTGGATGTGTAAACATCTCTGTGATCCCATACAAAGGCCCATCCTGCCTCTCATTACCATCAACCATATTAACAACTATCCCAGTCACAACAAATACATAAGCATCTTCCAAAATATATCTGAAAAGGGAACAGGGCAATTCAAAGTATTAGTATAAAATTAAATTCCTCTCTTTGTTGTAGGCATTCACAGGCTCTGCTTCCCTCTTTTCTCCCTTCTAGTAAGACATTTCTCCTTCTTTACTGTTCCTAATTTTCAAGGTTTAGAGGACACTGAAGAGCACAGGATGGGTTCATTAGAATTGCAAAATATCACCGCATACCATTTGCAGCAGGGCGCCATTTATCTCTGTTGCCACACCATACTGTGAGGTGGCACCAAAAACCAGACGCTGCGGTCCAAAGCTAGGGAATGCTAATCATCCTACATCACACCCAAACCACGCAGGATTCAAGGTTAACTGTGGTTGAGAACATCTGTTCAAGGCAATAAATGACTCCCAAAGGCAATTGGGAGTGGGCTTTAGATTTTTGACATAACCAGCTTCTTTCTGTTGGCCTGGAAGACCTGGGTCAAATTCTTGGCCTTTTCTTTCAATCTCTTCTGTCTACATAGCCACTTCTGTCCCCTTTCTTCAATGGAGGGCACAACTACCTCTTCTCAGACCCTTTGAAGGCCATCAAGTTCTTACCCATGGAAAAAATAAAAACGACCATATCTTTCATTGCTGAGTTGCAGTGAAGTAACAATATAAATTACAACTCCTGCACAGACCTCAGCACAGCAATATATGTATTTATATACATCTTATTTATTTAATATTTAAATACCATCCTGTTGTTCAGCTAAAGGAATCTGTCCAGCCAGTTGCCCAGGTTCATCCTCAAGTCATGTCCAGACTGATACCTGACTTTAGTCTACCTCATGAATTTCTACCTTTCTCCAAAATTTACTTTAAAAAAAATTCTCTTTTAATGTCTTTTATATTAAATGCCACACATGTGTCCTGTTCTATAGCAAGAATAAGTAGAACTGGAAAAGGTACTCGGTCAGCACTACACTGTGGAGCTGAAGCACAACTAAGAACTATGAGGCTGTTAAATCAGAGACTGCACATTAAGTTACTTTGAATTTGGTCTAAGTCTGTAGTCCTGCACTTACTGAAGTCATCGGGAAGCCTGCAGTTAATTGCAACAATAGCAAGATGAATTTTAGGGAGCCACCATAAAGAGGTAGGCAGGATTATCTAATGATATATACGTATTCCACTAAATGTGTTACTTGTCAAGCTAATTAGTTACCCTGTAAATGAAAAGGTCAACCCTGCATAATATTTGCATCTCATCTTTCTGAGTCAAATTTCCTGTGCACGGTAGGTGGAAAGAAATAAATTCTACTGCAGTTGAGAACAGCTGATAGGAACACTTTGGCAGGCAGAGAAAAATTTGAAAAAAGCTGTTCAAGGCTGATCTGAAGCTAAGAACATGGAACGTGTCCATCAGGAAGACACCAATCCCATGGCCACCAGCTCCATATTGTGCAATTGGTTTCAAATAGCTCTGCAGCCAAGCAATACACTGAAACTGTCAGTCACACTTTACACTTTTCCCGTTCCTTCTGCTGCTCTTTACTAAGCCACATAAGCAAATCGAGGAGAGACAACACTCATGAAATCGCTCCACTGCACCAAGGTGCTACTTGTGACCCTAAATTACCACTCTGTAGAGAAGTTACCTGACAAGCCACACTATCAGGTGCACA
Organism: Certhia americana; assembly: GCA_018697195.1. Lineage (NCBI taxonomy): Eukaryota > Metazoa > Chordata > Aves > Passeriformes > Certhiidae > Certhia > Certhia americana. The sequence goes on from CM031857.1 coordinate 103,009,242, forward strand.
CACCACTGTGTGCATATTTCCCCTATTTCTGGAGGAGAAATCCATCACATTATAACTATTCTATACCTGCAGCTCACTAACTTTGAATTTCTCAGAGCATCTATAGCAGCTCTTTCCCTTTCCAACACCTTTGTCTTTTACATATATCTGAAGTATGAATACTTGGCACAATAGTGAATGCTTGAATGAGATTGACAAAGCCATCAGAAAGAGGTTAAAGAAAAAGCATCAGAAGCCTTCTTGGGAAATATCAAGCCAAAACAAAGAGAATGTTTCAGGGCAGTCAGCAGATTAACCAGGAACTCTGGAGGTTTTTTTGTTTTGGTTTTTTTTTTTCATTGAGACAGTCAGCTTTGAGCCTGTAAACATCCTATGCCAGAAGAGGATCTTCAGAGACTCTTTGTCCTTGCTAAAGGGCTTTACTTAATGGGGTGTTACATGAAAAAGCCTATCTGTCTTTCAGGAAAATGTGCCCTGTGGGCTGACTGAAACAGTGGCAATATCTAGAGGAAAAGAAAACCAGGATATGAAATATGTCCTGGCTATTGTAGGTTTAAATATATATTAAGTCACTCTGCCAGGACTGAAAACTCTGGTATCATAAATTTCCTAGCAACCTGTGTGCATTAAGTAGGTATCAGGGGACCCTGCTACCTTCAACATGGAGTTACATCTTCTAAGCAGCAAATCTCGCTGTCAAAGGCTTGAGTCTTGCTTGCAGAAGCTGCCCAATCCAGCTATGAGCTCACTCTCCAGACAGGCTCTCCATTGCAGGGTAGCCATGGGATCCTGGGGGCTGGGACTCATTCCCCTGCCTGTGGGCTGACCCCCTGCAGCATTTCCCCTGTGTCTGACACGTGAGCTGGGAATTTAAAGCCCTTACACCTATATTGCAAATATCTTTCATTATTTCATTCAAATATATTTCATATTTCATCATTCTTCAAATGACAGGTCATTTGAAATAGCTGAATTATATCAGACTATTTCCTTGGTGAGCCAGGATAAGAACTTTGCACCCCACTTAGCTGGCCTATATGTAACAGGAGCAAGTGGTTTGCTTAAGATACAATATAAGGAAAGCTTAGCCTATAGATTGTATTTCATAACTCTTCATTCCTTGTATGTTTGAAGCAAAGTTTTAAATTCAGATATACTTAAAGATGCTTGTTTGTTTGTTTTTTTTTTCCTGGTGCACATACAAGCTTATGGACAGCTAGTACTAGGAATCACCTAGTCCATTATAATGAAGTGAACACACTCAGTTCTAGGCTTCAGAGAAGGCACAGCCCCTCCATAGATCTTTCACCAGGCAGGATTTTCCTGAATCCAAATAACAATGAATTTGGCACTCATGGTTTACCTAAGAAATACTTCCTTCTGGCTCTTAGTTACCCATCTTACCTGTCAGAAGGGATAATAACTCCTCTGTGTTACATCAGCTCAATTATCTAGAAAGGAAAAAAATGAATTTCCTGATTTTACTCATAAGACTTGAGAAAGAGAGATTTAGAAGGTAGCAGTAAATCTTTAAACCTCTTTCTTGTATGATCCTGGCTAAAAGCTCTCTCTTTCTTCATTTGATTTTGGCTTGGTTCAAGCGTATCTGTCTTGTATCCAACTGTTGAAATCTCCTGGAACTATCAAAAATCCCACATGTGTGGAATTAATATGAAAAGGCTTTGGTGTTTGTAAGGCAAACATTCTGTGTCAACTTTAGCATTTTATGAGGAATATTGAAATTCCCAGTGTTTACCTCAAGGGCCCAAGGGCCTTTAAACCCAAATTGTCTTTGAAGCCAGTAACCAACAGTTCTGTTTGGTACTTCTTCTACTGGTTCATCTCTGTGATGTGCTATTTTCACCACATCAGCTCCAACTGCCCTATTCTTGAATTGTTTTTTTCCCCTGCTCTTTAACATACAACTTGCTATAGAAAGAGAAAATGTGAACACCAGTGCAGACTTATTCTTAAAATAAATGCTCCCTTAATCAAAATTGGATGACTAACAAGCATAAAATTATGGCTCTAATACCACGTATAATCGTTTATCTCATTGCAAAGAGGCATACATCATTTGCATTGTGTTCCAGCAGTGTTTTATACCCACTTTACCATAATCTAAATGAGCATGCACAGCACAGACAAATGGAGATTCTAGCCCATCTTTTGCATTTGCCTGGAGAGCACAATGATGTTTGTTGTGTGTGCTTTTAAAAATCTTGTTCCTATAAATAAACACATTTAAATGAAAAGACAAAGCAGTGGGCAATCTCACTGCCTGAGCAGTTTTAATTGTGAGATATACTTTTCACAAAAAAATAGATGCTTTTTAATTTTTTTTTCTGGACAGTAATTTTAATAAAGTATGTTTGAAACTTATATGAGCTATGGAAGAAGTTTGTTGAAGAGAATTTAAACCTGTGGATATATCAGCTCATGATGTGGAAACTGGCAACCATACTTAGAGCTCAGACTAGATATTACTTTCTTCTGCCCACTCCTCAATATCTGGGATGCACTTAACAGTCCAAGCCAGGGACTCAGCTTTAAATAACTTTAAAAACTGATTAAAATGGCAACTGTCAGTATGTATGTCTTTCCTTGAACTTACTTCTGCACAAAGGCTGTAAAAAGCTTCCACTTCTCCATCTGCAGCATCTTTCCTATTCCCAAAATCACCACAGCTGTGAAGTTCACTAATGCATAGTCCTTCAGGGAGTGCACATATGGCTTCACGTGACAATATTTGCAAGAGCCGATTCCAGCTCCCATGTATGACTTTACATCCTTTTCTAACCTTGTAGATCTGTGAGAAACTGGCATTTGAAACTCTGACATTTTTATAAGAGACAAGCTGATCTTATAACTAATTTTAGAGAGCTGTATAAAGCTCTTTTCCCTGTTCACAAGGATAACTCACTCAGCACAGCTGATCTTACTGTACATAAGTATGAGGCTTTACAAGCAAAAAGATATGCATACTGAAATATATGGCAAAGTTCTCTTCTGTATTGTTAAAATAATTTATCTGTGGTATGAAGATTAAAATATGATATGGTCTAAAGGCTTTATTGTTATTTCACTTGGACTGAACTGCATTGCTTATGCTCAGTGTACCATTTGTGCAGCATGCTTTTCTGATTCTGCCCACAACCTAAGGCTATCATCCAAAAATCAAGGGAGCAGTACAATCTTGACACAGATTAACCTCAAAAATAAACTGTAGCTATATTAAAGAACTGTGAAATCCTACCTGAAGATTATTTGCTCAAAGAACAGGAACATGACAGAGATGGTAGGAGGATGAATTGAAGATGTCCCTGCTCATCACAGGGGTGTTGGTATAGACGACCTTAAAATGTCCCTTCCAAGCAAACTATTCTGTGATTCTATGATTATATGACTCTATGAATGATCCTCAGCAAAATAAAAGAGATAGATGGATACTCTGCACAGCACATTAAACCCTTTAGAGTTCAGCAGAGTATTATTCCTCTTTTTTCCATCAGTCTATCTTGTATGGATTTAGCACTTAAGAGAATAACTATATTACATATTTTACATATAATTACAGTAACTATATTACATATTGGTATAAGTATGTTTATATGTGGAAATTAAGGATTCTATATTACTTATTTTGGTAAGTAACCATTGTGCATGTAGTTTATTATCTGTATGTCCAGCTCTAATTATTGATTGACATCCAGTGTTCTGCTGCTAGGGGTGGAAGGGAGGAATTGCATTCCTCTAGTACTTTAAACTTTACTACTTTTTTCTTACCAGCATAGTATTAAAAACATTATTTTGTCTTTACACACTCATGTTTCTGCATTCATCCTTACTTTTTCCTGGAGAGTCTACTCTCCAATAAATCCCCTCTTGTATACCAGAGTGATGTTCAGCTTTGACCACTAGTTCTGCATCATCTGTTTCATCTCTTCTCACAAAGTATTCCCCTTTAGCTTACATTTTTTTTCCTCCTAAATTAATTTAAAATTCATTTCAGCAGTCCTTGGTGTTTATTTCAGCTTAGCTTTTTAGAGAAATCAGTTTTGTGTCTACATATGACATAGTGTCAAGAGACTTATATGTTCAAGCACAATAGTTTATTTTAGTTTACATTTTTTCAGCTACTCAGGACTGTCCACACTGAAATATTGCACATTCATCAAGACCAATTGCCCGGTCTTTAAACAACAGGAATTATTCTTTCCATATTACACATTCACAGAACCACAAAAATGTTCTGAGTTGGAAGGGACCCACAAAGATCATCAAGTCCAACTCTTAAACTAACAGGCCATGTAGGGATCATGATCTTGGCCTTATCAGCACCATGCTCTGAACAGTTGAAATAATGCCATTTAATTCTCCCTCCAACTTTCTCCCAAAAATACAGGAAAACTACTACCCACTTTCTGTCTTCTGATGTTTCCCTAGCCACTAACAAGATCTGGGAAAAAAAAAAAAAAAAAAAAAAAAAAAAAAAAAAAAAAAAAAAAAAAATATTCTAAAGGTTTTTCTTACTTTACCTTAATGATTTCTCTGGAAATTGTGAATGTCATTCATCTAGATCAGTTACCTTGTCAAAATGTAATGGTTTCATATACTTAACAGTGTGCTCTAGCATAATCACAAACCCTTTAATACCTTCTGTGGGAAAATACATTTTCATCTTCCAGATGTGACCTTCAGTTTTTGTCAGAAATGCCTATACTACGGAAAAAACATTGAGTTCTCTGAAATACATTCTTTGGTAACAATAGCTCATATTCATGTTGGTTTATGACTTTGCAAGCTAAGTTTGACAGATATTTCTACATATTTTATGTTTATAAAACCACTTCTTTTTTTCCATATTAACGCCGTTAATTAGCATCATTATTACTAACATTAAAATCTAAATTTTGCTTATCATCAATTTATCAGTATTTTCAGCCTTCCTTGCAGCTACAAGAACTCGCCCTTTTTCATATGAAGCATTTTCTTCCTCCATAAATAATTTTATTGAGTGTGAGGTAAAGTCTGGGTTATCTGGTGCAAGCAATCTAGCTTACACTTGACATTCACATACTTTTCACATATGTAAGTGTACACTTCAAGAGCTATTACCTTCTGCATCAGACCGTTGTACAGAACAGATCCATCTGTAGCCATCTGTAATGACATATACAGAAAGAGAGAAATTCTAAATTTGCTTCACACTACCAGACTTGTGCATGTGATGTTGGGTGTTATAAGAGGGAGGCAAAAGTTTGCAGGCTTAACAACACTTATAGCAGTGGAGAGCACTGGAATAAGAGGGTGCATAACATACATAAGCCTGTTTATTCATGTAGTGCAAACTGAGAGCTGTGAAACTCCATACTGTAGACAGAGCTTGGCCCATTATATATGATATTACACACATGGCAAAACTTGAATATTCCAATTCAGATTTTTTCCACACTGCTCAGGTACTAAGCACCTGTCTGGTGCTGTCCAACCTAAGCCTGTTGATAGATCCTGTGTTACTGTTTTTATAATTTCACTAAATGTTCCCTGACAAATGTTTTGTGGATATGAATAAAGTGAGAACCTGGGTGTCTTGGTTTTGGAAAGACAGGGACCAAAGAAAAAGGGAAACTTCCCTCGGGTTTTGTTATAATTCCAAAATTGAAAGAGAGGCCTTAGGCAACGATAAGGAGGGTAGGAATAACAGTTCTTTACTAGTTAGTCTAACAAGGTAAATTCACAATAATTACAATATTGACAACAAACAGAACTAGAGGAGAAAAAAACCAAAACAACAAGTCAGTCACAGTTCTTCCTCTGGTAACTCCCCCCCACCCCCCTCAGTACCGTCACAAGCAAATAGGCTAGCGGCAGCTCTAGGAGGGTGAGATAATTCCGAGGGTTCACAGTGGCTGGAGCTGTTGGAAAAGAGTGTCCCGGCTGGCAGGGGCTGTAGAAACACAGCGTGGGGAGACCTCGAACAGAACTGAAGAAACTGTGGGTGCAGGGCAGGGAGGAAACGGGTTCCCAAAATCCCGGGGGACACACGAAGAGACCGGTGGTCCGACGGAGTCCAAGGTGAAGGGAAAAGTGAGAGCTCTCCCCCTCGCCGAGACGAGCAGCCCTGGTCGTCCCCCCCAGAGCAGAAAACTGCCCCTGAGCGAAGTGGAATCAATGTCTCTGTGTAGCTGCTTCCTTTGTTTGTTCCCGAGCACCCATAAGTACCGAAAAGCACCCAGCCATTAGCTTTTTAGCAACTTCTGGGAAAAAATTCTATAAGAAATCAACCCAACCCCCAACACTGGGTGTATAAATGTATCCATGCAATGTACAGGGTCTGGAGAAATGAACTACACTACCAACAATGAAAGCCTCCAAGTACACAAGGAGACAGTTCTTACTGTGAAATCTGACAACATGTCACATCACTTTACAAAACAAGCATTTGACTATCCAGATTACAATATATACACGTGTATGTACACACACACACATACACACATATATATATATATATATCTTAGATAATATAAAGCTTTGCATGGCTTTCTGCACAATTACATCATTAACTGAGCAGTAGCAAGTCCCTGTTTGAGACAGCTGCAATCAATCAATGAAAGACTTTTCCTTCCAAGCAGTGCCATTCTGTGAGTCTATGCCAGTTTGCACTAGTCCCATTTGCACCCCATCAGTTCATGCTATCACCTTCACTGTGTGTCTTTTACTGCTATTGCTATTGTGCCTTTCATCTGCAGATCACTTCCCTTTCATGTACTGTCATCTCCACCTTTTTCCTTAGAATAGTATTTCACCTTACTGATTCTATATTTAAAGCTCATAGCTCTCCCCACTTGCTCTGTCTAATTGGCTCTTAAAACCTTTTTCACAATGAATTAACTAATTAAATTATTTTGATCGGTTTCCAAAATTTTCCTGAGGAAATGAATAATGTATTGGTTTGCATTATAATTTTCTTAGCTATTTCATTGAGGTAATTCTGGAGCATTTTTGCATTCATTGGGACAGAGATAAAGAAGCAAGTTTGGCTCTGTAGGGAAACTGGCTTGGGAAACCGTTTCCTAGAGTCCTGTGTATCAGACTCTGACCAAGTAATACAATAGAAATAAATTGTCCTTGAGGCATAGGCTAGAGTGTTCCAAACTCATGGAAAATCAGGGTTACACTTACTCCTACTCCCACTCGGTAGCTCATTGAATCCTTAAATCTTTTATACAATCAGCCATATATTCTGGGGCAGAGTTTGAAAGTACTCATCCTCCCCAACAGTCTATACGCCAGGGAACTTTCCAGGTCAGACTGTGCTTGCAAAAGCAGAAAAAGGGGCTGAAACAAGATGTCCTCTTGAAAAGGCTGAGGAGGAGGTGAGAGGAATCACCACCTACTTCTGCTCTGGTTTCCTTTTAAAAGAAAAGATTGATTCTTCTATGTGTGCTTCGGTGAAGAGGAGGATTAAGTTCTTACTTTCATGGCTGTAAATCATGTGTGGAGAGAAATGCAAGCAGAGAAATGCACAGTTAAGCATATAAGCCTCCAAGAGGGTGGGGATTTAAAACATGAGTGAGTTCTCAGGGCTTTGCTTTTGCTGCCTCAGCTGGCTCAGTGCTTAGGGTTGTGCACACTACTATGGATCATACATTCTTTCTTTGCCATTGTATAGGAAACCTACAACTCCAACCCAAGGCCACAGATTCTGCTCTGAGTCTCCAAATATTATGTGGCTTTGATAATATCTCCAAATATTATCAAAGTCCTTGTTTGCCCAAAACTTAGATCTCTATAACTTATCAACAATTTAATTACTTTTTTTACACATGTAATACTGTATGCCTTTGATCATTCAGACACATTAAATGTTTCAGCAGCTGGAACAGAGCAGGATATACATGCACGTATATGAATGTCAGTACAGTCAGGCACATAATTACTGATGCACTGTATTTAAATCCTTTAAATCCAATGGGAACCACATCTGGCAGGTGCTGAAATCATTGATTTGTGCCTCACCTGCCTGCTTTTGTGCCTTACTATCCCATGTATGACATGTCAGAAGTCATGCCTCCACCTGCTTTGTGGTTTTGTGGCCTTGCTACAGCTCTGAATTTCTTTTCTTCTCATCCACTGCTTCCGTGACCACAGCCTGAATATTGCTCCCTGTGTGATACCAATGATGCAGCAGGGGCAGGGCAAAGGAGCAGGGCAGAGGTGCTGGATGCACTGGCATGGCTGGAAGATGTAGGTCCTGCAAGAAGAGCCCATTGTTCAGGGTCTGTATTTCAGGAGTGGAGGGAAGAATAAAGTTTCAAGCTTCCTGACACCCTTGTGCTCCAAACCACAGTATGATTTACAGGTCTTCTTCTCTTCCTGGTCAGATGCACAATCAGCTCCATAGCCAGAAAGACAGAGAGAGATGTTAACTCTCCCCCTCCAAACTTCAGAGAAGCTTCATGCCAAGGCCCCAACAGAGCAAATGCCAGCTGGGGTGATTTCCTCACACACTGAGTCACCGTGTGGGCTGAACACTTGTCCTGAACTGTGACAAAACCACCTACCTCTGAACTTTGACAACCTGTGCCAATAAAGTTATTGAGTGATCATGACCATTTTCTTTTAACTTTTTTTTAATGTTTCATTTGCTAAAAAGGCAAATTTAGCTCCTGAAGAAGGCATTTTAAGCAAAACTCAGAAATGTGACCTGGAAAGACCATATAAATGTGATTTTTCTCTGTCATCTCTCTATGCTTTTGATTATTCTTGACATTCTATAATGTTAAGTTATAAACAGAAAGCATTTTGAAAATGTCATAATATCTTTAGTCTAATAAGAGAATACCAGAGCTAGAAAATATGCTTAAGAAATCAAGATTACATAGCAGACTCGAGGAGGAATTAAACTGGGCTTCACTGCAATGGAACTTAACAGCTACAAAAAATGTGAACTGTGAGCTCAAGCTGGAAGCTACAATTGAAATGTAAACATTGCTTATTGAAAGCAAGATGTCACATTAATAACAGCAACCACAAAAGCTGAAGACTTGTGGCATTACTGGATAGAGCAGTGATGCTTTTCCACCCTTTCAAGTGGATCTAATTCAGATGATGTCCCCCAGCTAACCCAAATGTTCCAAGTCCTTGTACTTGATCTCTCAGTAGAGAACAAATTTGTTTTGGAATATCCTAGCTGAACTGATATATTTTTCTCTTGCCTTTCCATCTCATATATAAATTATTGTCATCTCTTTGCAGGTCTTCTGTATCTTGACTCTACACAGGTAAAAGGGCTGGTACTGATGAATACATGACAAGCTTTTCCAATTCTCGTAATTAAATCAGAATGTTTACTAAAGATCAAAATCAATTCTTTCTTTTCTATGCTTGAACCTGAAGCATAGAGCAATTTCTGCTTTGATTTGTACAGAACACTTAGCTGATTCTATCAATAGCTACAAATTCACCCCAGACTCGGTGGGGCAGAGTTTGGCTCCTAGAGCGTGCCTACGTGCATTTCAGGGGCTCAGCACCACTCTGCATCATGCCTCCAGGAGGTACCAACCACTGACTCCTATGGAGTCTGAGGAGGGCCAAGAAGAGTCACAAACACGGCTAGAATTGTTTTTGACTAGTACTGAAGCATAACTACAGTTATAATAATAAATCCAAGGCAATAAGATGATATGTGCTGATGTAACTGGTGAAAATTTCAATGAGTGATCTGCAAGATCAATAAAAATTAGACTCAACATAGTAAATAATATGGTTCAGAAGTATTTCAGAAATTAATATATATGAAGCAGAAAAACTTACAAATAACTAAGGAAATTTTTGTGGAGCTTTGCTCAAACTGACATTTATTCCATTATCCCCTTCTAACAGTTGCTCCTTTAGGCATCTAAGGCAAACAATGAAAAATACCTTTTTTAGTCTAGAACCCTAGATTCTTGATTACAAAGAAGTGAAGCTAAGACTTTGGATAAATAAAGGTGACCGGTCAGAGAAGAAAACACCAACAGAACCTAGGATCAATGTAATCTGACAGTCCCAGCTGCAGAAGAGCAAGGTCTGTCACACTGCCACTGCCCCATTGTGGAATTAACATCCACAGTAATAAACAAAACAAAAGGGATCTTAAAAACTCTACAGCAGAGAATATACACCCTTTTTTTCACCTGATCCAAGCAAAAATATATGGCTGTAATTGCAAGATGGGAGAAAGAGAACCCTTTGAAGTTTGAGAGTTACCTGCCTACTGTTTTCTAAGACAGGTAATTTTTCTTCCAAATGTGACTGATCTGTTCAATGTGAATTCAAATCCTCATTTGTGCTTTGTTATTTGTCAAGAAAATTGCAATCAATATTATTTTAAGCCACCTCATATACAGTGTTGAACCTTTTATTTGTCTCAATGAATAAATAATTTGAACTGAGACTGTGCTCCACATTTTCTGAGTATCTAAAAAGAAAAAGGTGGATTCTCCTTTTCACTTTTAAGCTTTGAGTTATGTACCATCCCATTGCCTAGAAGCAACTAAAGTTCTTAAATTATAAACAGTGAATTATCTTCTTGCCTTCGTTATTAAAACAAAAAAGTAGACAAGTTTGGGAGACAATAAAAATTTAATATAATCAATAAAAAGTCTACATAAATTGACATATATATTTTCTTTTGGTTTTGGGTTTGTTTGTTTGTTTGTCTGTTTGTTTTCAGCTTTTAAATTAACACTTCCCGGACTTGATTGCAATCATTTAGTTTTAGGAAAGATTGCCGTGTTGGATATATGTATGCACCAAAACATTTACATTAACACTAACTGTAGTCATCAGAAGTTATGGGAAATTCATGTGGACCTATTGATGGAAAATATGAATTCCTGCAATCTCAAAATCTTGAAATGTACATAACAAAGATAATTTTGGTAATGTCCTGCTATGATGCATATTTCTGCACTGACTGACATTCTTCTTTTGAAGAGTTTTAGCATCTGTAACAAGTAATATTTATAACAAGTGAAAAGTAGGTTTTGAGAAAATCAAGCTGACATTTAGAGAGCTACATTTGGTGCACTCAAATTCACTGCAGCTGCAGTATAAATAATCTGAGCCCTGCCAAAGATGAGCTACTTATGTCTGTATACACACAGAACAATTTAAACTTCTCCACATTTAATTTCAAATAAAGGACAGTTTTACGGCTGATCAGTGCAGTACACAGGATCTCAAGCATGACAAAACCATGAAATCTGAAGGAACTTCCATCAAAAAGAGCCTAAGAATACACCAATTGCTTCAGAACTGCTTCACAGCCCTCCCCAATAAATCCAGGTGTAATGCAGAAATTTGGTGTAATTCCTTCTTAATTATGTTGAATACCATTGGCAGATAAAATTTGTAGAAAGTTGGAGAGTCAATGCTTTCTATGGCACTTTATATTTTTGATAGTGCTGGATAAATGGGGCTGGGGGAATACAGGCAAAGAGAGGACTGGAATTTTAGGACAAATTCTTGCTATAGAAAACACGTCCATGCTAGGTTTTCCTGAGGTACTGCACAGCTCCTCTGTGGGTTTGGAAGGGTGACAGCCAGCACTGCCACCCCTCAGGGATGGTATGGGAGCCACATCACTCACAGGGACTACAAATTTCATCTTTCAATTTTGGCTCAATGGAATGGACAAAAACGAGACATTCAGGACTCAGCTGGGCCAAGAAAGGAAGATTTGACTTCTTATGTTGTCCCCTTGAAGTCACTCTTTTTACTATCTCAAAATCAGTTTTTACAAGAAATTTTTGGACCATGGGTTTTAGGGTAACATTTATGCCACTACAAGCTCAGTATAAGGGAAAAAAACAATGTGCTGATTCTTTTAAAAAATGGCATTTCTTACATTGGTTCTTGCCTAATCCACGTTTCAGTGTTGTCTCACAAACAGTACGGGCTGTGGTAAACTGGAAAAGCAATAGAATAATGGTGGAAAAAAAAACAGAGAACTCTGCTGACAAACATTTATTCAGATGTTGTTTCTCATCATAAAAATCAAGTTCCTATTTCCAGCCTTAGAAATCATATAATTCAGGTGGCATTTTCAGATGTTTGTCCCTCTTCCTTTCTTTTTCCTTTTGCACAATTGTCCTAGAGTGACGTTCCAATGCTTGTATCCACAGTTGTCTGTTCTGTTCATGCTGGATATTAAGCATATTAAGTTCCACCCCTTTAAGACTGGTCCCGAGAGCGAAGTGGGGGAGAAGGAAAAGCGGCGGAATTTTTCGCGGGTGTATTCAAAAGCAGAGATAAGAGCTTCAGCTCTCTCTCACGGACTATGCTGTCTGCTGCATGCACAGCAGGAGAGAGATCTCCTTTTCTTTTAGTTAGTTTTGGTTTAGTTAGCTGAGGCCAGGATGTTTTTGGAACTGTTCAGGAGTTGTTCAGTGCGGGAACACCGGGACTCTCGTTCCGAGGGCCCCCAAGCTGCGCTGCTGCCGGACACCGACCCGAGCCCCGGAGAGACCGAGAGAAAGCCGAGCACACACCCATGGAAAGGCATCTCTCTGATCCACAGAAGGACTTTCTGAATTTGCCATCTCTTCAGAACAACGAGAGGTTCCATTGTTTAATATTATTCATTTCCTCATGTTTGTGAGTACTTTGCTTGTTAAATAAACAATTTTTTTTCCACTTTTCTCAAAGGAGATTTATGTCTTCCAAACTGATTTAGGGAGAAGCCAGTTGAATTTGCTTTATAGAGGAGACCACTTCAAAAGTTTTCTCCCAAACTTGCCCTAAACCAGAACAACAATTCTTAAATTCTTAGAGTTGCCTTATCATTTTAATGACATATGAATAACATCCAGATTGCTGTAATGTATTGAGTTTCATTGAGAATTATTCTGAACATTTAAAGAAATAATGGATATGCTTGAAGATGTTCCAGAATTTAAAAAAAAGGAAAAAAGGTATATGTTGATGTTTAATAGAAGAAATTCTTGAGTCACCTCATGAAGGAACAGAAAGTTTATGTTAGATTTAAGAGACTAATCATGCAATCAAAGAACAATTTAATCCATATTCAGTGTGATCTCTACAGAAACAGAGTCAGACTTTAAAGTGTTCATTTTAACCTTTTCATGAACATTTTTACTTTTCAAGATAAATTACTCACTCACCCAGGAACTAATCTTGCAGGAGTGTCATCATCCAAAACTAAGCCACTCAAAACCTTGTAAATTTATAGCTGAAGCTACAATTAAGAGTAACTTCTGATAGATTTAGCGAAATATTTGAAATTACATTACACAAATGCCCTTAACCTTGTCCCAGATATGATATTTAATAATTACATTTAAATATCTTATCCTATTAAGATCAAATGTATTTCTAAAAATGTATTTCTTCTTTTTTTGGCATCCTAGAGAGAAGAGATAAAGTTGCTGAAGTGCCGTACCTGTGCATTCCTTCTACTGGCTCAGAACAACAGCTGCACATACCTGTGGGCATAATTTTGCAGCTAAAACATAAACCAATATATCTGTCAGTCAGGAAGACATATAAATGACTTAAGTTGCATCTGTAATTATATGTCCCTACAAAGTGGGGGCCAAAAAAACCCACAGACTTCATTTTTTAAAATCTATCCCTTCTGACAGATGTGACATGACCCTGGTCTGTCGTGTCATGTACATGTCAATACTGTAATTAGTGCAATTGTTCTGAAGAGGCTCTTCTTGACTGACCCTATTGGGAAAGTCAGAATCAGGCCCAGAGGTGTTGGGATCACCAGATGGATTCCACAAGTGTGATGGCCTTCCCAGTCTCATTCACAAAATCATTTGTTGCACCCACTGCCAAAAGAAGTGGCCTTCCACAACAAGCTTCACTCTTCATGCCAGGTTTTTCAACAGCAAGAAATCGTCTTACACCAAGCCATGGCTGATATCCCATGGCTTGTCCCTTAATTTTATGATTTCTCAAAATGAAGCCAACACAAGGAAAATGAGGGAGAAATTTAATGCAGCTTCCCTGTTCTAAGCACTGTGTGAAGTAGGAAGAGGAGGGTATCACAGCCAGCATAAACTTACTGGCAAAAATGCAAAGTCTGCATCTGTCTGAACTTGCATAGGAACACTCTGTGAATCCCTGCTGGAAATCAGCTGAGGATGGTTATGTGCTTATAGTGTAGATCATCTCTTTCACCTGGAAATGAAGAGCAGATCCTGTACTGCTTGGACCATCAGATTTGCTTCTCTTCTGAGAGGGCTGCAGATCCCAACATTAGTCTTGTTCAGAAGAACACGGACTGAAATAGGTACAGCGGAGAGAGGTCTTTTACCTCCCTTAGTTTTTTTGTTTGCTTGTTTGTAAGACAGTGATTCTCTTGTTCTGTTTCTATACCTTTAAAAAAAGAAACAGAATCAAGGAATGGTTTGGGTTGAAAGGGATTTGGTTTGAATTGCCTACAGTTCTGTAACATCTTCAAACAATAAATTTAACTGCTACAAACTTGAGCAAAAGGGAGACAAGAAAAAGACCATGAGCACTACATGGTGCTCATTCTCTTTCTGGTAAAGACTTCCAGATATACACATGACTGAAGAAAAGGCTACTGAGTTGCTCTGCCTTTCTGGTTTTAGAAAATGTCCATCTCATTGATTGCTGCTACATTATGCCAAGCAACACAAGTAAAGCAGCCCTCTATCTATATGTCATACTGTAAGTGTGCTAATACCTTCTCTGTTATCTAGATAAAGGTAAATACTATATGCCACATTTTAAAGGTGAGATAATCTTTATGTTGGAGGTAGAAAACTACTTTCTTAAGGTGGAAAATTCTGTCTGCATCAAAGTCACAGCTCCTAATTGACTTCTCTACACACTGGCTACATGTAGCTGGGGCAAAAGGGGACCTTTGAGGCTCCTGACATCAGCAATACACAAGTAAGCATATCAAGTCCAAAAAAACATATCTTCTAATGCAGCATGGCTGGGCCACGTCAGCTCATCTTCTACATCCCTATCAGTCATTCCTAACCAACTTTCTTATCATAACTACTTCTTCATATCACTTCTGTTTGTTGCAACATTATGGCTTACAGGCAAACAAATTTTTTAGCTCATAATTTCATGCATTTCTAATTTATTGGCTCACTTTTAATCTCCATTAAAATGAAAATAGAAGGGAAAAAAACAGCCCTTTGCATGCTTATTCACCAAGCAGCTTTCTAAGGTTCTTAGAGGTCTAATTATGATATGAAAACATGATTTCCAACTTTGCAGATGATACTAAATTGGAAAAGAATAGAAACAAATGAGGAATAATTAGGTAGAGCAGCCACATATAAAAGAATTTAGATTATTTTATATTTCAGGTATAATAGAAGGCAAATGCAGGGCTGTGCAAATAAATTGAGAATAATTAGCCTCACAGTGCGGCATAAGAAATGGGATCCTGTTTAGAAAGACAAGAGGCTACTACACACTAAGTGAGATAAATTCTGAACTTTGAATGCAAAATTCATGTCTAAGATTCCCTTACTATGTGACCTGCTAGCAGTCTCAATGGTACTCCCCTAGAAATAAGAACTCAGTGTCAGCAAGAAAAACACCACTTGGCCTCTGGGAAAGGAAGGGCTGCATGATAGAGTCTAAGTACAGTTTCTTCCACAGTAATTACACAGGACTGTATTAGCTAAATAATGGACCACAGGCTGTATTCAGTCTGCAGGACGTCTCTGCTCAGTATCTTTCTCTGGGGGCAAAAAGAGAAGGAGTAGTGAGAATACACCAAGGAAACATTTTATTTCTTTGCTCGAGTGCTCCTGCAGACGAGCCACCTGACTTTGACTGCGGCAGAAATGCACTGCTTGCTTGGAAAGAGCTCTAGGCTGATCAAGAACAGTCATTTTTTATTTCATTACATTATGCTATGTTCTTTAATGTATTCAGGCTGAAGTTAGAATAAGGTTTCCAACAGTTGAGCTGGGAGGTTCCAGGAGAGCTGTCAGTGGGAACAATGGTGGGAAGATACCTTGCTGGTTTTAAAATGTTGCTTCATGAACCATGACAGATTAAGTGCTGAGATAGCAGGGATGGCAAGGGACATCCCCCTAAGAGATCACCATGGTTTCCTACACTGCTGCTTTCCGCTCTATATACTGCTGCCTACTTCTCTTGACTGAAACAAAACCTGTCAAAAACACACTCCCTCTTCTGCATATATCAGCATGATAATTTTCAGCTATGTGATATGGGATGTTCTTCTGTATCAACCCAAGGGGAAAAAAAAAAAAAAAAAAAAAAGAGTCATTTTTTCTTTCTTGAAGAGATGAAAATTTGTTCAGGAAACTAATTTTTTATTTTATTGAGTTGTCTGTTCATTTTGAAGGTGGTTGAAGATGGAAAATGGACAAATACATGAGGGAATTAAGATCACTGCTGGTGAGTCAGTACTGCAAGGGATTACTGATGACAGAATATTTTCACTGAAAACAGACTTATATAGACCTCTCTAGAATAATGATGTCTAAAATCCATCATTAGTTCATGGAATTTGAAAAGTATTAGGTTGATCTGTTTGCCCATCTTGAGATACCTTTATGGGGCGTGAAGATTTACCTTCACAGGTCTTCTTATAGTAAACTTTTAGCTGTTTTTACAATAGCAAAATAGTGACAAAGGCTTTATTTTAGGGCATTTATACATTTCTTTAGAGTCATGTTTTCCACAGAATAGGTCTGAGTTACTAGTCATCTTTCAAAGCATACAAGTGAAAGGCCATTGAAATCTTCCATATGCAATGAAGTGTATTTCATCATTTCAGCACTAAACACCTGCATAATTTATGGCAGAGTGCACATAATTTCTATGTATGGCTATACGTAACACAGGCTCATTTCACATTTGAAATTCAATTCTTCCAGCTGACTAATTGATCCATTTTCATAAATACTCTAAAATTTGTAAGAAGAACAATGCTTTGCTTGTTTTGGCCAGTACTGAAATTAACTATGAATATTTACTTTCAACAAAAGCCAGTGGGACCAACAGCAAATAATGAAAACATAGTGATTTGTAATTTCTTTTGACAATCAGCAAACTTTCATATCTTATAAACCATCCCCTTAAAATACACTTGTGTTACTCAATCTCAGCTTTCTCTTCTCTGCCAACTTCTGCCCATTCCTTCCAGGAGCTCTCCCTCTGCTGGGATCCCTTTAGTTCTGTTTTGGGATGTGAGACATTGAACAAACTTGTGACATGAACTTTGACAGCCACTATGTCCATGACTCTTCTCCAGAAGATTTGAATTAGGATGTTTTCAGGGAAGGTGGGAAATAGTTTTCTTTCCAGAAATAGCAATAAATTATTCCCAAACCCCTTGAACATATATCCTGAAATCATATGAGTTTCCAGAGCAAAGACCTGGTTTAAAACATTCAAGCTCAAACTAAAACAGTGCCCTCAGGAAGCACTGATCAGGACTGCAGTTCAGTTCCCACAGGTCCCATTAGGTCAAGCTGTGCAGCTGCAGCAGGAAAGGTGGGATTACCATAAAGTATGGGAGGTGATTTGTTAGTCCAGTGAAACTCTTGTATGGTCAGCTCAGAGAGCAGCACCTGCACTGGTGATGGACACTTGTACCAGCTCTAGACTCTGGGAGCATAGCCCAGCCTTGTCACATCACCCTTCTCCCCAGCTGCAGCATAGCAGCTCTCCCTTCTGCCTGACCATTGTCAGTGGAACTGACACCTAGCATCTGCAGCAATAGGCAGGATGGGCCTCAGGTACCTTTAGGATTAAATATGTTCATTTATAAATAACATCAGTTTTAGATTAGCATGATTTTAAGTATATGAGAGGTAACTTAAAAGCTGTGACTATCATTGAGCTCTCTATGTCCCAGTGCTCTCTAATAGAGTTCAGGGACAAGCACACCTTCCCCTGAAACCTATAAGCTTCCCACTCTTCTTAGCTCTGTGCTATTGCCTTGAACTGTTTTAGCCCCAGATGGAGCAGGAAGAGGCAGCAGAACCAGATCTGCCCTCCAAAAGGGTTCTGTAGTCTTCCACAGCCACAAGGAGAGCCTACCATAGAAAATCTGCCTTCAAATCCATAGCTGAGCTGTAAGAGTCCTCACTCTGTCTCCCACCCACTTAGGAAACCTGCCACTAGGAATCACAGCTGCTGGAAGTTGCCACACTCACACCAGGAAGCAAACACCCTGTGAACTTGCACTGCAAGAGGCAGCAGCTCCCAGGGGGGCTCTGCCCATGGCCACTGCTCCCACTGAACACTTGGACCGTGGCAGCAGCCAGAGCCCAAGAGCCCAGAGCCCAGTGCTTGGCACCAGGAGCCCGCAGCCTTGGCTGCCATCACACTGCCTCTGGCAAATCCCAGCTGTGCCCTCCTCTGCACCCTGGCTGTGCTCTTGCTCTTCTTTTTCTGCAGAAGATATGCATAACCCTTTAGTTTATTTGTGATTGAGAAAAGCAACTCTGTATAAATAAAAATAAAAACTATTAAAAAGTTAAAACCAGCCTGTCTTGCTCTGCAGAATTTTCAATCCTCCAGGATTCAGCAAAAATAGATTGAAGTACTTACATCTTCAAAAAGCATTAAGCCAAGTACTTCATCAAAGGTTAAAGTGCAGAAATGTGAAATAACTGAAAAGCTGGCTCACTGGACTGCAAATTGGCCAAGAAGAAGAAGTGAATTTGAAGAAGAAAAAATTTATATGAGGTTGTGATAGAGATCAGCAGATCTTCAGCCTCTCATTATTATATTAACAATAGCACCAAAAACTTCTGCTGTCAGTTCCTAATAGTAAATTCTGGTTAACAATAAGGAAAGAACAATACAATCAGAAACAGGAAAATGTAAAATATTCATGCATTACAGTACTCATAAATAACAGCACATGAGAGGAAAAACAGTCAAGAAAGGGACCACTATCTAATGGAAAATTGTTGCAGAATTACAAGGAAAACAATTCTATCCCAGAAAAATGTCTGTACCCAGTTCAACTTAAAGTTCAGCTCCTGTAAATAAGACAAGCTAAATCACCTTATAATTAGGCTCAGCATTAGGCTTAGGAAAGCTGAGAAAGTCTTAGGCATATACATATATATATATATATATATATATATATATATATATGTATGTATGTGTGTGTGTGTGCATAATTAGTAAAATATAACCTAGATTAAACTGAATTCAATACTATGTTAAAGAGTGAAAGAGTTAAAGGTGAAAGCATTTGAATAAGCACACATTTATACAGTACAAATTTTATCTAATCTGCAGTGGTCAGCCTTACAGAGTCTGTGGTTTGTCTCAAACCACATTCCCAAGTATTTTTCACTCCTGCTGGGTTTGTAATCATCACAGGTGCTCTGTTTTATCAGCAAGAGGCCCACCATGAGTCTGGGATAAACAGATAAACAGATAAACGTAAGTCATGGCCACCAGCTGCCCTGCATCACTAGAGATGCATCAGTGCAGATTATATGAGTAGAGAATTAACCATCACCATCACCATTCCTAGCTCAAGTTTAAAAACATGGGGTTTTCTTCCAAAAGTCTTTTTTTTTTTTTCTTCTAGCTCTATAGTTTCTTACACAATCCACAGTGGTCTTACAGCAGAAAGACTCACACCTTCCTCTAATCAGAGGCTTAGGCTGGCCTTCCAGTTGCTGCCTCTCTGCCAATGCTCTAGTGAAGTCTAAAATGAAGCATAGAGTTTCAAAGGATTTTCTCACTTCTTTAAGAAAGAAAAGGGAGACAAACAAAAGAAATCTTGTAATTTAATTTTTTATTTGCTTTGCATGTCCCTTTGAAATATTCCCAGTGGGACTGTGTCTCTAACTAGGCACTCTGCAATTTTATCATTCAAAATTCCTTGGGAGTAATATTGTGAATTACCACGTAAATTTCCTTCATCCTTTCACCAGATGCTGGTTGTTTCCTTGTTAGATGCCAATGATGTTTTAAAGGAATTTCTGCTACTCTTTTTGTCATTCTGAATTTCAAAAATGAGGGAGAAAACATGCTAAAGAACAGACTTCTTCAGGCATGAAACTTTTCCACACTCTGATCTTGGACAAATTTGGCTAGGAATGCAGACAAGCACTGAGCCAGGAAGCAGGAACTGGCTTGAGATTTTATGTTGGCATTGAACCAGTCGACTCAGAGAAATCATGGGTTGCTAAAATTTATTTGTGACCAGTGAGGACATGACAAAAGGATTTTGAGAGCCTCACAGAGATGCCTGATGATATTAGGTTAAGGGTAATATTAAACAGGGGAGAAAATCTATACAACTTCCTCAGAACAATGCCATCGTGTGCTCCTGACTGGTAAAATAGGCAAATGGCACCGCTGAGTCAACAAGTATTGTAGTGCCTAGATCTCTGCACAGAATCTGATGGATTTCTCCATTGTGAAAGGAATCTAAGCCAAAAGTCATGAAATTTCTCTCTGTGAATTGGTTTTAATAGTGCAAGTTACAAAGATGCAGTGCTGTTTTCAAAAAACTGTCTTATTCCTCATTTTTCCAGTCAAGTCATAGCTATTTTGTCCCATAAAGTATGATTCATGTCAGGACAATGGCAAATATTTTGAAATCTATGACACAGCACCTGTATTAAATGTTTAGGCATGAAAACAAAAAAGGATGGCAGAAATGTAAAGACACCAACTGTTTAAGAATAATAACCATAGAAAATATCTCCATAAGAAATGTTCAAAATTAAAAGCTTTTGATTGCTCTAGGTTCTGAAAACTGTGTTTATCTGAGTAAACATAATTCTCTTTGAATACCAGACTATCCTTTAGCATGTGTTATTTTCCTGTCAATCAAGTTTCCATAGCTATGCAATTGCAGTGTGGCCAGAGTTCTCTGGATACTTCATTACCAATGGCTTCTACTTGTTCCAGTGCCACTCTGATTTCCAAAATAATGCACTCTGGGAATTACTAGTTTTTATAACAGAAGGTATGAATGAGAAAAAATCAGAGGGAAAAGAATGTGTCCCCATATCTCTTCACAAAAGGGCACCATCACAGGATGTAACAGGGAGACAAAGCAAAAGCCAAAGATTAATATTCTTGTTTCAGCTGACACATTCATTTCCCTGGCATCGGTCGAAGAATATTCATGCTAAAAGCATTGGGAAATAGCCTGTAAAAATTGACTTCATCCTTATAGACAGTGTTTTGTAAGAATGAACTTTAGCAAAATCTTTGATACTTCTATGCCTTAGAATCATGGAATGAGGGTTTTCAATTTGCCTAGTTATGGAAAATCCCCAAACAACAAACGTCATGAAAACAAAAGCTATTATGCATCTTCTGGTTCAGAGCCTACCACGCAGGACTGTTCTTTCAAGAGAAGATTTCCTAATCCTTTCTCAAAGGTAGGTTTACATTTTTCCCATGAAGGGCCTATAATTTTTTCCTTTATTAGATTCAGCAGCAGCAGCATTCATTGCATTGACTGATTTCAGACTTCCTAGTATTAGAAGCTTTATTTGTGCTGGAACTAGGTTTCCTGCTTTTTTAACTGGAAGTTATGAATCTTTCAATAAAAGCAGGACTTACATAAAAATGAAGATGTAAATTTCAAGTGGGTATGTAAAACTGAAAAGACAGAAAACTGTGAAGACAAACGTAAGGCAATACATCACTAGGAGCATCAGTCTCCTTTTGATATGTCATAATAAATCCCACATTGTCATTTAAACGCTATATCCCATAATGTCATGAAACAAACTTTAAAAAGTAGTTTCAATGGACCAGGCCTTCAATTACTATGAATGGAAGTCACAGTCATCTACCTGCACTAAATGGATCCCCTTTTTATTCCATTTTTAGACCTTTCAAATACTGCAACTTTTAATTATGTCTCAAAAAATCAGTGGTTTTGGTCAAGCTACACATTACTTTCTCTGTCATCACATACCTCATTTCATGTTAATTTCTCTTTCACTAAGGAGATCATTAATAATCCAAATGGGAATTTGGCGCAATCACTTATAAACTACTTTCCATTACAGAAAAATAACAGAAAATTGAATAAAGTCTTCCATGCATCTGTGTAAACTATGAAAATATAAACAAAAGAAGCCAAAGATTGAACATAATGAGCAGAAAAAACCCATGCAAGAAACTTCCAACACACTTGAGGCACATAGTTAGCCACAAAGTCAGGAGGTACTAATCCAGAAATGACTACAGCTTTGGGCACAATCTCTCCCTCTTTCCAAATGTTGATATCTATATCCAAGAACAGTGACTGGTTTTATGTTGAATCTTCTTGACATAGTATGACAGATGAAATTAACCTAAAATGCGAAGCAAAAAAAATCAGTGCATGCTTATTGGAACATAGACTTTCTGTTCTATTGGAAAACACCAGATTTGTTTTCATTATGATAGGAATAAAAGGAAAAGCTGAATTTTATTTGTAAGGAAAATAATTGGATAAATTAATACTTTCCACTTCAAATTGCGTATTTTTGTTCTGATTTTGATTTAATACTATGTTCAAACTATATGTTTTAAAAATAAGAAGCATTTTGAAATAAGAAACCACAGAATTTCATTATGGATAAGACTGAAAATGACATTTTCATCATTTTTCCTTAATTAGATTTTATTGAAAATGAAACTTCACACAAAATGTTACTATTTATAAATAAAAATTCTTTTACCAATGAGAAATCTGTATTCTGGAAACCTCTCCAGATTTTACTTTTACAGCTGAGAAAATAATGTGCCCATGTTACCAGTCCATAGTACAACTTTTAAATGACCAAGAATTTTATCAGAACCAAATCAAACCAAAATCCACATAGGTGAAAACCAACTAGTTGGAGCTGACAGACTGTTAAAAGTGTAGGTACTAGAGACAAGCCAGAAATTCAGTGCAAACTGTCTGTCCTGTGTATACACTGTATACACTGAACACCAGTAAGCAGACAACATTAGGGAATAAAGAGCATTAAATGTCAAGGGCAGCAGACACAGAAAGCGGAAGGCAATGAATGCACTTAAGAAGTCATCCAGAGGTGGAAGCATTGAAGAAATTTTCACACAAACATGCTACAATGTGAACAAAAATGATGCTCTTAGAGGCTGTTGCAGCAAGACATTATGGGAAGGAAAAAGTCAGAGTAGGCACCAAGATTTCAAGTGTAATCACTATAAACCAGGCAAAATAGGAAGAAAAACAGTCAAGGTATTTTATATCTTGCAGACAAGTCTTTATTCAGAAATTACTTTGGGGAACTAAAGTTCTGCAGAGACCTTAATTACGCTGTTTTGTATCAACAAGCAAAAAATAGGAAAAAGTTGCTTTCAGGAAGAGATTAAAGCAAGCAATGGCTCAAAACATGAAGGCCATGCACTTAGCCTTTATTCATATGCGAAAAATTAGTGCAAACATTAAGAAGAAGTCTAAAAAATATGAGCCATGAAGCTGATTATTCTCAAAATTAGAATATTTATTATGCACTGAATTATGTGCACTTAGGCACCTAATATTAAAAACTACAATCCATTAAAAGGAAGGAATGGTTGTATTTCAGACTGTCATAAAATGCTTCTTGGAGAAGTCATAGCTGAAAAACAGTATGTTGTTTAATATCCTGATAGAGAAGATCAAAGGTGAGGAAGCCAAAGTGAATGGCTGGGGGTTTTTGCGAAGCAGAGGGGGAAAAGAAGGGATCAAGCCCAAGTATTTCTACAAGCAATTTCTTGTAGCACTGTGGGACCAACCCTGGCAAAACCTCACTGCTTTGGAATGGATGGATGGTGGATGGTGGCTGGATGATGATGGATGGATTATATGGTGTATGATGGGTGGGATGGATGGATGGATGGATGGATGGATGGATGGATGGATGGATGGATGGAAAACATGCTTCATGCCTCCTTACCTCCAGGAGGCAAAAAATGCTAAGATGAAAGATAAAGTTTTCCCAAGCCAAGTTCCAGCACAAGAAAATATAACTGGGGGCACTCAGCCCCAGGGACCGAGTGCTCAAGCAAAAAATCACTCTTACCTCAGGTTTTAATTTTTATTTGATTTATATCAGAAAGAATATTTAATAGCTCCCCTATTCACCTGTGTGCTCTGTAATGCTCACACATTCAGAGTATGAAGATTATGAGACAGACTAATGCCTCTCTCCACTGAAATTATTGTAATAGCAAAGCCATTTTGCAAATGACAGTGTTAGTATCAGCTCAGATAATTCTGGAAAATTAATGCCTCGAATGAAATGCTGCCTCAGAGCTGAGGGAATACATGTTATTCTTTCGTCTTTTTAATTTTACTTTATATATATTGTTTACTACTCTTGAGTATAGTTTCTCTTTTTTTCACCCCCAATCTTCAGCTTGAGGCCAGTGCAGTCATTTAACAGGCTTTAAAACTAAAAAGGATCTCAGAGTCAACTGACATGAATGCTGAGTACTACCAAACAGAGAAAGGTGAACAGCTTGCAGGATGAGGTGGAGATTAGAGGCATGTACCCAGTCTCCCTTAACCTGGAAAAAGGGATGGGAAAGCCACACACAACTCCAGGCAGCAATTCATTCATCTTATGTGTCCTAAAATTGCTCTGCAGAGGTGCCACTCTCTCTCCACACTGATAAATGGAGGCCAAATCTTTAGTATGGACTAAAGCACCTGATTTCTGAAGCCTTAGAAGACATTAAAGAGATCCTGCACTAAAGACTATCTGACTCTGCACGACAATGACAAGGAAGAAAAGCTACACAGGACACTACCAGAAGTAAGGATGGAATAACAAAGTGACTGGAACAGTAATACAAGTTTGCTGGTTGTTTGCTTGTTGATTCGTTGATATATTTCTATTTTTGAGACCTAGAGAATTACCTCATTCTATTCATGCTACTAGTAACTTGGTATTTACTACTACTAATAATAAATTTTCTTAAGCTTTCTTACGCCTCTCATTCTATCAGATTGTACAATTATCAAATAAAATGGGCAAATTCTTTCCTTGGACAGATCCTTGGAGGTTCTTAGCCCACAGGGCACTAAACACAGGCTTTATCCATTATGTGGAAAATACCCATAATACATAAAGCACACTCCAAGAATCCTCTAAGAGGGTTGAATATAAAAAAAATCAAGTAGGGGAAGAGTATGGAGCTTATATACCCCAAAGATGCCTTGAACTGCAGCACATTTGGATCTGTGTTATACAATGAAGATAAAGAAAATTCATTCTTTCTCAAGATACTATTTACTGTACCCAGACCTTCAATTACAATAATTTTAATTTATTATCTGTTTTCTGAGCTTCTTGATCTTTTCAGTGCTTCAAAGCTGTGGTATCTGCTTTTGAGATGTTATGTTTGAGTTATCATAGGGTTTTAATTGTCATATTAATTGTGGTAATTCATTTTTTGTGCTGTCTTTCTACTGAATTTAGGCTCCAAGTCAATTTATAAGTGGAAGAAATTAACTCTGTTAGTGAACTTACCTGGTTGCAGGACATCAAAAAGTACTTTGCAGATACTCAAGTTCCTGATCTGCAAAAACCACCATGATAATGGACCACTCTGTGGACAAGAAATTTGTTGAATGATGATACTCAAAGAGTTGTGTCAATGGCATGATGATCAAGTGGAGACCAGTGTCAAGTGGCATTCTTCAGGGGATGGTATTTGGACCAGTACTGTTTAACATCTTTGTCAGTAACATGGACAGTAGGGTTGAATGTGACCTCAGCAAGTCTGTCAACAATTCCAAGCTGTGTGGTGTCGAGATGCTGTAGGGAAGGGACATCATCCAGAGGGACCTTGACAGTCTTTAAAGATGAGCCCATGTGAACCTCATGAAGCTCAGCAAGGACAAGTGCAAGTTCCTGCACCAGGTTCAGGACAATTCCAAACCCAAACACAGGATGGGCAGAGAATGGACTGAGAACAGCCTTGGAGAGAAGGACTTGTGAGTACTGGTGGGTGGGAAGATGGATGTGAGGCATCAATGTGCAGCCCAGAAGGCCAACAGTGTCCTGTTGTCACTGTCCAAACTGTCACAGTGACAGTTGTTACTGTCCAAAGCCCTGTGGGCAGCAGGGCCAGGGAGGGGTCTCTGACCCTATACTCCACTCTGGAGAAACCCACCCTCAGTGCAACATCCAGCTCTGGGGTCCCCAACATCAGAAAGATGTGGACCTGTCGGAGCGAGTCCAGAGGAGGGCCAAGAAGATGATCAGAAGACCTGCTGAGAGAGCTGGGGTTGTTCAGCCTAGAGAAGAGAAGGCTCCAGTGACACCTTCCAGCAGCCTCCCAGTACCTAAAGGGGCTACAAGAGAGCCAGAGGGACTTTTCACAGGAGCAGGTAAGGATAGGACAAGGGGGAGTGGTTTTAAACTGAAAGCAAGCAAGTCAAGGTTAGACATTAAGAAAAAATTCTTCACTGTCAGGGTGGTGAGACACTAGCTCAGGTCACCCAGAGAACTTGTGGATTGCCCTGGAAGCAGCCAAGGCCAGGCTGGATGGGACACTGAGCAACCTGGTCTAGGGCAAGGGGGTTGGAACCAATCTATGATTCTATGATTTGAAGATCTGAGGATTCCATTCAGGGCTTGGCAATTATTGGTCCAAAGTTAGAGCTGGGAAAGATTTTGCTGGGTTTGGAATCCATAAGTCTGTCAGTTCCTTCTGACTGAACTGTTTGATAGGAAACATTCAACATTATAGTCAAAAGGACAATATTAAAAGCAAATGAAGAAATGATAGAAGATAATCACAAGGTATTTTGCTGCTAAAACTACTGGAAAGCACATACTACTGCATCTTACCACTTAGACAATAATTTTCAGTTTTTTCTTCTCCCCATCACTCTATTATAGTTTTCCTTGCATGCAATTACACTATTGCTTTAGTTAGGATCAAAAGTGCATCTTCTCTCTCCGCTTGGGTTCAGAGAGGTCTCAGAGCAACTGAATTAGTTTCTTAGTAGGGTTACTCAATAGTCAGTAATAATGAAGCTTTGAACACTTAACACTTTCTTGATAACCCAAGCATAACAGGGGTCATGGTTTGTTAGATAATGGGATGTGCAGAACTGAAAATACTGGGAGATGTTAAATGCAAGATGTTCTTGACAAACTGGAGAAGTGGTCCGGAAAAATGCAATTCAATAAGTGTAAATTCTAGCTCTAGATGAGTGTACACAAATACAACATGGAAAACAACTAACCATGGCAGCAGCCATGCTGGAAAGGATCCAGAGGAGGCAAACAGAAAATGACTCAGCACTGATCTACTGCTGTGGAAATTAATGCCCCTTATGCTGGGAGCTTATACTCCATATACAAACAGGAGTTTAAGCTCTAAGTGGTACAAAATAATCCTCTTTCCTACTTTCTTCATCAGCCCTAGAGTCTCAGTAGATCTGATGTGTCAGGTGTTTGGTATCATTTCAAGGAGGATGTAGACAATCAAAACACAAAGGAGAATGCTGAATAAGGTGAAAGAAATTTGATTTCTGGAAAAAAAATTGAAATTTGGAATTGTTTTATCTGGGGAAGAGTGCTTGCAAGGCACAAACAAAAATTTGGTTTTTGTGAATCAGAAGAAATATGAAAAGTATAGATTGTAGCAAAGAGCTTCGAGAAATTTTCTATATTGATTAAACCAGTAGAATAATTTCTTCTGGAAGTTGTGAAAACTCAGTCTGCATGGTTTTAAGCACTGTTTGATTGAAACCATCAGAAACGTCACAGGTAGAGGGATCTTGGCTTGAGGCAAGAACCCCCAGCGCAGATGGCAGACACAGCTGAACTGAATAGCCTGCAGCCTGCCTGTTACACTTCGTGTTTTTGCTCTGCAGATGACAAAAAGATATACTAGGATTTAATACTTTGCAAATTCCACAAGAAGATAAACATAGGTTTGGCTAGGGCAAAACTTGCACAAAGCATGGCACCTACTGTGTATGCACAGATAATGTTAGATGGGAGAGAGACTTCCTATACAGCACGTGTGATCATCAGACAGCCCTGGCAGCACTGCTGCTCACTCTGCATTAGCATACTGCACATGGGGGTGCTAACGGAGGGAGCAATGTCCTGCTGACCTCTGTCCTTCATTCCACGACCTCCCAGTGTCCCCACATCTGAATTTCATGTTGGTTTTGAGGGATGGTCAGTTAGATCATTGCTCTTTTCCTCCTTCTCATTGCTTCACCTGAACCCCTTCTCTACTTAATTTTTCTTTTGTTTTTCTGTCCCATGCATCTCCTCCATTTCTACTTGTAGCAATTTTTCAGAGCCATGTCTCCTTTTTCTTCAACATGATTTGCATCCATTTAGAATGTGAAAATTAGCTTCTCTTCAGCTTTTGCAGCTGGGGTTTCTGCCCCTAAGGCCTTGTCAGAGATCATCCCTTTAAGTGCCAAACATGGAAGGGGTTCACAATCAACATGGAGATGCAAACAACTCAGACTATCTCAATTACCAAACCAATCCTGCACCATGTCAGCCAGACCATATAGTTTTCTGTTGTCAGATTCTTTTAGGCTATGAGCAAACATCTCCAACAGAGGTGAGGGGATAACCCAAAATCATATCAAACCTGCTGTAACTAAATACTGCTGGAAGAAGTGAAACTGGGTTCTTTGACTCCTAGTGGCTTATGAAAAAAATTCCTTAAATATTATTTGAAAGACACCAGTTAATTCTGTATAATGTACACTATTAGCAATTGATACACTTGCTTTGTTTGGGGAAATTTGAAGAATTAAACAGATTGCTGTTTCCATCAAAACACTTCAAGCTGGATTTAATAGTGCTGAAATGCTAATTGTGAATTGTATTTCACATCATACACTGCAGACTAATTTAAAAAGAGGAAAACATATTATGGTAAATACCACAATGCATTCACTATGAGTCATCTAAGCATATGATGAACTGGAACAACACCAGCAGCACAACATAAAGCAGCTGAATTAAAGCTAGAGGGAGTACAATACCTTTTGATCAGGCCTAGTATGTACTGAAAATGTATACAGCTGCACATACACCATTAGGTTTCTGGCAAAGAAAGCAATGTGAACATTTTTTGTCACTCCCTCTCCTTCCTCCAGTGCAACATTTCCAAATATATTTGCATTAAGTCACTAAGAAGCAAAATAAGTAGTCTTGCTTGTATGAAAAACAGGCAGCTTCAGCATCAGTTCCCCATGCTCCACTGTAATGCTGACCATGCTTGCTGACACAGATGCTTGCTTTCAGCATCCTAATGAGAACTTTCAAAAATTCAATTACTATTAAATTAGCTTTACTGAATGTTATCAGAATGCTTCTGAGGGTTTTGTATTATCCCATCAGCACAGGAAGGAAGGAATACCACGCTGTCAATCCAATTATTTTTCCGTGTACTTTTTACAAGAAGGGGAAGGGTCAAGCATATGATTTGTCTTTCTCCAGGGAAAAAGAAGGGAACTGACATCTCTGGGAATTCAGTACCAGTTCCTTGGAACTTGAAGAAAGCCACTTTTGTCAAAGCCTCTCAATCTTCTCAGTAACCACCAGCTTTTAGTAGTCACTGTAGCATTTCCAGAGACACTGGCTCCCTCTGAAACAGCTATCAGGTACTTAGGATCCTTAGTATCCACAATACCGTGCTGGAATTCAAAAGACATTAGTTTATTCTCTGCCTCATAAAACTGCAGATCTTCTCTGAGGTAAAAGAAGCTCTGAAAAAGCCCAAATGGCTTATTCCAGCTGGGTTCTGAAGCCCTCTTAAAAGCTGTAAGACTATGACTGTATGACTCGGAGATACCTAGGTGTGGAGGTGTGATTGCTCCCAGGGATAGCTCTGCTTTCAGAAGAAAGGTCAGAACACTGGTCCCTAGCCCTTCCATCCATTAACTACTTTTTTTTTCCCAGTACCTTGAAGAATTGTTACAAGGAATATTACAGAGGGTAGTGTATTTCAGTTAGAGTTCCATGGTAACATTATATGAATGTTAGATATTTGTAAACAGGCCTTACATGGACACATTACATTTCTCTCTGCTTTCCTCCTTCACAACCCTGGATACTCATACTTTTCTCTAAAATATACACTAGAAAGCTCTTTGGTACTTTACTCCTTTGATTTCCATTCTGGTAGTTGTGTTTCCACAACTTTTTTCTGAAGATCAAGCTTTAAGAGTCCTCCATTGGTTCAGAATTGTATTCTTTTTCTGAGATGTGTAACAACCCTGTTAAGAGCTGGAAACTAGAGTAGGGATTTAATATATAAATCCTCAGATGTCCCACTGTGCCCATCATTCATCAATAGCTCACTCAACTGCCCTACTATTAGAAATAGAGGATGCCAGCAGGGATCAAAGCACAAGGGACTCTGAGTGCATATTAACTGAATTAAATTGTCAATGTATTAAACTTTCATGAATTCACAGGTTGATTTTAGCTTGCTTAGAAATGAAACTTCTACAGGGTGATATAAAAATACCCACATACAAACACATCCCTACAAAAAGAGGGAATCAATACTCTCAATTCATTGCAAATTTAAAAGAATCAAACACAATTAAAACCTGCTTAGCTTAGCAGTAATGCAGAAGAACATAATTATTTCTCTCAGTAGTTAGATTACCTTCTCTGTTAAAACCTTTTCTTCTGGAAAACTTTAGTTGTTCAGAGAGCATAAAGAACATCAAATAAATATGTGGCAATAGTAATTTAGTTATTCATATTACTGGAAAAAATTGCTGTATTTATCTCTTCAGCATACACAGTGCCATAAGATTGCCTTTTCTAATTTATTGAACTAAGCCAGGAAACAATTACCATCCAAAAATGCCAAATCCCCAGGTACACATACACCCAGCTATCTCATGTTATGACTGCAATCTGGAACATCCCTGTGCCATTGCAGCCACAGGGGACCTCAGTGACACTCTAAGGTGATGAAACACAGCAGCACAGCACGTTCCATGTCAGAGGCAGCATCCAGGGGGTGCAGCATTCATCCAGCATCAGTCACTTTTGAGCCAGGCAGGTACCAGCCCTGGGGGGAGGGCAGCAGATGTGCTCCCGTCTCCCATCCCTCAGAGCCAAGGCAGGATGTATCCTGAGCATTTGCACTCCAAAGCAGATATTTCCATGAGCCACCAGCTGTCACAGCACCAGGAGCTTCTGCTGATGGAGAGCAACATGCAGCAAAGGGGTGTCAGGCCCAGGCAGCTCCCAGAGGAGGGCAGGGATTTCCATTCAGTGCTGTACAGACACATGCATGCACCAGCAGCCTTTGTAATGCTAAAAGAGTAACACACTTCAGCTGAACCACTGCAGAGAAGTGTCCTCACTGCCAGTAACTGGAGGATTAGATAAGACACCATGTTTTTAAAGCTGTGCAAAACCAGGACAGTTTCCCAGCTACTTTCCTTCGTGCTTCTTGTACATTCATTTTTATATGAGGTTTTAGACTAAACTTTGAAGGTTTTTTCAAAGTCAGACCTATGGCTTTTTTCCTGTGTTTATTTTTACCCAGCTGGGCTTCCACTGAACTCAATTTTTAACAAGTAAACCTGATCAAGAAGAGCTTTGAGGGGACCTTGGTATGCCTAAGAACAGGGGCTTCCAGCTTTCCCTCCTCCTCTACTACTCCAGGATAACTGGCAGCGGAGCCATAAGCTATTTTACATCTTGTCATCTCACAGCAATAATCAATACAAACAAAAAAAGCAAACAGTGTAGTTATTATTTGAGAAAGAAACTGTGAAGACGCCCATGGTCTATGGTCTGTGGAGATGACTCATTCCACAGCACAATCTAATTCCAAAACAATTTCAGCAAAATCAAAATCCTCACACAAAGGAGAGACAAAACACAAAGTCTGGACCTCTTCTGGGCACGTGACTCTATAAAGCTGACATGACTGCAGAGATTGCACTGCTTTCTAACCATAAAACACAACTGTCCATTTTCTTTAAACTCTTCCATGGAGAATTAAATGGTAAAGAAAACAAACTACAGGGCAGTATGGTTCAAATGTGAGTGCTTGTGCACCAGATTTGCTACTGCAGTTTAATTCAAAAAGAGAATTAGCATTCTTTTCCTCCACTGTAATTTAAAATAAATTACCCACTGACCAAAACCAATAGATTATCATATTAAGTGGTAACTTTTATGTTTATTATTTTGTAAGAGAAAACCACAATTTCTCTAAATATGTTCATTACTCAGATAATTATCCAAAACAATTATGCCATACAATTACCCAGACAATTACTTAGGAGGGAAATTATCTCCAGATGCATCACAAGCTATTCTATGAAGTGCTCAGTATTTATTGTTTTAGTTGTATTGGCTATGATTGATCAAATGGGTCATTGAGTTCTGTCGATTCTCCACTGGCAGCAAATACTTCTAGTGCAAATATCCACTAATTCTAACTTCAGGTGGTGTAAATATCACACATGGGAGCTCACACTTCACATTCACACTCTGTGGCAGAAAAAGTCTGAACTAACCAAAATCTAATCCAGGCAAAATGCCACTTGACTATGTATTGCACTGTCTGTACTTGGCCTTAAAGGAATATTTTCTACCTGTTTAAAGAAAACTAGGCCAAGTTCTGTGAAACAACCAGATGAACCATCAGATTCCTTCTCTTGATCTGAAACTAGTCACTAATTTGGTAGCAAGATTATTTAAAAATTAGTTTTCCATGTCAATACAGAAAGTTAAGTGGTAACTATTGTGATCTCATACAGTATTGCAAATTCTCAATCATGCAAAAAACCCTTTTATTTTAGATCTGAATTTATGGGCTTCTTGTTTTAAACTTGAGATAGACTATCTTTTCATTATTAGCTTTTATTTTGGGAGGTTTGGAATGAACTTAAGAATTTAAAGCACAACCACAGCTAAAGCAGGCAAATTTTGCCTGTGTTTGTGATAAAAAAGATTGGATAAACCAGGTTTCAGCATCTATTAACTCTGAGGAAAAAATTTAACAGATTAGCTGTTTTATAATTAAAGTTTCAGGACATGCTATGAAAGCCCTATAAAGTGTAGGGCTGAATCAACAAATTCTTGAGCAAGTTCACCACCAATTCATTAGTACTTCTGCATCATTGCATTTCTAACACTTTTTGGAAGTTCCAAGGCTCACTGAGGTCCAGTATGGTCTTTGAATCACCTTAAACAGCAAGATTTAAAAAGCCCACAAAATACACCTTGTTTTACCATTTTAAAACACTGCATATTCCAATATTCCAGTTCAATCATTGCAAAGACTTGACAATGCTTACTCTGACAGCACATTCTTCAAAATATTCTTAGGCCTTATTTTCAGATGTTTTTGTCCTAGTTGGACAGATTTGACAGTACAGATAGGCAACTAAGCCCTAGGGCTAGGCAGGAGTTTCACTTCTTAACAATATTTTATCTACAAAGAGCAGCATACGAAAAGACAAGTTGCTCTGCGCTCTGCAGCTTCTATTGACTTTAAAACGCAAACCCATACTTCCTCCTCTGCTTTCATGGAAGAATTTAATTGGTGCCAAAGTGAAAGATCCCAGCATGACCTGTCTCCACTCTAAGCCACTCCAGCTGTGATTGTGAGCAAATTTGTACATTCAGACACTGCTGTAAGAGAGACCTTCCTAATAAGCTGAGGTTTTGCACTGATTGAGGAAAAAAAAGAAGTGCTTGGTTGGAAATGGAGAGACAAGACTTGGCTTACCCCACCCTTACAGTTAAACAATGCTTTAAAGGTCTCAAAAAGGGCCAAGTGAAATCAGAATAAGGACTTGATTATTTACTCCACACAGAAGAGTTAGTACAGGTATTATTGCTAAAAACTTGTGTAGGATAAGTGTTTACCTATAGTTTATTAACCTATGCTGTGTAGGCATTAGGATTGCAGTTCCTCACACATTTTTGACACTTTTCTGACCAGAACCTTACTAGGGATGAGACTCCTTTGCAGTCTCTAGGTTTTTCACTGCACTGTGAGCAAGTCTGAGTTAGCTTTAAACTACCTGCTGCTGCTTGAAATGAAAAGTCAGTCACTCAGCCTCAGGATAATATATTCACTACCCACCAGTGCAAGATGGGCATCGAATGGTCTGGGTTAAAAGGCACCTTAAACATCACCTAGTTCCCATCTCCCTGCCACAGACAGGGACACCTTCCACTAGACCAGGTTTCTCAGAATGACATCCAACCTGGCCTTGAACACTGCCAGGGATGGGGCTCTTCTATGGGCAATTCATTCCTGTACCTCAACACACTCACAGTAAAGAATTTCTTCCTAATATCTAATCTAAACCCTCTTTCAGTTCAAAACCATTGCCACTTATCCCTGGAGTCATCTCTTCCCTACACAGATGAACCCCAACTCTCTCAGTCATTATGGACTGCACTGCTGCTGAATGGGCATCCCTTTCTTTCACACAC
Source organism: Certhia americana (assembly GCA_018697195.1). Taxonomy (NCBI): domain Eukaryota; kingdom Metazoa; phylum Chordata; class Aves; order Passeriformes; family Certhiidae; genus Certhia; species Certhia americana. The sequence goes on from CM031857.1 coordinate 103,043,711, forward strand.
TGCCCCCTTTCCTCGGAATGTTGAGAAGGGGATGGTCTGATGCAAGTACACTGCACACCCCCACCACTGGTACGGCAATATCCACAGCCAACACACGTGTGGCACATGTTCCTCTTTCTGATTTTGACTTTACAAAGCTTAACCCTTGCACATTAAAAGAATAATTTAACCATGAAGAAATTTAAGCAGTACTTTGTCTGAGCTTGTTGAGCTAGATATTAGAAAAAGAGGTTTTTGACTGTTTTTCAGTGCTGTCATTGGAGAACCATAGCATGCAGGTAAAGAGCAACTGAGTGAAGAAATTATTGGAAAGATAATGCCATTCATTCAAAATATGCTTCAGATGGGGCTAAATGTGAACCTAGGCTGAATGGTCTCAGTGTCCCAATAGTCTAAGGAAAAACTGAAGCCTACTAAAAATAGTCTTGTTCTAGATTTTTCCTAACCTCAAGTACATTTTTATTTAACATATCACAGACATATAAAGATATATCACACACACATTTGGACTAAATTATTATTTCATCCAATTGAATATATTACTTTAAACTTAGGATAATAATAACCAAGAGAAATAGAAACACATTTAAAATTTTGTGTCTTTTTAATTAAAACATAGAAATGCTTGGTTTTCCATATCCTCAGCTTGAAACAATTGAGCATCACCTCCACATGCTTAGAGGAGTGCTTTCAGCAACCAGTAAAACTAAAAAGGACAGACAAAGCCAGAGGTGAAAGGCAGAGCTGGCACATGGGTATCATTCTTTCCTTGCTTTTTAGTGCAACTGAATTGGTCCATATCTTGAATTTGTCACATTCACTCCTTTCCATCTCAGTCATAAGCAGGGTACCTCAAAAAAGTCCTCTTCCAGTTTTGATCCTGGAAGGTTGGATAAACCAAAAATTGCATTCTTCATTAGAGGTCCTTCCCCAAGTTAGTTTGTCTGAAAGAAGGTTCATCTTGGCACACTGGGAAGCAGTTCGTTGTTAAGAAAGAAACAAGGTCTGATTGAGCTGCTATGCCATAAGAGAAGGCAAAGGAAAATAACCCGCAGGATGAGTTCAGGACAACATCACTCAAACACAAATAATGGACAGAAGATTTAATGCCCTTTGGGGCACCATTACTGCTGAAATTTGTGATCCAATGGAGCATTTATTTGCCTCAGACTGTAATGGGACTATGATTTAATTGTTTTTGTGTTCTCCCAAAGGGTGGAGGACTCCGTTTTTGAAACTTCAGGCACAAATCGGCAAAGAATGAGAAAGAAACTATTAATAAATCAGAAAATGTAAACAGTAATTACAAAATGAGTATTTTCTTTAACAAGATTTTTGAATAGAGAAATAGCCATGTAGATTAAAGTCAATCAGACTATTTCTTGGGAAGTCTAAAATGTTTTGCAGAGAAGCATTTATTTCAATGACATTTTAAAGAGAGTCCATGCCAATTTCAAAAGGAAAACAAGGAAGAGAAAAGGAGTCAAAACACTTCCTTTCTCAGTTTGAAAACTGACATTTTGATTCAAACGTTTTCACCTAACAGAATTATAAGGCTGTGACTTTGTGCCAGTTTGGAACAAAAATAGATGTATAACCTTCAAAAAATCATCATAAAATCAATCTCTTTCCTTTGACCTGCTCTCTAATTGTCTGGAATTATATCATATAGCTTAAGAAGCTGCCAAGAGATGTCCAAATTCAAAGACATTACAAAAGTAAGCAGAAAATAAGTTTTTTTTTAGTGTAAGCTCACTGATTTCGTAAAAAACTTGGTTTGATGGCCTCTTTAAATTGCTTTTTTTCCTCTATATGTGAAGCTACAAATCCCTTTTTGCTACTAGATGTTTTTGCATCTCTAGCGATCTCAGGTCCAACTGCCTCACTTTTTATTAGCAAAAAGAAAAGAGTTGTTATTTGCCATACCACCAAAATCTGAAAACATTTTCAGTTCTTATCTATAATTCTGTAGGTGAGAATTGTAGCTGCTGTTGGATGGACTTTAACCGGAAGCTCACTTTTGCTTTAAAAAGTATGCATTAATGGCAGGATGGGCACAGATGAGGAAAATCCCCTTCTTCCTGGCAGCCTGATTGTGTGATGTTGGCAGGTAGGAAATCAATGCTGCTTTGGTATGTAAACCAATTATACAAAACTGTCCTGAAGTGAAGCTTATATTCCCAGTCACCTGTTCTGTTTAGGCTGGATATTATTTTCTTCAAGACTGGCTCTGGAAAGTTTTGTTTGGGTTTTGTTATCAGCTTGCTGATAATAATTGGAGGGACACAGACGGTACATAGTGATGCTTTTGCTGCTGCTTTTGGCTTTTACTTACAGATTTTTGCTTGCTTTCGCTTTTCTGCTCCTGCTTTCCGCTTTTGCTCTTGCTTTTGTTTCAGCTTGTTAGTTACTTTAGCTAGTAAGTCCAAATTCTCCCTAGACAGGCTTTTCTTTCCTTTCCCTTTTCGTAGAACCATTCAAACCTACTCTCGACTGGGACCTGAAAAACACCAAGAGTCTGCACTTTGTGGCCTGCAGCAGCCCTTCCCCAGCATCAGAGGGACTGACAACAGAGCAACCACTCCCAAAAGAGACATTCTGAATTTGGTATCTCTTCAAAACGGTGAAAGAGTTTCTGTCATCCAGTATTGTTCATTTTGTGTGTTGGGGGTGCTCTGTCTGTTAAATAAGCAACTTCTTTCCATTTCTCTCAGAGAAATCCTTCCCAAACCGGTTGGGAGGACGGGCCGTGTAAGTTTGTTTTCTGAAGGGACCCCTTTGGGGAGTTTCTCCCAAATTTGCCCTCAACCAAGACAAAAATTGGCACCCAACCCATCAAATTTAACCCAAAAAATTTAAGATAGGCCACAGTTTTTTTCAGTGTCTCTACACAACCAAACCTCATCTTAGGGGACTCCCAGAGTCTATTTCCAGAGCCAGGTCTTTGCACTGCTGGGCTACCCCTGCCCGGATGTGTAGAAATCCAGTGGAGACAACATGTGGCACAACCTGGAAAGGTGAGGTGGAAACAAGCTAATTAGGAGCCTGTCACTAGAGGGCAATGCAGCACTTCAGGCGTCCCAGTCCTGGCACCCGGTGTGTCCGGGAGCCCTGGACAGCTCCTCAGCCCCGGGCAGTCCGGACACGGCTCCGCTGCAGGAGGGAATGGGAACAGCCTCACTCTAGCCTAGAGAAAGGCACTGCTGAAACAGAATCCATTTGATTAGGCGGAGGCATGTGGGATTTTGCAAAACCTGGAATGTTTGGTGTGTAATTGGCAGGTCATTAATTAGGTCAGGGGATACCTCCTGACAAGGTGATACTGTAGGAGACAACAGCAGAGGAGAGGCAAGAGCTTGAGGGAGAAATGAGTCTTCATGTAAGCAAGCAAGAATCCCATTTAAGGCCAAGAATCACAGCAGTTGTTAGGCATCCAAAAAAACATCTATTCACAATCAGTTTTGTGCAGACAAAGAGAGAGAGAGAGAGCAAACAACCAAGTTTTGAATGGGTGAGTCCAGAGGATATGTCAAATTTTGAACTCATTGTTGAGGTGCAATAAGTTTGGTGCCACTGTTACATTACAGGAGTTTGGTCTGAGATTCTCAGTATTTAAAGAAGATGCTTATTTTCACAGAAATGGAAAATTTTCCCTTTTTAATGCAGATTAAAATTCTCTACCCAGTTATAAATCAAAAATTAACAACTTTATCTAGGTCAGGGCATTGAAGCTACATTAAAGTTTTATCCTCATTCACTAAATTTTAATTTTAATGTGGCACATCTGACAAGTCTTGTGGGACTACTTAGAATCCATTGACATCCTTCTGTCACTGGTATCAAAGCTTCATCTTTGAGACTCTTGTTTCCAGATACCTAGCTGTCACTGGATTAGTTTTTCTCTGCAATGGTGTCACAATCGATGGCTGTGCAGGCATTCACATGCATGTCCCACATATGTCAGCTAAAGCTCACACCACAGGAATAAACAGCTTTACCTCTAGAAACACAGATTTTTTTTATGTAATCACTTAAAGGGGAAGCTATAAATAATTTTTTTTATCCCTTCCATCCTTTTTAAAGTTACTGGAACTGGTTGCCTGCAAATTAAAAATCCACAACAACTCTACAGGTTAATTTGCAAACTATATTTAATTACAGGAATGGCTATGAGAAGACAAAAATATTTTCCATATCCCCAACATCATTTTTATGACTATTTATGGCAGAAATGTTGATGCACTATTAGACAAAACTGTCTGTGGACCTGGAAGACATCTAATTCTGGAGTAGACCACATAACTCATCTAGTCAGTCACTCCAGAATTATGTCAGCAATTCAGTGTTTCACCTATTGTGGCCTTTAGCTTCTGAGCAATTACCAGGCTTAAATACAGGCCTCTTACTGAATAATAGTTATGACACATTCATGGAATGTCAAAGTACGTTCACAAATCCTGGCCAAAAATTCAGTCCTAATATTTCAAAAATACAAATGATGAAATGCATATCTGTAAGGCAGGTGTAAATGGATTCATATCAACTTCTTGGAAATTAATTTGACCTGGGAAAGAATCCCCAAACTTTTCTATTTATATTCCCAAGCAGCTACCAAGGTTTGTCCTCAGATCTCAGACCTGCTGTTAGCATGGCTGTGACTCAATAGAGGAAATACCCTGTCAGTCAGGGTAGCTGGCTAATCCTGGGCTTGTGTGCAAGAGAGAGAGGAAAGATGTAGGACAGAAAGAGACATTCCCAACACGTGCAAAATGACAACACGTGACAGAATTACAGAGATTTTCTTTTCATTTGCAGTTGTGTCCCATAGTATATTCCTACTGTTGCTGCCTTCTTACAGTCCCCCCTGACACACTGTCATATGTTGCAGTGCAAAATGTAACCAAAACTCTGTATTCTATCACCATCTGTTGAAACTGGGGTGGGGCTGGTGTAATTGTCTGTCAATGGCCAACTGTCAAGAAACCTGCTGGGACAGTTCTCTTATCTCTTCCACAACCCAGCCTCCCTCCAGGGAGAGATCTTCTGCTCATGGGCCATTGAGTCTCACTGATACAATTACAGCATCCCACTGGGAAATGCTCCAGACAGGGGGAGGAGCCAAGTATTCCTACTGGATAAAAATCTGGGAGTTGGAACACCAAGCAGCCTTTTCCACTGGATTCTCAGAGGAAGACCAGGCCCATCTATCACCACTGGACCTTCAGTGAAAGAACTCCACTCTTTCTACAGGAGCATCACTTCAACAGAGCCACATCTGCCACTGGGACTGCAGCTACCATGGAATGGGACTGCCACCAACACCCTGACCCACAGGGTGTCAGGCTGTATCCTGACTCTGTCAGTGGGTTTTGTTTGTTTGTTTTTCTCCTTTGTAATACTGCAGGTGTTTCGGTTTTATTGTTTTTTTTAGTTCCCCTAATAAAGAAGTGTTATTCCTATTCCCAGATCTTTGCCTGAGAGCCCTGTAAGTTCAAAAGTTATAATTCAGAGGGGGGGGGCGGTTTAAATTCTCCATTCCAAGGGAGGCTCCTGCATTCCCTTAGCAGACACCTGTCGTTCAAACCATGACACACACTCAGGGGAAACACCACTGTCCTTGTGTTTCACAGGATGGAAGGTGTTGCACTGTTGCACTGAGGTCTGAACCCACCAAAGTATTACATCACTCTGCATTTCTCATCACAGACCTGAAACTTTTTCCTACTGGTGAACTTTTAAGTCTACTTCTTCCTTCTGTGATTCTGCACATAGACCAACTTTCAGGGACCAGAGGCTTCTAACAAACACACGTCTGGAATGAAGGAAAGGAAGGACAAAATACATCCAGTAATATATATTGTATCTAATTAACATAAGTTGGCAATGCTTTCACTGCCTCTTTGACTTTCAATGCAGCATGAACTCCATTCTGTCCCAACTCGTGCACATCATTATATACCCATCTTTTAACCTGAATTTTCAGACAGTGTTAAATGTTTCGCCTGTCTCACAGCCCCTTGAAGCTTCCTTTCTTACTTTTTTCTCAATTTCCTCACTTCTCTCTTTCAGAATCAGTGCTTTGTATGGGGAAATTATGTTTCACTTACTTTCTTCTGTAAGAATAAAAATGTGAAGATAGAACTCCAAGAGTGCCAAGAAATGTTTCTGCCCATTAGAAATACTGGCCTGGTTTGGGCTATTCTGGCCTGGTCTTCAGGTGGGAAGACTAAATAATGTACCTCACAGCAATAAGGCACTGGTAATTTATCTAAAGAGAAAAATATTTTATTTACATGTGCTTGGTATTGATAATTGACCTTCTAGTTCAAATCTGAAGTTCTAGTCCTGAACCCAGCTACAACTAAGTCCAAAGTATTTGTTCTTCTTGACATATTAGGATTACACTTATTGAATTTCAGCTTTGTTTTTATTGAATGCTTATGCATAATCTTACCACTTATTTGCCTTATTTCTCTTTCCTGCTGAAGATCCTTAAGTGCTCCAAGCACCATACTTCCTTAAAACTAAAGCTCTTGCTTGTTTGCTTTTTCATTTCCTTAGCCAGACTTCAGATTGCATTTTCCTGAACACCACAGCTATTTATCCAGGGGAGAAAGGACAGATTCCTTCTGACATTCTCAGCATGCTGCTGTGAAGAATTCTGGCTTCAAGGGTCCATAATAATGGAAGATGAAAGCTTTTTAACAGTACACCTTCTTGAGTAAATTACCAACATACGAAGTTCAAAATAGGTTCAAAATTCATATTTCTCTCCTCAGGAACTGACATCAACGAAAGCAAAGTAAATGTATCAGGACCACTGAACACACAATTTTTGCATTGACATACAGCAGATAAAAACATTACATTTTTTCCAAAGGAGAAAAAAAAGTAAATAAAAAGGCCTTTTTATAGAGCTTAATTTCAAGGATATTTCAGTATCCATTTTCCATTATTTGTTCCCGGATTTAAATCTTCCGGCACACAAATCAGCCAATTCTGCAACTAGGCTTCATTAAATTACTTTATACATAATTCAAGATGGAAGTAAACTCTTTTCTTCTTTGCACCCTCCCTCTTTACACCTGCAGTCAGTCATAGGACTACATTTGGATAGAGTGGCTCAGTGACTGTTACACCTTCTGACAGTAGCAAACTGAGAAACATTTCTTAAGCACAGCCATTCCTGTGGCTATGGGCAGGGATGAATTCCAATTTCCATCAGTAAAACATATGTGGGCCACAAGGAGTACACTGAGCATTGGTACCACAGAGTCCCTGAAGCCATGAAACCATCCAAAGCACTCAGAACAGCTCAGGCACTTTGTCCCACTAACCCACATTCACCACCAGTCCCTGCCCTTTCAAATATGCTGTTTATACTCCACTAAGTCCCTGTAACAGCTGATGCTTGTCACTGGCTAACATTCTCAGATATCAAGGATATTTCCTAATTCCAAACTGGTAAGGACCTCAAATGTTACACCAAGGAAACACTTTGATTAATGTTGACCAATATATGCACAAAAATGAAGAAAATCCACCACTTTCTTTTAGACATCAGATGCGACTCTTTGCATCAAGGAAAATCCCCCACTGAGTTTGTAATTGCTTAGTAGAGAAGTAAAAAGGGAACTCAGTTTAAAACTTTGCTGATTTGTCATAACATTAACAATTTTCCAACTTTTACATGGCCCTGAATAGAACATAGGCCTAAAAGCAGAAATAAAATGAAAAAACGCCCCAAATGCCTTCATCTTCACATTAAGATGGATTTTTGCAATGAATGAATAACCTCTTTCACTTTTAATTTAGACCTACCCATCAACATGGCTGTTATTATTCACAGCAGCAAAGTCCTTGCCACACTACAGCAGAAATAATAGCTGCATCTCTGGGTTCTGTTTTCCCCAAGAATTCACAATGTTATTTAAATAAGTCTAGTATGCCATAGGTACAGCAGAAAAGGCTGCTCCTAACAAAGAGCTATTTTTATTTCTGTCCCAACTTTATAAAACATGACTGGAATTTGCTTGTGGAAGAAAGGATCATTAATAGCATGCCATCTCTCCCCTGCATGCAAGGACTCACGACATCCTTGGACATTTTCAATAGTCACGTTGACATCTATATTCTACCAAGAAGCACTATGTCATTTGCTAAACATCACAGGCAAGACAGTATCCTTGATGTTTCCATAATACATGATGCAGTATTTTCCTGAGAGAAGCAAAGCAAGAAATAAATCTACTGCCAAGTAAGTCAAGAACTGTGAAAAAGCCATCATATTCCCCATGTGTGTCTCTCCAAGACCAAGCACAATGGAATGTCACTGCCTGGCTTGTGACTGGGACTCTGATCCCACTGCCACACAGGACCATTGGGTCTTCTCTCATGCATGGCAGGCAGGTGAATTAGAGCATTGAGTAAAGCTTTCCCTGATCTAATTCCACAGTTCAATCTTTCAAAGGGGCATTAGTGAGATGCCCAGACCACACCATGATAAGCACTCATGTCCCCAGGGCCTACCCAACTGCTCCCAATGCACTTTCCATAGGGATATTTTTAATTCAGGATCCAGAAGAGGTTCCTCTGCAAAACTATCTGAAAATCTAAGTTGTATGTGTGCTTTCCAGGCTACTTTTTGAAAACAAATGCAGATATCTGCAGTCCTATTATTCACACATAAAATGGTATAGAAAAATTAATTACAAGTGATACAAGTGGCTAAGTTATTATATTGTACTTAGAATCTTCACCCTTTTTTGTGTTCAGCCTCCAAGTGTACTTAGATTTCCTTAGGTGAAGCTCTGTAGCATATTCAGTATTTCTACCAAAGAGATTATTTGGGATATAGCAACAAATGCAACAATTAACATATAGCCTATCTTTCAAGAGAGTTGACAGCCAGCTGTGATGGAAGATGTAGGTAGAGGCATCTTACTGTAATTCAGACATGCTGAAAACCAAACAAAAAATTAAAGAGAGGCTAAAAACATAAGACCTAGATTGACAGGCTTTTATTGATACAGATGTTTTACCTTTTCACTGTCTATTTTTGAGATACAAAATACACTAGGTCCTGAAGAAAAGGCTGTCTTGAAGTGGGTAATGAGCACTGCCAGGAGGTAAGAACTTTCTTCCAGGACCTGGTTCCCAACACCTTAAGGCAGCAACCCACTGAACCAGGAGAGGCTCTGCCAACAGGTGCACTGTAGAGGTGAAAGAACTGAAACACATCATCTAAGAGGTAGGGCACCTGGAAGATCTTTGCTCCTAACTTGCTGAGATAACTTTGCTGAGAAAACACAAGGGCCCTTTAGACTGCCTTTCATGTTTATGTGCAGGTATTCTATATAGCCAAAACAAAGAACTCGTTCTAAAAACCTACCAACCTCAAAATAATGTTCAAAGTAATAGACACAGCCCTGAATTCTACTGAATTTAATGTAATTTTTCTGTTTAAATTTTGAACGTTATGAACTTTGTGATTGCTGAACTCAAGAGTTTTAGAGCAGCCCAATTAGGTATTCTGTGCAGAAAATATTTCAGCCTGAAGTTCTGTAAAGATGGGATAGTCTTTGAGCAATACTCTCTTTTAAAATAAAAATCATGCCCAAAAGTCCATAATATTACAGGGAATCCAAGTCTAAAAATATTTTTAAATTCAAGCATGTGTTTAAAATTGTGCAACTTATATCAGAATTAGGGTTTAAAAAATAAACTGCTTATTCAATAAAAAGTAGGTTTATGTCACAGTTGGAACACAATAGAGAACTTGTAGTTTATTCAGAGAAACCACAAGTAATTTTTGTCCAGGAATATCTTGTTTTTATCAGTATAACTATGTTATGCATCACTTACATGCATGTGTAACAGCAGTTCCCAAACTGTGATCATTTTATTCATTTCTACTACAGTGCACAGATAAGTGATTAGCTTCTCATTTCCCTGATTACAGTAGGTAGCAAGAAAAGAGGTGTGAACAGTATGTCGCTAATGAAAAAATGTGGGTGCCACGAATGAATTGCAATAATTGTAATATTTAATATTAAGAAGATGAAAGAAAGAAATTACTGACACACTTTCTCAGCTGCTTACTCAGTCACCATCCTGATAGGTAAGCTGCTCGAGACTTATGTATGAGAGACTTAATACAGCTAATAATAAATTATAATGAAGTCTGAACAAGGATATATGAAAATGACTGTGTCCACATGACATTTTGTACTGCAGGAGGAAAGGCTGAGTCAGCAGGAGGCTGGAGAACTGTAGTTATGAAATGAAAATGAGCTTTTCAACTCAAGGAACATCAGAGAGATGGAGTTCTAACTCCCAGTGAAAGCCAGCAGGCAGAGAACATAACCCATCTGGCCCTATACAAAGTGACAAAATAAGAAAAATGCAACCCCTCTCCCAGTGCCATGCCTGTACTGGAACAGTGTGCAAAAAACATATTTATTGCAGTTTTGTGCCGCATTATCTCCAGGGCTTCAAGCCTCTGCTGCAGGGTAGGACAGTTAGCTTTCCTATTAAACATGGCAGGATATGGCTGGAAGCTGAAGCAGAAGAGATTATGTTTAATGAAACTTCCCTGGGTCCTACACTTCAGTGGTGTATAAAGACCTAAAAGCATTTTAACCAAAACCTTGGACTCTTCTGTAGAATTCAAAATATAGACCTTGTGTTCCAGCTCAGCAAATGAATGATGCAGCAGTCTATCACTGTTGAGAAATACTTTTTTCCAGGTGTCTGAGTGCAACCCTTGGGATGACTAGTCCTCTACCTCAGTTTGAAAATCCCAGCTCACTGGTATTTTAGCTGGGAACAGGAGTGTGCTTTTGAAGAGACTCTCCTGAGCATTCCCCTTTACGTCATTTTCTTTTCACTGCAGGGCAATCTCAGAGTACACAGAGTGTGTTCATTTGGGATGAAACGAAACTGGGGTGCCCTGAGTGTGTTCCATTGCTCGTGGGCACTCACTCAGCAGGGTAGAAGTGCATCTTTGAGAGAGTGTTAGTGTGGGTGTTGAGTCTCCTGCTTTCTCTGCTCAGCTCTGCAGGATCATCCCCCCTGCAAATACAGGGACACAACTGTGTACACAACCATACATACACCACTACTGCCAACACATCCCAAACAGGAAGTTAGGAAGAAAAAATTCTGAGATCAGAATTATGTCTTTAGCATAAGTGAACATTTGAACAAAATTGCAAAGCTACCAATACAAACCCTTTTGTACAACTTTACAGGGATGGGAATATAAGAGTAATCAAGGACATTTAGACAGACTAGACAAGCATATTGTACCTATGAAATGCTCCTTATCATTATTGCAAGCACTAGTCCTTGCATACAAGGCATGTAATTCTTGTCATGTTGTCTGTAGCATCATGAGGGATGTGGACTGAAGATTAATTAATTTCATATGCATTCAGATATTTTCATATTTTCATTTTCTCCCATATGGAAGAGACAAAAAGACAGGCAGCTTTAAAGAAAAAACCTTTTTGTTTTAAACATTCTTTCCTAAAGTTTAGTATTTTCTCTTGAATGGCATATTAGTCTTCCTTAAAAGAAAATTTGAATAGTGAATAATATATAAAATAAAAATATTTATTTCTTTAATAATGAAATGTTGGAGCATGGAGTAAATTTCTTTGGTTTTGTTTTTTTTATTATTTAATTTTCCATTTTAATGAAAAATTGTTTGATACTTGGAACCAACAAAGAGGCATGCATCTGTTGAATAATGCTAATTCATATTCAAGCTGTGCTACCTAATTACAATGCATTTTTCATGGTACCATCACAGATTACCATGGATGATTCTTGGTCAGTCACGACTCACTTAATTAGCAGGAACTTAACAGTATAATGTTTTTTGACTTTTCATGGATTGAATAGAGTGTGCCTTCCAGCTCCCATGATCAAACATACTCCCTCCCCTAAGTATAGATTAAAGCCACTATAGTGGTCAAAACACAAGCAGGCATCTTTTTGCTGTGCTCCACAAATATAGAAATGAAAGTAATATTCACAAACCAAATGTATAACAGCAAATAAAAAACTGACTCAGTCCTGGAAAAGCAAAACATAATGTATCTGAGGAATTCTACCCTAAAAATCTTCCTTGTTGAATAATTTTAAGAATATTTTTAGGTATTAGCGTAGGTGTTGGGGAAAAGCCCACATTGCTTCAAAGTCTGCCTTTTGTTTAAAACACCATTTCAACAGATGATGTTATGCAATCAGAAAGAAAGGAAAAGAATCTAAAACCAAGTGATTCAACTAGTTATAGTAAAAGAATTCCACAGTCTGTAGAAGATTCTGTCTTAGAAAGTTTTAGAAATATTCAGGTATATAGTTTAGTAGATCGTTGAGATTTATGTTCATATTAGATGAAAAAATCAATATAAATCTTTCTTTCCAAACAAGTTTAGACCAAATTATTCTCTTTACGAGTAAGTCTCAATCCATATGCCTATATGAGTGTCTTAAATACCAAGTCCTAAAATACAGGAATCTTAAATGAATGTTTTTGCTACCTGCCTTAGATTAGCTGCAGTCCTTTGTGTCATGAAGTGGGCACTGAATCAAAGAAAAATTCCACCTGTGTCTGGGAAAGAGGCTGAACTGGTACTGGAAGGATACTCTCTACAAAAGAGGAATAATACAGCAAAGAAAACCCAACATTTTCTCCACACACTTTAAACACAGAGACAGTTTCTGAGGGGGAAAAAACTATTTATTTTCAGTGCTGCTTGAACTCCTTAGCCCTCTGCTTAGGACTGCCAAAAAAACTTCTGCATACTAGGTCACATCAATAGGACTTTCCAAAACAATCTTTTTTTTTTCTGAGGACAGCCACTAGGAGATTCCAGGTGGGAGTGGAAGGAGAAAGAAAACACACAATCATACTTTGTTCTCATACATCCTCCTCACTTCTGGGAATTTGGAGACCACCCAGCGAGAAGGTTACAGCCACAACCAGGGGCTTAATAGGCTCTCAGCCATCTTCTTCCCATTAATCCCATAGGCTGCTTTTAACCCAGTTATATTTTGTACACTGACAAACTCAGGCTTCAGTTTCTGGATGAATTCTTGGTGTGGTTTAAACTGGTTTCACTGGGTTATCTCTGCACATGTGAGAAACAGTTAAGGGAGAAATGGAAAGAGGGAGGACAGGACTGAAGGAGATCAAATCTCTGTCTTAATGGGCTTCAAATCACAGAAGCTTTCTGATCATATTGGAAAATTTTTCCACTTCTTCTCTGTGTATACTTACCTGGATACTATCACCTATGTTATTTAATGTCTGTGTAAAATAAGACTGCGTAAATTGTTGCCCTGGCTTCCAGCTGGAGCATCTATTGCAATATATCAAAACATGACCTTTATCTCTCAGGAAGGCATGACTTGCAAAATTTTTGCTTTTTGTAGCACAGGTCTGTTAAGAAAAGAAAATTCCACAACTAAAATAGAGATTATTCGGAAAAGACAGTCCATTGGGATTCATTCCTCTGCAGCTCAGTAGACATAACAGAAGTGACAGGGTGGCAGGCAGGCAGGGAGGTTGCCCACATTAGTTCACATTCTAAACAAATAGCAAAGGCCTTTCCTGTCAGCAATTTATGCACTGACAGGCCACTCGAGCAGCTGGCACACCTCTATTTTACCATTAAGGATACAAAGATCCAAAGCTCAAAATTAAAGAGTGAAATACTTTAGGTAATGACAACAGCACACACATTTATACTTAGTTCCAAATGCAACAGGGTAATTATTTACCTACAAAGTCCTATGAAGTCAAGTCTTTTTTCTTTTGCTAGGAATACCAGGAGTTGTGGGAACATGTCTAAGCATTTTAATGTTATTGGCTCACCATATCTATTCACCTGTCAGGTGCTGCACCATATTTAGCAATTCCTGTTAGCTCCATGACGACATTTGTCACTGGATTGCCATTTTTGCCTATTCCTAAATACCCTGCAGCTGCTTCTCTGAACGAGTGAGTCATCCAAAACTGTTAAATCTGAAAGCCAGTCTCTGTTTGGCTCCCAGCAAAATCAACACATATGACAAACCATCTACAGTTGTGTGGAGGTGTTCAAGGGACTTACAGTGAATCCCTGAAGTGTTGTGGGGAGGCAAAGATTCTAGCACCTGCAGACTTTTCATGGTGTGGAAGCTCAATAACCCCACTGTAATCTCCTGTGGGCTAACCAGGAAAGTCAGTCAGCTCCACATCATGCGCTGCAATTCAACTGTGGTGAGGCACCTATCCCTTAAAATAGACTTGATGAGCAAGAAGAATCCCATGCCCTCACCCACTGCAAACTTGATTTGATCAGCGCTCAAGCTATGCTGATGTCACCATTCTCCTGTACACAGACTTCACAGAATCACAGAATATGCTAAGCTGGAAGGGACCCACAAACATGATCGAGTTCTGATCCCTCACAGGACCACCTCAGGAATCCTACCATGTGCCTGACAGCATAGTCTAAATGCTTCTTGAACTCTGTCAGGCTTGATGCTGTGATTAGTTCCCTGGGCAACCTTTCCCAGTGTCCAACCACTCCCTGGGTGAAGAACCTTTTTCTATTATCTAACCTAAGCCTCCTCTAACACAATTTCAGGCTGCCGTCACTGGTTATCACAGAGAAGAAACCAGTGTCTGATCTTCCTCTTCCCCTCATGAGGAAGTTATAACAGCAGTGAGTCTCCCCTCAGTCTCTTCTCCAGGCTGAACAGACCAAGTGACCTCGGCCACTCCTCCAATGTCTTCCCCCCAGGGGCCTTCACCACCCTCATGGCCTCCTTTGGACACCCTCTAAGAGCTTAATGTCTTTCTTATATTGTTTCTTTTTTTTTTTGGTTTTTTTTTTTTTTTTTTTTTTTTTTTTTTGGCACCAATAATCTGTAACAGAACTCAAGATGAGGCGGCCCCAGAGCAGAGCAGAGCAGAGCAGAGCAGAGCAGAGCAGAGCAGAGCAGAGCAGAGCAGAATCCCTTCCCTTGTCTGGCTGGTGATGCTGGGCCTGATGATTCCCAGCACTCATGGCTGCCAGGGCACTGCTAGCTCATGTTCAGCTTTCTATCAACCAGGACCTCCAGGTCCCTTTCTGCAGCACAGGATTAGAAACTATTTAAATTAATTTCTAATTGATCAATCTTTATATGATTGAGAAAATATAAAATGAAGCTCAGCTGGACATAAATTGTTTACATTAGGCAGCCTGTTAAATGCTCACAGCAAAAAAATTTGTATTTGGCTGCAGGAACTCTTTCAAACAGCAGCAAGAAATAAACAGTAGCAATACATTTAGTTATACACATATGGGAGCAAAATAGCAAAGTTATACACTGACATTTTGTCAATCGTTTGCTGTAAATGGTGCATTTTTAAGATTGCCAGAGATTATCACCAATTGCCTGATGTTCAGTGCCTTCCCCTACAATGATGTTCTCAGAGGCTATTTGAGTTTTGCTTGGGGAGGTCCCAGGAGGTAATTTTATTTGGTTTCAAACTTTTCTCTCCTGTAGAAAATCTGATAGAATATTTCGAGTGGTAAATGTCGATGTTCTATTATTACTTTACATATTTCAGTTTTATAACTGAATTACTGAGTGGCATTAGACTATTTCATATGTTTCCAGCTATTCCAATTCTTTGCTTCATAAACTTCTGAAAATAATAAAATCTTGTTTTGATGGAGAAGCTTCTAAACATGACCACAAGGTAAAATACCAAAAGCAAACCTTCAGGCTGTTTATGTAACCGCTAGGAGAGTGATCACAAAGCAAAACAAAAAAGCATCAGGTTTATATCAATCAGTGGCAACATTTTTATTTATTTATTTATTTATTTATTTTAAAATGTTTAAGAAAAAATTAAATACTTAGAATGCATATTTCTATATGGTGTCCTGTCGACACCACACTTTTCTTTCTCCCCTACACAGACTTCATCTCTTTCCCTCCCCTCTCAAAATTCTGATTTCAAAATTATTTTGTCATCTAGGGTTTTTTACTGTACAAGAATAGAGCTAGGCAACCAAAGATAAGCTCAATATTTATGTATTCAAATCTGCATTTTGCAGGTACTTCTGCTGTTTTGGCATTGTTACTGTTCCTCAGTACCTGTTCTTCCTAAGATGAACTGTAGAATTTCCTGCAGCCTGGCACTGGTCACTGACGAATGTCCCCTCGAGGTCTGGATGTGGTCAGAGGAGACACATTCTGCCTTATGAGATCCTTGCTGCAGAATTGGGGGATATAATTCACCAAAGTCTTGAAAATCTAGAAGAATTACCAAGATGATTAGGGTTCTGAAGCATCTCTTACTAGGAGAGACTGAAGGAACTGGATTTATTTAATATAGAGAAGACTGAGAGGGGATATCATTAATGAACATAAATATCCCAAAGGTAGGTGCCATGAGAATGGTGCCAGACTCTTTTCAGAGGTGTCCAGTAACAGGATGAGGAGCAATGGCCAGAAACCAAAACTGAGGAAGTTCCACCTCAACATGAGGAAGAACTTGTTTACGTTGAGAGTGATGGAGCACTGGAACAGGCTGCCCATGGAGGTTGTGAAGTCTCCCTCTCTGAAGATATTCAGAACCCACTTAGACACATTCCTGTGTCACCTGCTCTAGGTGACCCTGCCTTGGCAGAGATTTGGACAGGATTATCTCCAGAGGTCCCTGCCAACCCAAACAATTCTGTCACTCTGCGAAAAAACATATTAAAAATTCACAGAATCTCAATATTCACTTGTGGGAGAGCTGTGCCAATGGCATCTATCAGGGCACCACGGGCTCTCAGTCAACCAGGACCATGGAGGGCTGTGGGGAGCTGGAGGATGGCCCTGCTGCAGCACCCTGACAGGGGCTGGTGTGGGTCCTGATTCCTGGGTAGGGGTGAGGGCAAGGGATAGGGAGCCCTGAGTTAAGATTGGGAGTGTCCTCAGGGCCCTGACAGCACAGGGTTTATTTATATATTTATATAGCTTTAGGCCAAGGATTAGACAGTAAGGCATAGTCTCTCCTAAGCTGTGTTTGGTGACTGATGGGAAGCAGTGTGTCCAAATTAGATTTGCTGGTGAATGTTTGGGCCGTTTTCAGAGGGCTGGTACTGAGTAAGGCTGATTTAATGGTATTTTGTTTTGCACAGCCTTCTTTCCTCACTACTGCACTGATGACAGAGCCAGCTCTAGGCATGAGAGCAGTGTTTCTACTGTTCTGGTGTGCCTGAGGGGGAAGATTGCTCCAACCAGCAAAACACATGGCCTTGCAGGATGGCTGGGGAGTCTGAGGAAGATACATGTAGGAAAGCAGGTATTCCTGGGGAAGAGAGGGAGAAAAGGCAGAAGAAATCTTCCTAAGACAGAAGCCCTAAGACCTCCAGGATTGCCCTTTCCCTGACAGCACATAAGCAAAGCCCAGCTTGCCAGGGCTTTTCCTCCTTGCTCCCCAACCAAGATCATAGAATCAAAGATTCAGCAGATGGATTGGGTTGGAAGGGACCTTTGAAGATCCCATAGTCCAACTCCCCTGCTGTGGCCAGGGACACATACCACTAGAGGAGGTGCTCAAAGCCCCATCCAGCCTGGCCTTGAGCACTACCAGTGCGGGGTCCCTGTAAGTAGTAGTGCTGCCTGGCACAGATTCAGTTCTGGCTCTGGGTTGGTCTATTAACGACTGCAAAGTTTACTGATTAACTCAATTTCCTGGTGAAGTGTGAAGATACTGGAATTCTTCCAAACTTATGTTCTCCCACAGATCATTAAAATGCCCACCTTAGTAGCGTGATGCTACAACAGTGGATGTACAAAGAGAAACAGGTTGGCTGCACCATGAGACAGAAAATTATCCAACTGGACAGATTCAGAATAAACTATTGAGTTTGAACTTTCATAGAAGGAGTAAGAAGAAAATATATAGGAAAAACAAGAAACACTGATGGCTCAAGAAATTTTAATGCTAATTTTGCATTCATTTTTCAGCAAGACTCCTACTGGGTCTTGAACATATCCTCTATCCTCATCTCTTTTGAAGTGATGCTTGCAAGCGTGAAATCTAATATAGTAATGGGTGTCAAGTAAAGAAAGTAGTGTCTCCTTACATGCCATATGATAGTTTACATGCAGCTCAAAGAAGGAAGATATTCTCCCATTGTTCAATTAAACTTTTATTCTGGTGTTAAAAGTTTAAGAAGTTTAAAAGTTCTAGCCAACTTTTAAAAACAGTTGAGCTCCCTTCAGTAACTCTTCCTCTCAACTTTACACTAAATATGTTTTCCTATTAAGCCTGATGGAATTTCAGAGCACTCAGGATTGGGCTTTTTTCTAAAATGAGAGAAAGTGTTAAGCTGTGGGCACATTTTGTCAGGTAGAAGTGTCACCTTGTGGTTCTGTCAGACACCAGAGTTATAGAATAATTTAGATCAATAACAATGAAGAAATCAGAAGTGGAGGACAGCACTTTTACAGTTTGGTTTGGTTTGGTTTGTTAGAGTCATTTTATATTAAATCCACTGAAATAGAAACTAAGTGGCTATTTTAAGAACCTTTTCCAATTGCTAAAGATCTGGGTGAATTTTATAAAGGCAAAAATGTTCTCCACAGATAAGCACTCAATTTTTTATATACTTTTGCTGAACTACAGCAGTGTACCATGATAGTTTTCACTGACCCCTCTTCTCCTGAGGTTCCTAGGAAGGTTCCCAGGCATAGTTCCATAATGGTGTGTGACTTTATGCATGACATTAGGCATCTGTTAATTAATGTGGAATTGCCTTTATCACAGGTTACCAGGAATTTCCTAACAAAATAAATTGAAGGTAAAACAGCACAAAGAAGTAACTGAGATTAACTGAGAATATCAAGAAAGAAATCTGCTGATCAAGACAGTTTATGCTGCAACAGAGAGAAACTTGTGTCCTGCAGAAATAAGACTACTATCATTCAGCCACACAAAAAACAAGCCTGCATTGACAATCTGTCTTAGTTTTCCTCAGTGGAACAATTTGCACATTATAATTTTCAGCTTAAAATTACCTGAACCAAAGCAGCCCCAAATGCAGGCACCCTCCTGAATGCTTTCATCAGAGAGAACATGTTAGAGGTTAAAATAGTTCTGACAACCTTAGTTTTCACCCAGGTATTTAGAGCAAATTTTTAATCTGGACCCACTTTTCCTAAGGAGAAATAGGTTACTGCATTCAAGAACTTTTCCCCCAGCTTTTATGCATATCAAGTAAAAGCCAGTGTTCCCCATTTTAAAATTTTGTGTAGTAGAACACGAACTCCAAAAAGTCTACAGTCTAATCAAAAAGACAGAGAAGATTATTTTCAGAATAATACTTCAAAATATTAAGAACTAACTAGAACTCACATGGATTTTCAAAGTCCTTGACTGAAAGAGACAGTTTCTGTATATTTTATATAGATACAAAAAGGAAGGGGAATTCTAATGTAAGAAGAGTCTGCTGAGAGGAAGGGACAGGTTGTTCTCAGCAGGCTTGAATATGAACAAACTCACAGGAAAGCTTTGAACCTTACCTTGTAATTGGTGTTGATATAAGAAGAGTGACTGTGTGCAAGAAAGGAAGATGATGCCCCTGTCCCTGAGGCATGCACTTCAAACCTGATTGAGAGAAATTTTTCCCTTGGTACAATCACTTCTACTTCAGTGAAACTCCAGCATAACGAGCATTTTATATGCGCTGCAGAGGGACCAGAATACTAATTTCTAAATGGAAAATGATAAACATCTTCCTCTATTTAGGTTTGTGGCTATGACAGCGAAGGCAGGCATGGATGGCACTCTGAATAAAAATACCTCTGCAGAGATGAAGGCATTCAATATCCAGTAAATGCACAAGTTCTTTACAACAAATAAATCCCAAAAAACTATTTTTTCTGTTACCAGAGCATTCATTCACAGAAAAATCTTTTAAAAGTCATGACATTTGATTTTACTTTTGGATAGTTGAAAAGTTATTATATTCCAAAAGACAGAACATATTTGAAAAATAAACTCCTTAATATAACAAGATTATTATGTATAAATATTTGCCTATCAAAACAGTGTGCTTGAAATATTGCATCTTTAGAATTGTATTAACTATCCACATATGTCAAATTGGAATTGAGATTAATATAAGCAACTGTCTCATTAACTTCCTTTCCTGCATTGGGAAAATGAGCCATGAACAAATTTCAGAAGTTATGAGGGTTAATTTGGATAAGCAGACAAAGTGTTGATGTTTTCCTGATTTCTCTCATGAGTCTGAACTATAAACATCATAAGCCTGAAACTCAGCAAGACTTTCCTGATTTTTTAGCTCAGATAGAAAAGAATGGGAGTTCATGGCATTCTTGTGCCTCAGGCAGGGGATGTACAGGTCTTGCAAATCTGGATTTTTTGTAAAATATGTTTTTTATCAGCAGAAGTCACTTTTCTGCCTTGCCAGTGTTCAGAACAGAAAATCACATTTTTAGTGAGCCTTTTTTTTAATTTTTAGAATGGTGGTATCATGAATGATATCTCTTTTGCCTGACTATTTTGAAAGCCACAATCAAGTGATAAACAAGGAAGAGCTGCTAGCCTCATCTTTTGTGTGTTATATAATGACTGTTCCCCATTGTCTCAAAAAGTCAATCTAACACTTCTCAGGTTATTAACAGACATAAGTTTCTCCTCTTTCTCACCACCTACATAGGCATGTTGACCACGAGACACATAAGTAATTCTAATGGGAACATGCTGTCCTTGCTCTCACCTAGTGTGGGGGTGTCAAAAGATGGCTGGGCAAGGCACTGCAGGAACCAATCCCTTCAGTTTGGGGAGGGAAAAGATGACGTTTAGCTCTGATCCTGTGAGAGAGAAGAAGAAAGACCCTCCTTTTGGGAGATGTGCTGGAGGGAGGGATGATGGCAACAGCAGGAAGCAAAATGGTGAATGCAAAATTCACAAGAGAGAGGACTGCAGCACAGCTACAGCACATTGGGGGCAATGGACAAGACACAGTTCAGAAACTGGCTGTACTTTCAGACTGTGAAACCAGACTTGTCTGATCCTCCTCTGTGTTCCAGCAATCATAGGAACTTTTCTCTGTGTTTGTTTCCAGAGATGTTAGAGACTGTTTCCTTTATATTGTGTATGATCCCTGTAGACTGTGAACAGTTCTGAACTGAAATACACTAATAAAATCACCACTGACAATTTAAAGACACACAAGTTTTATCAGCTGCAGTAAAAAGAAATCTGTCCAGCTAAGTCTGTAAGGCTATGTTAGTGCTAAAATAGATTGCAGACTTACAGACTCTTAAAGGAAATGGGTTTGTCTTCAACATTCTGTTTTTTTCTCAGAAGGAGCTCTTCACCATACAACCACATCTACTGGCAAAAGACAACTGGGAAGTGATTACTTCTGATTGATTTACCTGAATTTATATAAGTCATAACAGTTTCTTACAGAATGAGCTTTGTATCTATCATTCACTTCTGCCCTGGTAGCACCCTCACCTCTGTTCTAGGCTCAGTTTTTGAAAATTATGTAAAATGTATTTGGCAGAAACTGCTACTTCTATTTAAAGCCAGAAGCAGTCCATCCACTTCATGCCCATAGATACAAGGACTGTGAGCATATAAGTGACAGAGCAAATAAAATTATCCTATAAAATTCAGTCTTAAATAGATGGTAATTATTTAAGATGTCCCAGTGCACTTTGTGGGCAATAAACAAAGAATGAAAATACCATTGCTTCCTAAGCCATATATTTAAATCACAGTATCTTGTCTTAAAACAAATAAACTAACTAAGCAACCAACCAGAGAACAAATCTTCTGAAAGGCAAATACAGATTCCTCTGCCTTCCTATCAGGATGATAGTAAGCCTTAAATGAAGAAGTCTCATTTCTTTTTGAGTAGAATTAAGTGTTTTTCTACCAGGTTTTACATATAAGCTTGCACTTGAATGAACATACACTTTTCATTTTCGTGATGAGTTATGCAGAAAGAAAAGGCAGATTGTGCATACGTCTTTACTTAAGAAAATTTTATATTTACATGAATTTGTTCATGGCTTAAGCCATTTCTTTCAGATTTCTTAGTGAAACAGTCCTGTTGTCTCTTCATTTGTTTTGGAAATTAGGCTGTCACTAGGTCATGCCTTGCTGTTTAGTTATTTTTAGCCTTCCCATTACACCTGGAGATGTTTGCAGCTAAAGTGCTGCCATCTGGAGTTGTTAATGGCATGCTGGTGGAAGTGTAATCACTGCATGACTTTGTTCTGCACTTCCCCAGGGTGCAGAAAAATGTGATACACATTTAATTTATGTTAGTTTGGGCTTACAGCTGCTCATCATCAAGTGTGATAATATATACAATTTGGTGTTCTCCTTCAATAGCTTGCCATCAAAAATTACCTTTGACATATCAACAGTTCCTACCATAACCTGTACACACTAAGAATAGCTTTAGGTGAAACATGTTTAATTTTTCTAGGAATTACAAATCTAGGAGTCTTAGAAATCAAGATGTAATTATATTCATCTTAGTAGGAGGTTTCTCTCTTGTTTCTATTGCCACTGATTTTGGGATGACAATTTATCTCAGCTTTTCACTCGCTTTAAGCTGCAGAAAGGAGATTTTATCTGCATTATCTGATTTGTCTCTGCTATGTGATAGCAGAAAATTATGTACTATTGTCTTAGTGATAGCAATTTATAAACCAAGAACCTAAATTCTGCCTTCCAGCCAGGGGCTGGTTAGGCTTGGGAAAGGACATTTTCAGGTAGGTGCTTTGCTGTTTCATTTGTTGTTGTTTGTGGGGTTTTTTTTTTAAACTACAGCATTTTACAATCAAAATCATGCTCATATTCAAAGCAAATGGAGTCTTTTTTCTTTATTAATATGTTATTCTGACTCAAAGGAGACTTGGCCTCCTAACTGGAAAAAAAAATGAAGCCTGAATTACAGAAAAGGAATCAAGAAGAGCTTCAATAGGCATGTAACTGCATAATTCATAAAAGATGAAACAACACATGCAGCATGGAACCTGTTGTACAGAAGACCTATACTATGAGCTGCTGAGCAGCATTACTAGTCACAGCTCTTGGTGTTGCTCAGTTGTACTCTGCCTAAGCTTCTCACATTGGGAAAAAATCACTGACTTTCACATAGAGGCTTGACTTAATTCCACAGACTGTACTCCACTGAAGAATGTACCCCTATCTTGGGCTCCATGCTCAAAAGCTCTCTTCTTGGGCAGCAAGCACCCCAAAATGCAAGTCAAGCCAGAGTCAAGACAGACATTGTCACTCTTACATGGGAGGTCTGCAGTGACTCTTCTCTCATGGCAGTCGTGCAAAGAGCACAGAGGTGAGAGGATTTGCTTGAGTGTAAATAAATACCAGGTATGGGGAAAGCTGATGTTTTACAGAATAGAAGGAGCCTTCTCACCCCAGATAGGGAGCAGGAGGATTTTTCTGAGTTAACACATTCACACAGATCCTCTCTCATGTTAGTGTTGCCCAAGCAGGGAGCACAGTAATATCCCTGATGAGGCTGGGGCCTCCCTTCCAGTGCCACAGAGGCATCTAGCCCTCAGTGATGTCAGTCCCTACCCTTAGGAGGCACCAGGGGGTTACAAGACCTCTTTTTCTCCCCCCTCACACAAAATATATTCATTTGAGAAACACTGTAGTGTAAAGGCAGCCCTGAGATGAAACCCCAATGCTTCAGTCTCAGGGAAACAATAGAAAACTCAGCTGAAATTAGACAATTTTGAAAAGCAAGGCATGTTGTTAGGCAGCCAAACTGGAAAATTTTGACTTCTGACTTTTATACTAAATGTACATGTTTTACAAATAACAATTTGAGCATTTTACTTCATGTATAAACTACGTGTTTGAGTCACATAAAACTCTAAATATCAACCAATCTGAGGAGCTGACGTCTGGATGTGTGTGGATGAAGGGGTATGTAAATTTTTCTAAATACTATGTTGACACAGTTTCAAATTTCCATATTGCATTACAGCAAAAAGACTATAATTTGTTGCAGTCACACAAAACAAACTTGTAAAGCTGTCTTGGCAGTATTTTTCCTAAACAAACTTCCAGTATCTCTCAAATCCGCTCTATATTTTCCTTATTTGCCCAAATGCTGTAAGGCTTTGTTTTTAGCTCTATGTTCCTTACATTTATATTTTTTTAAATCTTCCCACATACAAGTAAAATGAGAATACACTTGAAGAAAACCAAAAAAGAAAAATTAATTTTTTTAAACAGAGATTGCTTCATTAAGACTGGTGGCAGGATAAAGACTACTCTGAAGATCTGATTGTCCATTGAGATGAAGGTGTTGAAAATACAAGTGAAAATGTAAGTGTTAAAGTTTATATTAATATTCTGCCAAGAGATAAACAAAGAAACTGATTTTTACAATAGAGGATCATCTTACATCAGAAGAAGGCATGGAGGGAGCCTTTATATTTGGTTCAATATTTACATACCGTAGTTAAAAAAAGGAAAAGAAAAAAAGATAAGGAAAGACAGAAAAAAATAGAGAAGAGATTTTTGGAAGTTGTTCCTCTTACTATAGTAGCAAGTTCTGAGATAATGGAAAGAAACATCTTTGGCTAAACTTCATTTTCCATATTTGCAAAACACACATCTGTAAGTCTACTATCTTTGTACCACAGCTGCTGTGCTTTGCACTCCAGGCTCAGTTGAAAGAAAAGAAATGAAATGCTTCTTTCCAGGAAAAAAAAACCAGGTACAGCCACTCAACAGAACATGCCAGGATAAGAAGATTGTGTTATATGACAAGTCACAAACTTTGGCTTTATAAGTTCAGTATGAAAATTTCTAGTTTGTTTTTACTGTATTCTTTGGATTGTTTTCTTAAAGGAGGGAAACACATAGGTTCCCTTCTAGGCATGATTTTGGGCCAGCTTTAAAATTTGTCACAGGTGAATTGTCAGCAGGGTTATTCTCCAGTGTGATCATATTGTTCATGTGAACATGAGGGCGGTGTGACAACTATGGTTTTATTGAAGTTTCTTAAATAGATTTTTTTTTTTAAAATCTAAGTGCAAGAAGACAATGTAAGATGCCAAATTACTTCTATCATTCCTGAAAAATCTGGGAAAAGTTTTTGTATGCCAGGTGGAAACAATGACCTTGTGAGAACTATTTACGAATACAAGCCATCAGAGGATAGAATATTCATAATAATTGGAACTTAATTAGATATCTGGAAGTGCTTTAGCAACTAATTTATTAAAAAAAAAAAAAAAAAAAGCCAGATCAACTAGGGTCACCTCTCCAATTAAATAAGTGATAACTATCTTTTCCTTAATGTGTATTCAAAACTAAAATCTCTAAGTATCATTTTGCTTTTAAAAAAATGTTTTGACAGAGAAAAGGATTTTCCTTTGAGGTAATTTATTTCAAGATTTCAACTGTTGTTGATTCTAAAGAAAATAAAGGAATTTATCCTCAAATAGTCTGCAGAAAAGCAAAAACTAAATTTTTAAAAATACTTTTTAAGCTTCCTTTTAAAAAAAGTCTAATATATCTCAGGCTATGGAGTTCAGGTGCCCAGGTACTGTCAGGGACAACGTCTCTGAGGAGCATCCAGGCCTTTCCCATGCCAGGCATTGCAGCTTCCAGGCAGGAACGAAGGACTGAATCTGAGCCTGGAAGAGGCTGGGGAGAGGACAAGAGTTTTAATTTTTTTTTTTTTCTCATTACCCAAATCTTCTTTAATTGTGTATAAATGAAATTAATTCCCTGCAGTTGAGTCAGTTTTGGCTGTGATGCTAACTGGAGAAATCTTCTCTTTATGTTCATCCAGAAGCTTTTTCACCTAATTCCCTACCGCTGTCCTGTTGACTCAGGGAGCGAGGCAGGCAGTGGCTGGGTGCGCATCCAGGCGCTGGCCAAGGTACTGAAACCCATCCCGCTCCGGGTGGAGGAGCCAAAGAACACTTCGCGCTGTCACCGCCCAGCTCCCATCCTACCACACCACAGGGATGTGTCATCCTGCTAATGCAGGCTGAAGTCACAACAAGCAGCATAAGCCAGCCCTATGGCTGAACACCTCCAAGGAAAGCAAATTCCACATTATTATCAAGAAACAGCTACTTTTTATTTCTGCACCATGATTACAACTGATGTTTTTTTTTTAAACCACACAGACGTCAGCAGAGCAGAAGTTAAAATTCAATGCCTGTTTTACAAAGTTAGTGAGATACAGAAAAAAATCACTACTATGATACAATAGAAGCAGCCTTTTCTAAAAATAGCTATAATTTGAAATTCTATAAAGCACCAAATGGGAAACACAAAACCTTCTACTTCCAGGCATGTGAGCTAACCTTAGTAAATAGACAAAAGGGTACAATTTCATTTGGGTCTAAGATATGGGTACGTGCTCCTACTACATAGTAGCAAATTAAAAATAAAAGTACTTCAAAAACCTTTGCAACCCACAATCCTTTTGAGTTACTTTACATACCTTGGGGGAGCCCTAAGCTTTAACAGCAGAAGGACATCCAAATTCATTGAAACATGAGCAGAAACTGTGCAAGGCCAGGTGGAAGGTAGATCTCTTAATTAGTAGGGGGAAAATGCATTTTCTTCAGGAGAGGTTCTGTTTGTATCTTGGTTATTTTATCTCAGTACTTACATTCTTCTTCACCTGAAACCATGTTATTTCTCTTTTTAAGGTTGTTTAATCCAGTTTCCTGTTGAAATAATTTCTATTTATTGCTAATGCATAGAGTTTGCTACAGTATTCCCTTCTGTGAACTCAAATGCTCCACTTCAATGCCTTGTCTACAAGTTTCCAAGTCTACTTGTCAACTTCATCATATGTGACCTCACATTTTTGAAGCAACTAGTCTTAAACTGTGGAGAAGTATCAATCTGTAGCATTCCTTCAGTATATTTCATCCAACTGTGAGATGCCCTCTTAGCCTCAATTTATCTATGCTGTCTAATATACTACAGCCTGTAGCTAGGTCTGTCTAATCTGTCTTCATAACTCATATCCTCACAGTCCTAAGCACTTATACAATTCTTTGCTGCAGCCTCTTCAATCTTGACAGCAGGTTTTTCAATATGAGAAAGAATTTGCTCACAGCATTTAGAAGATGGGTGAAACTCACATTATTATAGATTTTATCATAACCTATAGACTCATTGGAAATTGAGTGACTCAATTTTTCGCATATTGTTACAAAAGTTAACAAAGATAAAACTATTAGAGTTCAGTTGATAGTATCTTTTGAACATTTAAAGGAAAGTAAGGAACTTATAATTACTGCAAACAATGATTTCTTCAGTAAAAAACAACCAAGTGAAATTTTTTCAAATGGATTTTACTCTATGTGGCATCCATTTGGGAATTTGCTCCAAAAAGTCTTGCAAACTATGCACATATATGACAGTATGAAACTCTTAGAAAACTGATTCATTTTTATTTACAAGGACAGTAATGTCAGTTTTCCCACACATTTATAACCACTGCAGTATTTCATACAATGTATACTTCTAAGGACAGACCCAGTAAAGTTCGGGCTTTATTTGTGGGGATCAAGCAGCATGAAAGCACACTTGCATCCAGAAATGCAGTGAAGCACTGAACTGGTATTGGTATGGCATTCACCCTGTGGGGGGATCCAGTGAGGCACAATCCTAGATCCAGGGGTTGTATTCCAAAGGAATCCAATAGCATTTGCTCAGAAGTCATTAAAAGAAACACCTGCCCTACCACATTCATCTGGGAAGATTTCTGGAGACTGGGAAGCCTGAGTTGTGGGTAAGGGGAAGTCATTTTATCTTGCATTCTTTAACCGGTAGCTCTTTTGTATTGAGAGAGAATCACAACAAAGCCAGACCCCTCCATCCCTCCACCAACAAAGAAATGCTTCTACTCAAGTGTAAAAAAAACCCAGCACCATCCCCTGGAATATCTACTGCCAGCATTGCTTTCAGCCATTTTTGCACATACCATTACAAACACATAAAAAGGTGAACAATCACTTTACAAAGATTTTACCTGCATTTTATAGGTCACAACAATATTCTGTATGAAAAATCTGCTGTCACCCTCCTTTAGCACTTTGGGCTCTGTTGAACTGAGACATAAAAAAATATAGAAATTACTGCAAAATTCAGTAACTGCAAAACCAGTTAATAAAAGGGCATCATTAAAATAAAGTATTTTAATATTTATTATATTTCATCACTACTGCAGTTATTTTTTTTATATAAGCTCCCAGAAGGACAGGTTCTGAACTGATTCCTTGACTGGGATCCAAACAAAGTCAAGAACAAAACCAGAAAGGGATTAGTTAATGGAGGAAAAATCACAAACAGAAAGAAACAGAGCAAGGAAGATTTGGAACCTTGGCTACATGCATAAAACTGATGTTACCTGAGGCACCACTGGACAGCCCCATATATCACAGAAATCTTACATCTATTTCAGACAGTGGGCTATTATTCCTACAGAACAGAACACTGTCTTGCCTGTGCTTCGCAGCCTTGTGGATGTTCATTTCAGTGACAATGAAATTGCACGTAATCTCTTCTGATTACACCAAAATTCCTAGGATTTGCAAAGAACACATTTGAATTCATACATCCAAAAAGTAAATCAAGCTTATAATTTAGGCAACATAATTTTTGTAGATCTGACATCAGACCATTCTAACTGAAAGATTTAAGTCCGACTGAAAGGTTTAAGGAGGCTATTTTTGGATCCATCAATAAAAGGCTGTTTCCCAAGGAATCGCAATATTTATGTGGAGGGAGAAAATCGGTTCTGCCTGCACAGACAAAAATGTTCACTCTTTATCTGCAAATGTGACATTTTCTACTATGCATTTTGAAATAAAGATTGTTCAGCAGTGTCAGACTTTCATAGCCATGATGTGTTGCATGAACATAACTAAGCAAGGGACCCTGTGCATCCAGTCACAGCTTTGTTGAACTACAGCAGTACAATACAGCAATAATTACCAGACAGCTCAGAAAGAGACCTAAATAGGATACCATCAGCATAGAAAGGGATAGAGATACTGGAAAGATTACAGTGGCAAATCTACTACTTGCATTTTTAGCATAAAGTAATCTTTCAATGATGAATTATCACCCAAGAAAACGAAGAACTGCCTTTCTTCCATTCTGCATAAAGTCTGCTTCTGCAACACCTTCTTTTGACTTCAGAGGTGATTCACTAGGATTTCCAGACCTGGATGGTTAAACAATAAAAAAAATCCCTTGGGTTTGGATTTTTTTTCATTAAGTATTATTAAACAAAACACTAATTTAATTAATTTTCTTGGGAGATGCAAAATCAAATAGCAATCAGAATACCTTTAATTCCCTCTTTGCTGATCCACCGTGTTAAATGGAATGAGAAAATGGCTTTTGTTTCCAATATTACTAGAGCACAGCAGGTTCTTTGTGTGGTTTTACACAGGTTTTGAACACCTGGTTTGGGCAGCTTTATTCAAACAAAAATTCAGATATAAACTTGCAGAGATGGGAGGAGAAGGGACTTTTAGGATTCAAATAGAAATAAAAATTCTCATGAAAGACAGGAAGATTTGTATTTCTAGTTCCCCACAAGAGTCTTAAATTTATGTCTACTCACCATCAGGACATGCTTTTAAATTCCTACCCATTAACAAAAAGGTGAGGTCAGTGGCAGTAAGTAAAAGCAAATAGTATCCAGCTAGAGATAATCAAACAACAGAGCCAGAAATCAATTTGCAGAATCTTGGTTGATAGCAAAATAACGGTACATCTCTTCTGAGGTTTCTAGTTTAAATTCTCTGTCATTGTATCACACACAAAGTCCTGCAGAAGCTGACTTCACTAATCTCCCTGTCCTCTCTAGAGCATTAAGGACCAAGCCCCACAAGCAATAGCATGGCTGTCCTCACATTCAGAAGGCCTCACATGTTAGTCCATACTCTTTGTACTCTATACCCACAGGCAGGGAACAGTTCCCTTCCTTTCTCTCTGGTCATGGACTGAGATTTACCTGTGGGAGAGACAAGGACCATGCCCTGGGACTCTGTGCCTCTGTTTCCTCCTCCACAAATATTCGTTTAGAGGCAAGTGAGAGCTGGAGTGGAAGCAAGATGATAGATAGATACTGTCATAGATTTGAGTTGTTCCTGCAGCTCAGCAGGACACGAGAGCAGCAGTTTGGCAGTGTATTGCCATTATATTTGCTCTCCCCTTCTTCCCCATTCAGAAGGGGAAGTTCAGTCCAATCCTTTCTGGTTATGAAGAGTTTTGCTTTATCATAGTGGATTTGCTGCTTCAGTTATATCAATGACAGAGACTTTTAAAAGACAAAGACTCCATTCTCTAATATCTTCTGCACCTTCACTGTCATGCTCAAACTTGAAGCTTGAGATTCTCTATATAATCAATCCACTTGTTAGCAAGATCTTCATCACTGCACATAATTAAGATCTGGACTTAGGTTTAACCCCAAAACTAGAACGGCAGCAGCAAAAAGGCTCCTCATGCTAATGCTACTCTTTTATTCCATGGTCTGGATCTTCTAATCCTAGAATCACATAGATGTAGTCACCTTCATCACAAAACAAAGGAAAGAAATGAACGAAACAGTTCTACTAGCTTCTCAACTTGCAGTTTAAGCATTGCCTGCTTTGCAAGTTACTACCAAGTCTGCTTGATTTTTAACACATAGCACTTTAAACTTTACATATTGTAATTTTGTGTTTGTTTTTTATTTATTTTAAACCTTGTTCTTTCAGTTATTTTTCAGTTTTTGGGGGTTTTTTGCTGTCTTACTTTCTGCTTACTTTTTTTTTTTTTTCCTTTCCAACATAACCTTTTAAATAGTCTAGCAAATTTTTTCTGGTATTTACTGTGTATCTGTATTGTCTACAACAAAGACCCACAAATGTACTTCCCATAGAAATAAGTGGGCAAAGGCATATAAATCCCTTTGTGACTGTGGCCCCCAAGGCTTTGTGGCTCCACCTACAAACTGGGTTTTGAACACACTTATTATTTTAAGTAAGAGTCTTGTCCCCAGAGCTTATTATCTGATTAGAAAAAAAAAGCAGGAGGACAAGGTAAGGTTTATTCCCATTAGCAGATGAGAATAAGGGATAGTTTCATTATCTAAGGTGATCCCAAAAATCTGTGTTAGAAGCACAAGTCAAGGTCATTTCTTCAGACTCGGCATCCAAGCAATGTCCAACCTCCACATAAGACATTTTTCTCCTCAGTTGCAGTAATTCCTACTCTAGCTCAAGCTTATTTTATCCAAATATACACAGTGAACAAGTCATGCTGATCACATGAGTCGAGTTACAACCACTTCTAAGCTGGACCAATGCATGCAAATATGGAGTGAGGAGGGGGCACCAGCCCTTCTCTTGTAATGGGCCACACAAGAGAACATCCAGTGCATGGGAACATGACTCTTGATGCCCATGGCTGGAAGTGTTATTTACAGTTCACATGTCCAGCAGATGTTTATGAGCTCCATTAAACTGTTCCACAAGTCCTGCACGAAGCAGTTTTGACATTTTCTGCCTTAGTGGCTACAAAGGCCTTAAAGGAGCCACCTAGCATGGCAATTTCAAGCTGAAATAGGAGTTATTGGAAGCTCTTACCACTTCTTTGGTTCCTCTATACTGTGTCTCTTTGCACAGAAGACTTTGCAAGTGTCACTATCCCACATTTGGATAATAAGATTAATGAGAGTTGAGCTCCAGAAATTTCTTTATCAGGCATTTTTTTACTGAACTGTAGTAAGTACTATGCCTTTTGTGACCTACAACTGCCATTTCTTTGTGAGCCAGGCCATGGAAAGATGTGTCACCTGACCAATACTGTGGCAGTAGAAATATCTGGAATATAGTTATATATGACAATTATTTTACCAACATAAATCATCTTTGTTCTATTATTTACAGTATAGTTTTGCCACTGGATCTGAATTGGGAGCATTTCAGTTACACTATATCAATAGTCTTACACTGGTGAAGCACAAAAAACAATTCTGGAAGCTTTAATTAATTCTAAACAATCTGCTAGGAACCTTTCTTCTTCAGCACACAAGTAAATTCCCAATGACAGAACAGTGCAACCAGCATATTTACGTAAGGATTACTTCCTCCCAGAAGATGTAAAATGTGGTTTTGACTAGACAAGAGTGTTATTGTTCAGCAGTATACACAGAATCTTATTAACCTGGCTGAGAAGATAAAAGGAATGGCAACAGCACAGTTAGTGAATTTTAATAGAAAGTCTATATATATATACTGACTCTTGTTAAAATGAAGAAAAAGTGAGAGATTTTTTTTACCATGATGAGACAGAAGACAATTAGAGGAGTCATTCCAGAACAAGAAACAATTTTATCAACTGAATGTCACATTTTGGGCTCTTGATAGGCCTTTTTTTCCTTTCTGATTTTGCCCTATACACAGTGAATGAGCTTATGACTGATTCAAATGAGACAATAAACATCAGGAATCTCACTACTGCACAGTCATTTTGTCCTTCCTACTGAGACCACAACCTCCACCCCTATGTCAGCAGCTTCCTCAGATCCCATTTAAAAATTCTCTTAACACAGGGGTGTTTCTTCTTTCTCCTCTATGCTTTTTCTGCTCTTAAACAGTTTTTGTCTGATCTTGGTTGAACAGAACTATTCTGCTGAAGGTAAGAGAAGTCAAAGCCCACATACATTGACATGACTCAGAGTATATACTGAAAACAAAGAGGGACAGCAATTGCTATTACTGAGAGATAACATGCTAAAAAAAAAAAAAAAAACCCTACAAGGAGCTCATTATTAGCATATTACTACTTGGGAAGTATTATTAGCATAATACTACATATTAGCATATGACCTACATCCTTCAGGTCATAATTGTGAGAAAGAAGATTCTGTGCTAGGTTCATCAATAACACATGACTCCAAAACAAATCAAATATTGCTTCATTTTCAGCCTCACTTAATGTTTTGTCACTTTTTGCTGATGTGAGCCTTCACTTTCGTCCCTTTGCATTTACTTGCAATTCAACGTCCAGGGCTGATGTAAACCTCTCACCTTCTTTTGTCCCTTCAGATTGCACTAAACTCCTTTTGTTCTTCTCACAGCATACCTTTAAGAGTTTAAGAATCACAGGATGTTTCTCCTACAATCTTCTAGGATAGTCTTTTCCTATGAAATATTTACAAAGCCTGACTGAACATAGAAACAACTATGGCAGCACTTTCCCCGGTTTCTCTGATTCATTACCGGGGAAAATCATCTAATTTTACTTCCATTAAAAAGCAGATATTATGTATAAACAACTGACTTCAGAAAGCAAAACTTCTAATAGATTTGGGTTAACTTACAGAGAAAAGTATCTAGCACATCAGTAATCAAAAAATTTAAGTGATGTTTTATAGCAGAAATTTCATTTGCATTTGTTACAATTATTCATCATTCATTTGTATTCTCAGAAATACAAACTTAATCCCAGCCTTTTGAATCTTCAGGTTAATGAGCTTCAACCTGAAATAAGGAGAATATGTTGATCAGAAAAATTCTTCCCAACAACAGAAAAGCCTGGCCTTGAAAACTATTCATGCTGCATCAGGAGGTGTTATATCCTCTATATTTATAACATAGAATCAAATTGCTAAAAGTATTTCAATTGTAGTAAAAGATTAGGCCAAGGTAACCTGAATACTTGAAAGAGGACTCTCAAACAGGGGTTCAAGCACCTCTCAGGTTTATTTTTTATTTAACAAGAATATTAAATGAAGTTTCCTGAAGAGTAAACAAAATTTTCAAGCCTTGAGAACTCAAGATGATGCCTGTTTTTTACTACTGCTCTCAGACCTGCAGTGCATGGCCATGCTACACATTTTGGGGCAGGACAGGTTTTGAGCAGGAAGGAGGGCTGGAGAAAGGGACTGGTGATCTCTTCGTGTGAGATCATATAAAAACACACCCTGAAAGAGCAATGTGTGGCCATATTACTCCTACTCTGCTGTCACACAGCAATCACACAATAATTAAATAAACAATATGTGCCAAACAGATTATATCAGGATTTCCTATTTTCTTATAATGAGGAGATAATTTCTTATTTCCAGTCACAAAGAAAGAAAATGCGAAGAAATAAAGCCACATTAGACACCTTCCCTCAAAATCTCTTGAGGAGACACAGAGAGAGAAAACTGTCATCTGTGGTAGGTGAGACCTAAACCAAGAGAGACCCTTGGAGGGGGTGTAGAACCACCCACCAAAGATGCTGAGCTTTTCTTCAGAGATGAAAAATGAAAAGCCACCCACTCCTGCCTTAGGCCCAGGATTACCATGAGCATCGTGATAGTAGAAATCAGTGATAAAAAATGGTACCTTGGAATAGGGGAAACAAAGACAACTAATGCTCTACTGAGACTAAAGAGTGATCAGACTCTTCTCTGGGAAATGGCTTTCCATGGTCAGGTACTTTTCTCAGCAAGGTGCAAATAACCTTCAGACATAAAAAAAGAACAACTTTTGGGAAACCTGAATTTTCATCAGAGCGTCAGGAGATGTAAAATTGATGTCAGCAAGCAACAACAAAAAAAAGATGGAACTGCACACCTTCTTGAGAAGGGGTGAAGAAATGGTCCAATAATCCCCTTGACGTGCACCCTGGGGCCATCATCCCATCAGCTTCCCAGAGAAAAGGGAATGTGTTGGGCAATTCACCCCAAATCCTCACACTGGAAGGTAGTCACTCGACAACCCTCCCCACAGTTATCACACACCCTCATATCAGAAGGGCACAGTTCAGGCCAGGCTCTGGGTCATGAGGAACTTTGATGCCATTCTGTAGCTGTAAGCTGAAATGCTTGTCAAAGGATTCATCGCATCTGCAAAATCCATTCATCTTAACTGGTGTTTTGGCTAAAGAACACAGAAAAAGTGGCCAAAGGACAATTTGTAAACTACATGGATATACCTCCAAAAGAAGGAGACTGATTCTTGTGCAGTCTGATGACTGCTACTTTTTAAAATCTCTTTTTACAGTACATTCTATCTTTACTGGTAGTAGAGGCTCTGTGGGGCTTTCTGTTGATTTTTCTTATTTGTCTGTTTTGGGAAATGGAAAATTGCAATTTCATAGACTGGTAAGAAGTTGTTTCGCTATGCAACACTACAAGTACAGGCTCTGTACAAAAATGAAACCAACAAAAAAAAAATGCTACTTAAAGATACCTTCTTAAAGTAATGGAGTTGAGAAGCTGCTGCAGTTACCAGTTGACAGACTCTGGAAAAGAGTTAATTAATATAGTCAAATAGCTGTTCCTTCTGTTCCTTATTACATCTTGTTGTGGACAACACTTCTAGGAATATCTCATTTCCTTTGTCATCCGAGCTGAAGGAGGAAAATGAGCTCTGATTTAAGATCCTATTTCCCAACATCTACTTCACAAGCTAGCTACTCTACTTAATCAACAATGAGGCTATAAATATGCACACCTTGTTATTTCAATGTTTCACTTGATGAAACATAAGAGGCCACTAGTGGACAGCTAGAATAAGAATGAAGGATTACTGCAGTAGCTCATAGATGACCTGATATAATGCAAACTTGATGATAGAGCCAAACTGGGGGGACAGCAATATTTCACTCCCTCAGGTTTCAGTGACATAGACCACATCAGGTCTATTACCCAAGATGGAAATTTAGATATGTTGCAATTTATTTGGGAAAGACAGGCTGTTTAGTAAAGAAACAAAAGAAATGATGGATTTCAACAGCAGAGTCCAACGCTTGTGACTAGGTGGACTACCCCAGAAAAGAATAGCTGATAGACCATCATGAAAGATGCAAGACCACTTTTCCTCAGCCAGGTGTGATTACTCCAATCTGAAAGGACATTTTACACCTGAAATAATACTGAGAGGCATCTGAAAACAGAAAATGAGATCTGGCTGCACTTAAGTGAAAACGTTATGATAAATGTGCCACCTGTGGGTAAGATATAAAGAGAAGATTATATTGAGGAAGAGAGAGTATACATACATACATATATATATGAAGATATACAGGGAGTAGGTTACAAAGGTATTCACAGGTGACAATCCATTTTCTACAGGAAATAAGGACAGATAAAGCTTAAGTTAATGTCCAAATCAGCTCTTCAACATGTTATGGCATCGACACTCAGCACCGTTGCTATAGCAAAAGAAAGGGTGAAAACAAAATAAAGAGACAAAAAGATCAGTGAAAATGATCCTCTTCCTCCCACACATGCCTTTATTACAGGATTTTGCTTCTGAATGAGGTTGTCCTTCTGTACATATTCACATGAATTGAGGAGACAGGGTTTCAAGGGACAGAGCAAATAATGAGGCCCTATGAAAACGACTTGCAGAGCCTTAAATTTCTGGAATTTTTTCTATGAAAAAGCAACAAGTGGTTAGAAAGCCCCACCTCTAACATCAGGTTCAATGAAGTGTTTTCTCCTCAAATAATATATTTTTTTCTTGTGAACCCAAAGGAACAGAGAAAAAAAGATTTCACAGTAGCCAGTTGCACAGGAACATGACTCAGAATAGGGCTGGAACACAGATCTCTCCAAACACTCCCAAATGTGCTAGCCACTGAGTTTCTGGCAATTCACTTCTGACCCATGCTGGGAAGAAAATGCCTTCTGAACTATTACAAAAATTTAGGCTATTTCAAATAACAGGAGCTATCATCTAGTAAACCCTAATCTCCAGTCCCAGAGACACAGTTAAAGGATCAAAGCTATTCCAAAATCCACTGCTGGCTATGTAGCTTCACATCATATATTTGCAACACTTGCATGGACATTCTCTAGAAAATCAGCAGTAACCCCTTTGGAAATTAATTCTTCTCTCTTTGTACCACAAAAGAGCACAACACATTTTAATCCATTTTCAGTGTATGAAAATCTTTCTCTGTTGGGATTTAAAAGAGAAATTAATCCCAAAACAGTGATTCCAGTACGATTCACAATCCTCCCATAAACTCCTCAGTACCATTTCAGGACTAATTGACAATGCAGTTACATTGTTGGTGATATAAAAAGAACTCTACTGCAGTATTTCTTCAGTGTCTTATGACTTAAGTGCAGCAGGTATTTTCTGAAGCAAATAAAACTATCCAGTAAATCCTCTGTAACATTCTGGGGTAGGGAAAAGAGAAAATATTTTCAAAAGGCTGCTACTGTAGACTTGTTTTCATGACCCACCTGGGAAAAAAAGGCCATAGCTAAACTGAGTAAGACAACTTCACTTGGTTTCCCTGCAATCAAGATGAAATCATCACTGGGCAAAAAAACACTGAATTTTAAACTCAGTGCATGGAAAAGATATTTTGAGGGGCATATATCTTTTTCCTTTCACGCTGATCAATAAGTCAAGCACTCCATCATCAGAGTTCATGATCATAAATGTAAAATGATTTAAGCCTCAAAATTCACAAGAAGTCATAAGAAATTTTGCTTTCTTACCATTACATTTTTTAATAGATTGGCAGCATGGCAGAGCCTCAATGCTGAATTGAAAACATCAGATTTAAAAATTCCTGCCTGTGCAGCACAGAACTATGATGCAAAGGATCTGGGCAGGGGCTGCTTTGCAGTGATCTGGTATCTGGGCCAACAGCTACTTCATCTGCAGACTTTTGCGTCTATTAAGGTTAATAAATATTTAAAAGCTCCACCACCAGCTCCAATGGCAATTCTGATCTGTTTTTCTGATATTCTGATCTGCTTTTCTATTTAGGCAGTCTTGAATCAGGTTCAACCAACTGCACTGGTATTCCCAGTCACTGAATTAGCAGATAATGTTCTCTCTGGTGATCAGTACCAGAATATGCATAACACTGCATTTTTACCCCTATAGAGCAAAGGGCTCGAACACCAGGTTTAATGGATGCAGTAGTTTTGTCTTCAATGGGATCAGGATATCCTTTCACAATTATTTTTTTAAACTTAAACATGTAGAGTCCTGTAAATGTGTGTTGTAGTGAACCTGTCCTTAAAACATTCCATCTAATAAACGTTCATATTCATTGCACTTCTTTTGTGTTTAAGACAGAAGAAGAAAAGAGTCACTTTATCCAGTCTTGGTGGTGCCTAACTTAGTTTTGTTTGCATCCTGCTAAGAACATCCCACACCTTTGCAGACAGGATGCAGTTAACTATTAAAATCTGCCAGAGTGAATCAGCAGGATCTATACAAGTCTCACTGCAGACTTCCATGTGTTGCAAATCAAGGAAGGCAAGAGAAAAATGCCTGATTATATCCATGATTTAGAAAAAGTCCAAGTTACTAAAAAGAAGCTGGGTCATTTTTTGGGAGAGAAAAAAAATCAAACAAAAATAACCAACCAACCAAAACAAAAACAAACAGGGTAATTAGCATATACCAGAGATGGCACAAGTATATTGCTTCCTTCTAATAAATCACAGGGACACCAGCAAAGCCCAGTAACAGCAATCATTGCACAACTCCTACATTATATAGTTGGTTTTTTTCTCTCCAGTACACAATTACCATTTTTATTAATTTTATTAAATAAGTGTGTTATACATAAAAGAATTCATTTTTATTTAGGAATAAACTTCTTTTCTATAATGCCTTTGGACAATTGGGATTTGTGTTTGGCTGATCTGTGTGTATGTGTTTTTCCAGTAGAATTTTTATAAGCACAGAAGTAAAGATGACTCAGAATTTTTATGAAGAGAATTGGGATAAATATTTGTGATAAGACAGAGGGGACAAGTCTATTGCAGAGTCCCACAGTTTTATAAAAAATGCTGAAGCTGGAGCTTGTTGAACTCTGGATGCTGTATTAGCAGGCAGAGGCTGGGAATACTAATCACAGAAAACTTGCCATAAATCTGAGAGATAAACAAAAGGGTCAGGGACTGAAAATTTCTGGCAGATAAGCTTTTTGTCAGAAATGTTTTAAAGATGGTAAAAAATACTGCAACACTGCCATGAAATAATGGAAGAGGGTATCACTTTCTTCCCTGAGAAATCTGTTCTCATTTGGGTGTGAATCACTGCATACTTGAATGTGAGACCCTCTTCTCCCAAGCTGTAAATTACACAAGTACAATACCATTCCCACCAGCAGCAACAGCAGCCAACAAGTCCTTCATGGAATTGCTTCCTGTCCTGTTCATACAGAAAAAAGTGACAACATGCTGAATGCACGTATACCCTTGATCAGTAAAAAGGAGAAGCTGTTGCATATTATGAGCTTTTCCCCATTATTTACTTTTAAAAGAATATTCCCACCACCTCATTGGAAAACCAGAGCACAATGGCAAGGAACTAATGGGAAAATTTTAGTGCATCTGAATGCTTTGAAAATAGAAGGGTGATGTCAATTACATTTACAGTGAAAACCATGGCAATTAAATCACTTTGGTAAACAAAATTATTACAATTTTCTGCATAGAGTCATTACATTGAAAACAAATTAGAAAAGTTTAGATTTTCAATCAACAGAGAAAAAGAAATTACACAACTGTATTAGCTTTCAATTAATTCTGTTGTTGGATAGATGAGATATGCAGTAGTACAGGATACCTGAATAATTAATTTGCATATTTGTTTTTTAAAACATGTGAATTTATCACTAATCGAGAAGAATGCATGACTTTTTTGCATCATTTCAAGCTAATGGGCAGGAAAATAAGAACTGCAGGCTTTTCTCTTAGAAAAGTAAGAAAAAACCAAATAATGTTAGGATGAGAACTGTTGGAGGATTTAATAATTAAAGCTGTAGTCCGAAAGTCTTTACTGTGGAAATGCATGATTTTTTTTAAAGAACCAATAAGTTGTTTCTCCAACCCTCACTGCTAGAAGCTTGCACTTCAGTCTGCAATTTCTGAGTTTCAGCTTCCAGCTGTCCGTTCCTGGTTTATCTACCTGTCATGGTTTAACCCCAGCCAACAGCCAAGCCCCAGGCAGCCACCGGCTCGCTCCCCCACCAGCAGGTTTGGGCAGACAGTTGGAAAGCTGAAAGTGAGAAAACTTGTGGGTTGAGATAAAGACAGTTTAATAGGGAAAGCAAAAGCCATGCACACAAGCAAAGCAAGGCCAGGAATTAATTCACTGCTTCCCATGAGTGGGCAGGTGTTCAGTCATCTCCAGGAGGGCAGGGCCTCATTGCACGTAACAGTGATTTGAGAAGACAAACACCATCCCTCCTAACATTCCCTCTTCTTCTACTTCCCCTTATAGTGAGGATGATGACACCTGGTCTGGAATATGCCTTTGGTTAATTGGGATCACCTGTTCCAGCTCTGTCTCCTCCCAACCTCCCACGCACTCCCAGCCCCCTCGTCAGTTTGGCAGTACAAAAAGCAGAAAAGGCCTTGACTCTGGACAAGACCTGCTCATCAGCAACAATAACATCTCTGTATTATCAACCCTGTATTCAGCACTAATCCAATACACAGCCCCATACCAGCCACTGTGAAGAGAATTAACTCTACCCCAGCCAAAAGCAGCCCACTTCCAAATTAATCAGACTTCTGCTGTCAGAGAGCTTCTTGCTGCACAGGCACTATGTCTACTTTTAAATATCCTCTGCAGTGAACTGGATTTCTTTTTCCTCTCTTTTGCAAGAAAGACTATGATGAAGTGCCAGAAAATAGCCTTGTATTTGCCTTCAGAAGTCTTCCCAGCTAGCCAACATACTTGTTTGTATGTATGCGGACAATACAATTGTTCTGAGTATCCTGGTACTATGTTCATTAATGCCAAAACATGGCTATATTTTCATGGCTATATTTTCCCTCAATATGCAGCCCACTGACATTTGCTATGACCTCTGTGAATTCTGGCACCACCCTGTAACAGGAGCTCTGTTAGGCTCACAGTCACTGCACCTCCTGTGGCCCTGAGCCACTGCCCAGCATCTGCACGACAGCCCAGGCCAGCAAGTGCTGCTCACTGTTGGCTGCCCCCCTCTCTGGCTGTGGTTCACATGTCATTTTGGAGAGCCCACTTCTTCCATGATGACCCTGATACTTCTAAATTACTCTTCTGCCTTTACTTTACACTTCATTAACCTCTTGTTCTCTGAAACTTCGTCAGCAATCTTTTTGTTCAATGCTGGTAAAAATTTTTAAAAAACCAAACCCAATACATAGTCAGAGAAAGATGTAGGCTTCTTCACCCTACCTTCTTGATCTCCCACTCTTGCTAAGACAAGCATAGCCATTTCAAACAGAGCATCTGAGTTGCTCATTGAAACATCTTAATTATTACATTTTAATTCATTTAATATGTGCTATATTGATTTCACTTGGCAGTAATTATTTTTCTAATCAGAATGTTTCTGTGCCAAAAGTCAGTTGTTTTACTGGAGTCTGTGACAACAGTGTTGCCTTTATCTCACAGATTTGTAATTTAATTAAAACTGATACCAAAGAAATAAATGAACTGTTTATTATAAAACCATGTTGAATAACACTCATTAGAATGAAGGGATTACAGCTTACACTGATTATTATCATTCTTTTCATGATTTGTTGAGAACTGATAAAAAGCTGGCCAATTTAAAGCTACCTAGCATAGCCTGTTAATTTATAAACATACAGACAGAACATTAGTTTTTATTTTGTCCCCCATATCTTCTGTAACACTCCCCAAGATGCCAAAATGAAGTGGTTTGGAGAACTCCTCAGCTGGTTCTTTCAGCACTCCTGGCTGCATTGCAAGATTGCTGTGTTCAGTGGGAGCAGCGGCTGCTCACCAACAACACTGCTCACATACAGCACCACATTTCTAGGCACTTGCTCTTCCCTCTGAGTACTGACATTTGAATTTGTGCATTTGACTAGGTGAAGGAATGAAACAACAGCAGAACACTTCTGTTCTTATGAGAGAAATAAAAGGCAACATTTTCCAATTTTTTCCAGTGGAATCTGACTCCCAAAATTTAAGTCAGTGAACATTGTCTTTCTTTTCTTGAGAAGACTTGAAGAGTAGTCAGTATCTCTAAAAAGAGAAAACAAACAAACAAAAACAACAAAAATGCAGCAAAGAAGCCCAAACTCAAGAGGGCAAAAACAAGAGGAGAGAGCAAATAGCACAGGAGGAGAGAGGCTGGTAACACAGAGCAGCTGGGCAGTCCCCCGGGAAATCCTGTGATTGAATCACAGCTACTGACCTCCCAGCCAGGGCTGAAGCACACAGCAAGGCAGGGCATCCTCTGGGAAACAGAAGCCTTTGCTGTGCTGCCAGCCTGAAACCTTTCTGATTGCTCTGTTAGTGCTTTCCAACAGCTCCACACAGGTCCATATTTCACCCTCACAGAGGAATGTAACACTTGTCTAAAAACTTTCCAAGGATGACAACAAACA
The DNA here is from genome assembly GCA_018697195.1 of Certhia americana. Lineage (NCBI taxonomy): Eukaryota > Metazoa > Chordata > Aves > Passeriformes > Certhiidae > Certhia > Certhia americana. The sequence goes on from CM031857.1 coordinate 103,086,154, forward strand.
CATACTTACTCCTATGAGCACAAAAATCACACTGAAGAATACATGCACTAAATGTGCCTTTTCTAATTCTGGGATTATGGAACCCAGCCAAGAACTGGAGATCCCATCAGCACTGATGAAAGACATGCATTTATTTTACAGTATGAGCAGGATGTGAGGTGAGTGGACACCACATAAAATATGATATTCACCAGCCTTTTACAAAGGTAAAAGAAACCAAAAGTCTAGCCAGAAATAAAAAAAAGAAAAAATTATCAGAGTATCTTTACTGAATCAATAGAAACTTAGGCTCTCAGTGTGCTGTTATAGCATACCATTTTAAGGAGCTGGATTCCAGATTGAGAGAGAATAATAATAATAACTAACACCTGAGAATGTTAAAATAACTTTTAGAAGAAGGTTTCAAAATACTCCAAACAAAAAATATGGAGATAATGGTCCAAATCTAAAGTCTAATACTGAATCACAGTACACAGGCATTACATCCCCATGATCTAAAAGTGTATCTTTTCTAAAATTCATGTCAAAGTAATACATGCACAGAGAGAGAGCAAACCATAGCTTTTGATGTACAAACAGAAACATATAGCCTATTTTGCCAGAAGGATGTGGCTAAGTCTGAGGTGATCCAGAGTAGAAACCAGCAGCCTGTGCATCTTAGGTATCACACATTTTCATCTGACTGCTGCCTTGAAAAGGATAGGACCACACAGCTTCAATATCCAGAATATTATCAGACCTTTATTCAGATTAAAGCAGAGATTTTACAGATTTCAAGGTAGCAAGAAAATAACTATCCATGCCCAAAATATAAAAATGTTATATGGACTCTCAGTAAGGTGACTTATTACTGATCACCCCACTTCTTCAAAGGTCTAGGAGATCAAATATGTTCCTCACATCCCAAGGGTTTTGAGTCACTCCCATAGTCATGTGGTAAGTAAATGTTCTTAGCTGAGGAGCCAATCCCAGTTCCTACCAAATAATGACCCAGACTGCTGTGGCAACACAAGAGAAAGAGAACTCCTTCTTGAGTCCGGAGAAGAGCCACCAAGATGACTGGAGGGCTTGAGCACCTCTCCTGTGAGGGAGGGCTGAGAGAATTGGGATTGGTCAGCCTGGAGAAGAGAAGGTTTTGGTGACACCTAATTGAAGCCTTCCAGTGCCTGAAGGGAGCCTACAAGAAAGATGGAGAGGGACTTTTCACAAGGGCATGTAGTGACAGGACAAGGGGGAATGACTTCAAACTGAAAGACAGTAGGTCTAGCTTGGATACTAGGAAGAAATTCTTTACTGTGAGGGTGGTGAGACACTGGCACAGGTTGTCCAGAGAAGCTGCAGATGCCCCATCTCTGGAGGTGTTCAAGGCCAGGCTGGATGAAGCTCTGAGCAACCTGGTCTAGAAAAAGGTTTCCCTATCCAAGGCACCAAGGCTGGAATCAGGTTACAACCCAAACCATTCTATGATTCTGCGATTCTCTTCATGTCCTCACAATCACAGTCTGGTGTTTCAAAACCTCACATGTAGTCAGTCATGCACACAACAGGACCTTACCACTGTCAACATGTGGCTTCACTTAAATGCCACCCACCATCAAAACAGAACAGTGAGGCTGAAGCTGTGAGCAAAAACACTAGGGGATGAATCTATCGAGAGAGAGCTAAAGACAAAAAGTGCCCCCCTTCATTGCTAAGAACCTAATTCTGCCATCTTATAAGTGCTCCTCTCAGTGTTCCCTGAAAACAAACAGGCTTTATTTGATATAGAGATCACCTAAATGGTCATTGTATCCCAAAACAAGAGTTATTGTCTCTGCTGGAAATAGAAAAAGGCTGACTAACACACTGCTTTTTATCCAGTTCAAGCCTCCAAAGGAATTTTGCATGGCAACCTGCATGAGTACCCAGGGGAGTCCTGTGCTTGTCTCATCAGCCATGAAATCCTGAGCTGAACAAAGCAAGGTCAAACAGATACTGAAGTCACATTTTCACAAGAATCAATCTTGACACTTCTTTTTTCTGTGTTCTCCCTTACAATGATGCCATATTTCAACTGTTACAAGGAAAAAGAACAGCCTGAAGGCCAGAACAGAACTACAATGGAATAGCAGCCTGGTGCACTGGAGATAGGTGTGCATACACTAAAATAAGCCTTTTTCCTCCTGATCAGCTGGCACTGAGGAGAGCAGCATTCTCAGGAACGACTTCCTGATTTACATCATATGTAACTTCTGCTTCCAAACCCAAGACAGGGTGGTTCAAGAGCTTGTGGGTGTGTTTTAGATCCCATACCAAAATCAACAGCAGCACCGCAACAAGGTGACGCTGAAGGTGGAACTATAAATCTGCAGTCAAGACCAGGAGGAATAGGTGAGATTCTAGTTAGTTATTCTACCTTATGGGTGACAGCATCTGCAAATGAAAGAGATGATGAACACCTTTTGAATTTCAGTGAAGGTACCATTATAAGAGAAGAATAACAGAAAACTAGTCGTAGCTCACATTCCCCAATATTATCCTTAAAATTTTCATGCTAGTCAGAGATGTTTCCTTCTTTTCCTTCCCAACTTAACACTGGACTGAATGAATTTGCAGATGTATACAGACTAGTGCCCATATGATTAATCTAGATTTGAACCTGTAATTATCATCATTAGTGCTTGTTCTCTGTCGTGTGGATGTTTTTCTCACAAAGTGTCTCTTTGCACCTTCCAAGCAATCAAGTGCTATAAAAACAGCTTTGAAAAACTACAGTAGTTTACACTTTATTCTTCCAATAAATACTACTGTCAATATTGATTAATACTGAATAGTTAATACTACACCATTTTAAGAATTATTGTGGAAATTACAGAGCATAGAGAAAAAAATTCTCTTTGTTTCTGATTGCAGACGCTATTGGTTCCTATTTTCTCATTGGAGGACTTCAAAAACAACTTGTAGTTGCATGTATATTTTCTTACTCTATAAAACCCTAAAAGTGAATTATCCACTGTACTAAACGAAAGATATTGTCTCCAGAATATTCAGATGGGGTCACCCTGTTGTACAGACATTATTGTGTTAAAATCTTTGTAAATTAATTTCATGGTAAAACATAAAAAAATAAGAAAAAGGTATGATCTGTCTATCTGTAAGGTAATTGTCTGCAGATAGACAGTTGGTTTGTAGTAGACCATACTTTTCCTTTTAATCCATAGGTCAGATTTCTGGTCCAGTATTCTGCTCCCTTCTGAAAAATCCCACAGATTATCAAGGGTACAGTGCATATCCAAGGGCTCTACATAAGGGCATCCAGTGAAATATTGCTGGGTCAGGGAGGGAACCAGGAGGGCAGCATAAGTAAGCAAAATGCAGTCTTCCTCCTAAAGCTATATGCAGTTCAGAACAGCATCTTTGCTGTGATTTTCTTCCAGTTCCATCTACACTAATGTGAAAAGGAATTATTCCTTGTATGGCAAAACCATACAAGAGGAAGTAATCTTATATCTATTTATACTCTATTTTCATATTTCCATGTTTACTAAGACAAATCATTGTGTTTTGTAAGCCTACCACGAGATGAATTTTTATTGCATTTAAGCTTCATGATAAATATAGCACCCAGCATACCTAATTATTACAGCCTATATTTATTACCACAGGAAGCTACATTCCAAAGTTGTTTAGGGTAGACAGCTCCCCCAGTCCCAGGTCTTTCTCATTAAGCCACAATTAGTATGATAAATGGGGACAGTTATTTGGTTACAGGCAATAATGGCACTGCTTGCTCATCGAAAAATGGGGAGAAATAATTAAATATCACAAGAAATGGCTTAATAATTAATAATAATACCTCGGTCACCTGCAAATAAAGCAGAACTTCATCCAGGTGTTCATTACAGGCTGCAGTTCAAAGCCAACATGGCCTTTACCTCAAAATAGCTATCTGTATTAATGTGGTAGGCAGAAGGATGAAATCGTGCTTGTCCTTGCCAGGAGTGCTGCAAGGTTCTTGAGATGTAGTGTGTACAGTCCAGCTGAAGCTGGAGTTGGTAATCATTTAGGATAAAGCAGCTGTAGCCTGAGGAGCCTGTGAGTGCATCCTTGGTGGCTCCCTAATTTGTAAGCACCATCTAAGCCAGTATTTCACTGTCCATGAAGTGACCTAAAGAGCACTTAAGGATCCAATTTTTTAATATACATTGAATTAAGGAAGACTATTCTGAGGCACATGGTCAGTACTAGGTTAAATGGAAAAGGATTCACTTCTCTGTCACTTAGTTACAAATACAGCATTATATAATCTCATTTAATTGCACTCTTCACCTCTTTAACATCCTCAGCCTTCTGTCTCAACCCATCTCTCCTCATGAAACACCTCCTGCTGACTGAAACTGCATTCCAATAATTAAGCTCAGGATCCTCTTTTCTCCCAAGGGTACACAAGACCATGTCCATGTCATAGAAATCAAATGCAACAGGGCTCAGCAGCACCTCAAGAGGGTCACCTAATTCGCCTTTCATCCCAAAGGCAGGATCAACTTCTTCTAAATTGTTCTTGACAGAAGTTCATTTAATCTGCTCTTAAATCCTCCAGTGGCTCTGCAGCCTCCCTCAGCAATCCAGGCTGTGATCAGCCTCCTTTACCATTAGAAAACTCAAAATGCTCAAGGTACATTTCCTTTACTGTAATTTAGCCCATCACTTCTTGTACCAGTCTGTCAAAGTTACAACTGCATCAAGTCAGAGAATTTTACTTGACTTAATTTACTGCCAACCAACGCAAATATACAATCACTGGTTCACAGTGAGAGGGAAAAAAACCCAAAACAAACAGAAATCACTGTGCAAAAACCTACTTAAATCCCTGTCCTTCCTCTTCCTGCTCGCAAGTACTCTTACTTTTGCCTTTTTTTAGTCTCAGTGCACCAAAATTCCTCCCGTAAGGCATGGTTGCATGGGAGGCTGAAGCAGTGCAATTCATTCTAACCCTTGATGGTTAAGGTTTCCTGCAGTGTTCCTTAGTTTCCCTTTTCCAGTGTGGGTTGCCCATGAACCCCAGTCCCTCAGTGATGTCCCATTATGGGTCAACCATGGCCACAGTCCCCCTATCCTTTCCCCAAGCATGTTCAAGCGTGCAGGTTTGTTGCCTTCTCCAGGCAGACCGGTGCCCACAGCTTTGCATGTGAGCCATGGGCAGTTCAGGGTGGAGGGGCTGGCAGCAGTGCAGTGGTGGGCAGCTTCCTCCAGCCTGAGGGCCCTCAGCTCTAGGCTCTTAAGAAGCTGGTGGTCAATAACTGCAGGCAGGTCCCTGGGTTTGGCCTTTTGTCATTTGTTCCCTCTGTTCTTAGTGCTGCTCCTCACAAAAGTACAGCGTGGTGCCGGTCTCAGCATGCACAGACAGAATGTGACTTTTGCACAGGTATCCCTGGGGGTGGCTACATCCAGCTCATCTCCATCCCTGATGGTGCCTTGATCTGCTCAGTTGCTCAGAACTGCTCTTCTTGTCAGCCCCCTTACTTCTGAAGTCAGGCTTTCTTATTTCACATTTTAGTTTCATTGCTCCACTGCTGAAAGGAACTTATATATGCACTTAAGTACTTTCTTTCGCTTAATCAAAGCCTGTGTACCTGTATGCAAACATACTAATTGCAGACAAAATTGCTGTTATGTAAGCCACTACCTGATGTTTTTTATGGAATTGGAAATACACAATAAAGACCTTTGCGCCCATTAAACATTCTAGGAAAAGCTTTTAACTTTAGACAAGGAAATGTGTCACAGGGAATTTGAGTGCATTATCATCAATATCATCAGAAGAGTAGAATAATTTATTCCTGACAGTTGTTTTTTACAGCATGTCATTAGAATGATCCCTTTATAGCACCCATTCATATACATGACATCTTAAGTCATACCAATCCATCTTCCTCAGCAGATAAAAGACTACCATCTTTCTAATATCTCATTTTTTTCCATTTAAAAGCCTGAGTCAAAAATCATTTCACAAGCATTAACAAGTCCAGCCTAACGATTTCCTGGGACCCCCAAGCACTTTCTAGAGCCATCTCTTCTTCCTTTCTTTCTGCTCCCACCCTGATCTTGTAAAAGTACAAGAATGCAAGACACTTCCTGAATGAAGGAGTAAGAGAAACAGACCATTTTTACCAACCCATAATACTGATAAGTACATGATTTTATTATCAAGAAGCCTGTGTGACCAGATACACCTCAAATGTTTAGTTTTCAAAGCCACCCCCCACAAAAATAATCTCTGAGTTGGAGAAGAGTAATAACACATATGAGGAAGATCTATGTCTCTGCGAGGCTTGAAACATACAACAAACCAGTTGAGATTTGGCAACCAGCCTAGCAAAGGCTCTTTACTCTGGTGCTATGTAAAATTCTCATAATAGTTAACATCTGATCTCAAGTTCTTCTCAGTCCTGTCTTAGATCCCTACAGTTCATTTGCCCACATTTCTCATTGGAGATAAATATCTCTCTCTAAAGAGAAAAATATGTACAAATATGTACACCCCACATCATGCTTTCCTTACTTAAAGCAGTCAGGGAAACTGAGGTAACTTCCAAACTTCCATATTTACATATTTACTTCATAACCTGGAACCATTATCCTGCAGCCGATCAGCTTGTTCTAAGTTCAACTCCTTTTATATTTTGGGGGTAAATCTTAGTCAATGAATATGCTTCTTCTCCTCTGCAAGTAAATATTGTTCCATACTTGGGCCCTTGACACAACTCTTACTGGTTCAGCATCCATACCCGCCTTCTTCAAGGACTGTAACAGTGTGACTTTCCATTCCATACACTGCATTTAGATGAGGTCCAATCTAACATCCACTCACAGTAATAGTGTGATATTATATCAGACTGACAGGATGAGTTGCCTTCACAGGGTAGCTGTATTCAGTCTATGGAGAGACTTCATGAACTGACTCTCAAAGTGCTTCTTTACACATCCTAAGGCTTAGTTACCCAGTCTCACATTAATTGTTTGCATTGCTGACACTCGATGTCAGCATGCTGTCACTGAAGAAACATGGTATTATGATAGGGCTTTTAGCACAAAGATTACTTATCAATGGAAGAAAAAAAAAAAAGCAATAGTACCATTTAAGATCTTGTAATATAATTAGCGCAGCATAATAGATAAGAGTTTTAACACAGAAATCACCTCCTTGATTGTAGAGGGAAACGTTAACAGTTTTCTCTCCTGCTGCAATATTAAAGGACTGAAGTTTATTCTTCATGCAGCTGAAGGTATCTTTTCATAGCAAAGTCAGTACCACTCAGAAAAGAGACAAAAAAGTAAAACCTCTACACTTCTGTACAGACAAACCGTCAGATTGGTAGCATGTTCAGTGACAGATAATGAAACGCACATTTATTTCTCACTACCTCCTGCTTCAATAGGAAAATGGGAGTGCAAACCACAATATTCTCAGTCAGAACATAGAAACAATAAAAGAAATAGATGCAGAACTCACCTCACTGTGTCTAGTACGTGGCATTGAATCTGAACTTTCAGTCATCCCAAGAGCAATCGTCCCTCTGAATTCACAGGGAAGTCTTCTCCCTGTATTTTGTGCATACAGAAATCTGATTTACTAGTAGACCATCATATATATTTCTGAAGTCCATGGTCTAGTGAATTTAAGTATTTAATATTAGGCAGAATTCTTTCAAGTTATATGGAACAGAAGCTATTTTCTCCTAATTTTTAATGCTTGCACATAGTAGTATTGCATACTTGGAAATGTCCATTTTTCATGCTGGATACATGTAAGGTAGTGAGGCTGATAAATAGAAACAGGAGGTTCAGGATTCTGGATAATTGGAAGCTACCCAACACATAATAATTATGGATTTCTATCAAAACACACAATAGAAGATTAAGAGCTTATCACAAGAAGAGACATTTTCACTTGTTGCTCATAGCAGTAGGAAGGAAATCCATCTGTTTGATCAAATCTTTGTCCAAGTAATGCAAAGAGTACAAAGTTGAAGTATATCTGAAAATGTAAAAATACAGTCCTTTGACTACTCAAAGACTCTGGGTATTTATATATTTTTTACAAAATCCTTCCCATTGCCCTCCCTATTTTAGCCAAATTCCACTGTGGGCAGACACATTTTCCAGTCTGCATGCTCTCTAGGTTTAATGAGATGCTTTGGTTGGGACTCAGCTGATAATTGAAGCACAGGACTGTGGGTGTGGCAGGGACTGCTGCTCCAGCTGTACTCAATGTCCTCTTCAGAGGTTCAGCTCACTGCCCCATGGGCTCCTGCTCTGCAAAGGCCTGAATCACTCCTGGCCTACTAACCCACCCTGTTGCCTTTATACTGCCCATGCCAACCAGGATTTAAATATTTTCCTTCGTAATCTTAAAACTAAATCTCATTATACATGGCCAAGCTAATTCTCTGCCTTCCTTTCTAAAACCCAGCAAACAATGATGCTGACATTCCACTTCCACACACACACCCCCACACATTTCCAAATTTCAGTTTGAAGTGAAATAAAAACAAATAAAATAGCCTTTTTTTTTTTTTTTTTTTTCAATATTACAGAACCACAGAATCACAGAATTGCTGAGGTAGGAAGGGACCTCTTGGGGTTATCTTGTGCCATCTTCTCTGCTCAAGCAGGGCCACACAGGGCTGGCTTCCAGGAACTTGTCCAGGTGACTTTAGATTATCTCCAAGGATACACAGATGGAGACTCAACAACCTTCCTGAGCAATCTGTACCAGTGCTTGGTCACCCTCATGGTGTAAAACTTATTTCCTATGGTTCCATGTGGTGCCTGAAGTAGAGTACTCTTAATGGGAACTTTCATTGGCAACAAGATTCCTTGACCATGTATTGGTGAGCAGAACACTGCCATTTGTGGATGAAGATTAAGAACTCCTGATCAGTACTGTGCTGCTACTCTTGCCCCTTGTGACTTGAAGAATTAAGCTGACTGTACCCATCAAAATCCCCACACTGTGAAGAAATTGTCTCCATAGATCTTTATAAATCTATGAAGAGAATTGAGCAAACCACAGGAAAGACTAATGTGTGTAGCATAAAAGCAGAACTGGTTTATGCTACCAGCCTCATATGTATTTTAGTACTATTTCTTTTAAGCATAGCAGCAAATAGATTAAGTATGAACTTGAAAGGTAATTTAACAAAAGTAGGAAAGAAATGCTATCTTCCAATGTTCATATTTTTACATAGAAAAAAAAATTATTTTTCAAGAGCCAGCTGCTTTCTCCAGCTTCTTGCATGTGGTAGAGGAGCATAGCTATATTCACTTCAGTAAGACTCAGCAGATGGTAATAGTGCAAAGTAACCTGTGTTTTTTAAGATATAGATATAGATATAAATATAGATATAGATATAGATACACATACATGCACACACATATGTTTTAATTCCAGTACATGCTAAGAAGATAGAAGACCATTAATTTTTAAAAAAACAAAAAACAAAAATATCAGAGTCAGAAATTCTGAGAAATATTTCTTTGTATGTTTAAGGGATGAAAAACCTCTGACAAACATTGTTTTTAACCTTTGTTCATGGAAAAGGGTTTTTTAGGCTCTGGGATGAAGCAAGATCTTTCAAGAATGTGTATTAGATAGTAGCAGAATATGTAGTTTATCACAGGGTGAGAATTTTAGATTTCTGGGGGTTTTAGAATGGTAAGCAGAAGAAGACAATATGGAGGTTTCAAGTGGCTTTTAGACTTCTCCCTTCTTCATCTGCTCCATCTTCTGTAGTGACGGTGGCACTTCTAATTGGTTTAGAGTCTGACTTCCTAACATTAAAGATAGGTATTGGGAATCTTTTGTAAACAATTTAGATGTAATTTTATGTCTAAAGATACTCGTCACCTTAGGGGTGGTGTTATTGTTCCTGAAACTGACCTGCAGCACAGACCTCTGCGGGTCAGAAAAGAATGTATAGATAAGAAAGAATAAACAACCTTGAAAAAAACAGAAGAGATGGCTCACAACCATTTTCTTCAATCTCTGGCTGGGGAAAAAATACTTTTACATTCTCAGGCTTCATGGAAATTCATGGAAAACACCCTCAAAAACTTCTTTTTTTTTTTTTTAATGAACTTCAAGACAAAAACACTAACAAAAAAAAATCTACACCCAAACCACAAAACCAACGTACAAATATTCAGAGGGTTGATAGAGTGCCTTTAATGGCCTTAAAATGCGTGCTAAGGCAACTTAGATATTCAAACAGCAGGAATTGCTGCTGCTTAGTATGTACAACGATTCTGGTCAGCATCAGTTATTTACATTCTTATTGTTTAAGGCCTTCAACTTTTTCCAATCTACATTGATTAGTTTGCAGGGAAAGGGACAACACAGGCAACATGGCTTCCATTTGACATACCATTTCACAAAACCCTGACATCATTCAATCAAAAACACGCCAGAAAAGTAGATGCTGCTATAGATGTTGTACTACATTGCAAGAAAATATAACTTTCTACAGCAAAGATGCTATATGCCATGCAAATCTACATGCAAAGATGCATGTACATTTATCTCTCTGGTAAAAAAAGATTTATCTCTAATAAGAGAAAGATGTACTTCAAAGCAGGAGTCATATTTCTCAGTCAAAACAACACTAGGGTACAGCTTCAACAGTTTTCATGCTCTTATATTGTTATTATTAAGCAGCTGCCTATGGCTTTAACACACATACCAAGAAAACAAGATGTTTTGCCAGCACATTTCTAATTTGATGGATCATAATTTTTATCTCCCAGCAAGGATTCAATCTTTGCATGTCTTTTTTTATGGCTACTATTTAAGGCACTGAGCCATAGCAGTACATCCCATGAACCATTTCTAGAATACAAAAAATAATAGAAAAAAAACCCAGCAAAATGCGAGAGAGGGTACCAGTCATTTTTGCAGTACCTGGGGAGTGTGGCTGAGGGGTACATAACCCATGACACCCAGGATAACTGACCCATAACGTCCACTTACAACACACTTCACTAGTACTTGACTGTCTGTTGTCTTTTGGCACTCATGGTACTTCAGCGCCATGCTTGAAATTCAGCTGCATTTGCCAGTGTGTTATCTTCATACACAAATATATAAATATACAAAGAAGTGTAAAAGACAGCCTTTACTTTCTGATCCCACCTATTCCCTAGTCCCTCTTCCCACACCACATGGAGGAAAGGAATGAACACACAGAGCTCTCATGACCAGAAGTTACAGGTTTCTTGGGAGGGTGAAGTGGGCCACGCTATCTTCCAAACATTCTGTGGACAAGTAGGTACCAATGTTTTACATTGTGCCTGCATACCTAAAGCAGCAAATAACTTCTGCTAAGTACATACCCACCTAATCCCCTGCTGTTCCCCACAAGAACTTGTCAGGCCCTGCTGACTTCTTGCAAAAACTCAGGTGAGGAAAGATGCCAGCAGCGTTTCTGCATTGGTCTCAGCAATTAAATATTTAAGTGGAATCAAATCACTTAAGAGAGATACAAGGCCAGAACTCTTGCAAAAGCAGCAGCTCCTGTGCCCTGTGTGTCAGTGCCATCCAAATTCACAAGTAGAAGACCATTATTCTATCATCCCAGAATATTACATCAAAGAATAGTGCATGATAATGGCCTTAGAACAGATTAATACAGTGAGATCAAAGTTTAGCTGTCTGTTTCTAACATTAGATGCTTCATGGTGAATGGGCCATGTTGACTGAGCAGGCAAAGCATTTAAGAAGCCACACAAGTGCAGAATTATCCTTCCTTCCTCTACCAATGGGGACTCCATGATTTTCTGAGGTGGACCTATGGATATCTTTATTTTTATAATGTTTTAAGCTACTTAGATTTTTGGTTTACAGTACATCCTGACAAAGAATTCCAAATTCAGTTTTGAAAAGTCACTGACAGACCACCCACTAATTGAAGTCAGCAAGCAAAAATCAAGGAATGCCTAAGAAAGCCACAGGTAGTTTTTTCCTTTGGTCTTTGCAAAGTTTTTCAAAGGACAGGGTCTCTGATTTTCTTCCTCTATTTTTCATACTTGAAAACAGCATTATCAATGAGCTGCCCTCAGAGGATGCAAATTGTGGTATCGGTCAGCCTCACTCACAGGGATTTGGAGAGAAGTGCTGCCATAATTGCATCCCATCTGGATGTACTATGCTGCTCTCTAGTCCTGCAATGTCAGGAAGGAGCAAGAGGGAGCTGTTCCATGAGGAAGAGGAAGCTGCAAGCCAAGAATGGTGACAAAGCTGGCAAAGGCAATGGTATCAGCAGCAAGAGCCATCTCACCACACTGTGTGAGGTAAGATCCCAGAGCAGGCAAATCTATAATCACAGAATCATATAATACTTGGAGTTGGAAAGGAACTTTTTAAAATCATCAAGTCCAACCCACCTGAAAACTGTTAGTGAATATTTCCAGGGATGGAGAATCTCTGGGCAATCTGTTTCAGTGTTTTGTCAGTCTCAGTATAAAAAATGTCTTTGTTATATCTAATCTAAATTGACAATCCTTCCTTTTAAAACCACCACCGCTTGTCCTATCAGCACATGCCCATGTAAAACATTCCTCTCCCTCTTTTTTTATAAGTTCCATTTAGATACTGGAAGGCTGCTATAACATTCCCCCATATCCCCCAGGCTGAAAAATCCTAAATAAATAATAAGGCATCAGGCCTGAGGTCAAGAAATCAGTCCACAAGTCAGGGCCAGGATCTAGTGTGTGAACAGGCACAAGCAACAGGCTGCAACACCTGCTGCAGAGAGTCCCAAGAAGGAACCAATTTCATTCCCAAGCAGCTGTGGGAAGCATTTGCCATGGGAAGCCTTCTTCCAGCTTTTGGTCAAAAAAGCCCCAAGGCAAAAATGGCTTTTCAAATATCTCTTTCTGACCAGAGACCTGGCTTTGACTGCAGAGGGCCAAACTCCTGGGAGGGGTGTGGAATCATGTTCCAAGCTCTGCCATTGCTATTCCAGAGGCAAGAGGGGCTTTCCCTGCTGTCTGCATTGCTCCATGCACTGCAGCTGCTTCTGTGGAAAATGCTTTACAGGCTGGATGACTGACATGACTTCCTTGCTTAAGTCTCTCCTCTCTGATGTGGCCCTTTATTTACTTTTTATAAAAGCTATTGAGTGAATTTCAATTTAGATTATTTGAAATAACAAGATTTCAAAAGCAGGTCAGGTAGAGGAAATCACTGTTGGAAGGCCACAGCTGAACCACCAATTTCATCTTCAATATGGATTTATGTCCCATCCTCTCAAAACTACTATTAAAAAAAAAAAAAAAAGCTTCAACCCACAAAAGCTGACATCAGGTCAACAGTATAATGTCTTCTCAAGCATCACATTGATGGTACAAGTGTGTTTTCAGTGACATTTTAACAAATGAAAAAATCCCTTGTTCAAGTGTGGCTATAATTCAAAACCTAACTGAAAGTTACACAAATACCTCAGTGCTTTTCATCACTTAGAATATTACTTTGAGAGTTAAGAGCAGGCAATTTCAAGACAAAATATGTGCATCAAAGTTACCTTAAGGAACTGGTACAGGCAATAATGACTTCAAAATGACTACTCATAGGATTAAATACTTTATAGAGGAGCCAGCAATTTTAACCTCATTACCTGCACAGTAACCTCAGTTCACTAACTCAATTACTTAAATGATTTGCACAATCACTATTCCTTAATTACTAGCACAACTTTAATAGCAAAGGTGTAAAACTGTGGAGACATCATTAAAAAATAAAGTTGCTAGAGAATATTTACTAGGTTCTCCTCCAGTGCTTTAAATTAATTCTGCCTGAAAATGAAGCTTGGAAGTACACTGACTGTTAAAGCTATGGTTCTCCCAAATTTGTCTGTTGCTTCGGAAGAATTTGAGATGCAATCTGTGAAAATGGAGAGAGATTTAACAAACTCTGGATCTGATATAGGGAGGTCAGCTTCATGATGGTTTTATTTTTGTTTTTTTTTTTTGACAGTCTTGCATACAAATTTAAGAGGGATGGGAATGGGCTCTGGATCAGTTTTTCACTTTGGTTGATGTGGGTGGTACGCTGGTGGTGTTTGATCATGTAAGAAAGCAGTAGTAAACTTTGTAGACAAGTAAGTGAACTGTCTTAAACTTAACATCCATTGAAAGAATCAGAGGTGGGAGAAAATATTATCCTGGAAAGAAGGAGACAAGACAGCAATAGAGACACCTGCAAGTTGTCAGGGTAAGGATCACTGTTGAGCTACCATCTTAGTAACTAGTTCATTGTGCATGGATAGAGGAAGAAATTTCAGGACATCTCTTGGAAAACTAGCAGGGAATGGAAGGGGAGAGAGAAGGAAAAGGGATTTCTCTGAGGAGTGCACTGAAGAAGCAATTAATCACAGAGTGAAGAAGAGAAGCAGTAGTACCACAGACACAGCTGAAAGCAGCAGTGGAGTCAAGCAGATCCTTTTTTTCCTCACACTGCTGAAGGAAACTGCCCTGTCATGTAACTGGAAGTCAGATGCCAATTTTGAGCTTTGGTGCATAAGAAGACTTTGGGAATGTTTTTAATAGAACAGCCTGTGACACAGAACTTGCTTCAGTTTTAGTGCAAAAACAAAGTTTTCATGAATTGGTTCATTATAATACCTTCATATATTGTTTTTTCCCCTGCTTTCTACAGCTGTATGATAGTAAGAAAACTGTCCTCATTAGATCTATTCATTCCACAACAATAATGCATACAGTACAACAACAGAATATGAATGAACCACAAAATAATGAGCTTGTAAAATCTATGGAGGCAAGAAGTCCATTTTTTTAGCATGCTGAGAAATAGACTACAGAAGCATTTAACCAATTATCTGTAAACTCTACCCTTTCCTCAGCATATCTGGGAGAACAGGCTCTCTTCCCTGACACTGCAGGGAAGCTGCCAAGTATGGCTCAGCCTCCACTGCAGCAGCTACACCCACTCCTGTACTCTGTGGAAGCATCAGGGAGCAGCAGCCTCCTTCTTCTTCCTGGGAATGTGAGTGCATGTCCACCAGTCCTAGAAGGGAGAATCCAGACACATTGCTGCCAGTGACTAACCCAGCCTCCATCACCCTGAAATCTAGAGGGAACACAATCAATTCCTCCGTAAGGAACAAATCCACATTTGTTGATTGTCACAGTTGCGGGGTCTCCTCTTAACACAATGTACTTAAGAAACTCTCATTGTTGCTTCATACCAGAAATGTGCACACGTATGCAATTTTTATGAACTACCTTCCTTTCTAGAGATGAAAGTTATCTGCCTCTGGAGTCTTTCTCTCTTAGATTTTGGATCCTTAGTGTTGTTCCCATACAGGAGCTCTGTTTATCTGCCTGTAAGTGCCAGTCTGGATTGATTTCCTTTCCTGAACAAATTCCAGTCATTCCCTCCAGAACAATTTCTGAATCTTCCTGTGATCTCTCTCTTGCCATTGGCTGCAGTCCAGGTCCTTCTGGAACCTGACATCGCTGAAGAAGTGACTAAGGTCACTTTCTTCAGTGTAGGTTTGTGACTGAGTTGTGATAAAAGGGGAAATCATTTTACTTTCTGCTTTCCCCCTTTACTTAACAACGTGCTGTATATATAGATTTCTGTCTCTGTACCAGTTCCTGAAATGTTTTAGTGCTTTTTCACATTTTGCAGTAATATAAAATAGCAGCAGCTCAGTGCAGTGCTTTAGCAGAATTCCTATTACTTCCAGTTCCTGATCCAGCTATTCTAAAGTTAGTTTGTGGATCTCAACACTGTGCCTCTGCCTGCCTTTAGACCATAGGCTTCTCAGTGCCTGCTGTGTTTGTACAGTCCTGACCAAAGGTCCTCCCTCACCCACCACAACTTTCTGAGACCCGCTGTAACGTCTGCAATAAAACTAAATGTGGGGTTTTTCCTGTGTCACACAGTGTGACAGGCTTAGAAATGCTTGTGATACTGTCCTAGGAGAGATATTTAATGTGTTTAGCTACTCTTAAGTTTTGCAGGGTTAGTTTCCAAATCCAGGGAGTCATATGCCCAACACAGCCACTCAAACAGTTGCAACAACCACTGTTCCAAATTTTGGCTTCACTTCATCTCATTACAAAAAGCTGCTCATCCTGCTGTGGAGGAGGTGCAGGATTATGCAGGAGGTCAGACTCCATCATTCTGCTGATCACTTCTGTCCTTTACTGTCTAAAAATAAGTTTTCAAAGCCCTTCTTAGGTCTAATAGAGGCTTCATAAGAAATCCTTGAACTGAGATCCATTCCTGGATTCATGAAAACAGCTGAATGGATCCATTTACAAGTAAAGGCTCTGATCCAGCAGAGACATCCATTCTTATTCCTTTTACTAACAGTTTTCAAAATTCTAAATGTTGCTTCATTCTGCACTTTCTGCAATTTCTTTTAAGTGACTTTCACCAAGGACAGTTGGCTAATTTTCAGTACTCAGCTTTGTACAGAAGCTGGTGGTCACAAAAAGTGCAAAGCAACATTCCTTATCCTTCTGCACTTCAGTGAAGTTGTTTGCTGTTGCTCATGAACATTCGATTTGCAGCAGCAGCACAGGTAATATTACCAGCTTCTTCTTATATCCTCAAGCTAATAATTCATTGTACGATAGGAAGCAAGTATACAAAGATTGAAAATGGCAAAAAAAAAGTTTTGGGAAATAGCTAATTCCTGAAATGGTAGAGGTTGGATCAACTTTTCTTTTTTTCCCTAAGTAAAAATCACAAATTACTATTTTCACATTAATTTTATAGCAGCTGCTGAATATGCTTATGGAAATTTCCACTTAAGAGAATAACCATGATTTTTGAAGACTTGCCTTGTATTGAAATGTTTGGGTCTAGAATTATCTGGTATCTGAGCAATAAAATATTACATAAATTCTTGGATTTTAATAAAATTTCTGGATATGGATCAGTTAATAAACTTTGTTTCACCAACCACCTAACAGATACCCAGCTATGACTGCTTAATGAATGTTTCCCTAAAATGAAATCTGGAACATTTCAAACAATCAGACTGACAGAAAAAATAAGTCTCTGCAAGAAAAACCCTGTTGCAGATTCAGTTCTACATAACTGAAGCTTACTTTATTTCAATTGGCAGCATTTTCACCTTCAAAAATCTTCTCATATAGTATCATGTTAGTCTTTTATGTTCACAGTGATTATTTACTGAACAATATCCCAAAATAGGGTGCTAGGAGTGCAAAGCCAACTGCTCTCACACAGTCTGGATTCCATAAGTGCTGTATCCCTTCTGGACCAATAGGTTCTGCAGGGAAAGGTAGGCACAGAACATTTCCTGGGGCAGGCTTGAAATGCTTGAACATTACATGAGGTCTAAAAGCTTGCACAGTTTGAAGGGGTGTTACATAAACGCAAGTGGCCCAACTGCAAATGTTTAGGCCTCCCTCTGCTCTTGGGCATAAAGTGCAGAGCTGCACCTGCAATGGGAGCTGCACCTGGCAATGGGAGCTGCACCTGCAATGGGAGCTGCACCTGCAATGGGAGGTGCACCTGGCAATGGCAGCTGCACCTGACAATGGGAGCTGCACCTGGCAATGGGAGGGGCACCTGCAATGGGAGCTGCACTGCAACGGGAGCTGCGCCTGCAATGGGAGCTGCACCTGGCAATGGGAGGGGCACCTGCAATTGGAGCTGCACCCGGTGATGGGAGCTGTACCTGGTGATGGGAGCCACACTGTCCATGCCAGCTGCCTCCTGCTGGCCTCAGCTGCAGATGTCAGGCACATGAGGCCAGGTACCACCTATGCACCGTCTGGAAGGTGTGCAACATGCCTTGGAGAAGACTGTGACACCTTGGGCTGCCACACTTCCATCTTTCTTTTTATGAGAAAGGAAGACTGGAGACTGGGAACAAGTCCCAGTGCTTGAGCTTACATTACAAACCTGACACAGGGAGATGCCAGCCAGCCCTAGTAGGAATCCACGCTGAACCAGGTTTGCTTTGTAGTCCTGTTGTACAAACCTGAGCTCAAGGCAATTAATCAGCTTCCTCGTTCCCATCTTAACACTTTTATTGCCCCCGGTACAGACACTGCTTCATAATATTATCACAAAAAAAAATATTTGTGATGATGGTGGAGTTGAATCAGCAGTGAGTTAGGCACTGGGCTGATGATGAACAGTGCATCACTGACTGTGGAGAGGCAGCCACAGCTACAGTAATGAAACATTGGGGACTGTGGTTCCTGTGATAAACCATATGCCACTTCCTTGCTGCTTCCACCAAAGCATAGTTTAAAAGACTACTGATCAGCTGCATGTAGGTGACATAGCAGTTGCCAAATTGTTAATTTATTGGGGTTTGTCAAGCAAATAGCAGCAGTGGCTGTGGAAGAATTATTAACAAATGTGAAAATGGATTTTGCTTCATAATTGTCAGGACATTGTAATACAGTGGTAATGAGACAGTTTTAGGCAGCTCCACCTTTTTTCCAAAATCATTAATTAGAACAGTTCAGCTAAGTCAGCGGTGTACATTTGTCTTGAGTTCATGAACTGGCTTTTGACAGAAAAAGACACAGACAGGAAAAGGGGAAGAAAACACACAAAGGTGGATCTAAGATATCCTATTATTTTTATGGCATAACTGAAAAGATACAAAAAATGACCTTTTTACTAAACAAATACCTTTCAATCTTGTCAGCTCAACATGAGTGCAGGTATTTCAGCTGCTAGACTGAGCTACAGAATGTCACAAACATCAGCTGCAGGTGAATCCTCTCTGATACCAACACAGGGGTTGCAGCGTCATTTTTTGCAAAAGTAGCAAAATAAAACAGCTTACTATACCCACTGGGGGAGGAAGGCAGCACTGGAGAACATCTACTCCAAGGACAGTGATTTCACAACCTCTCTAGACAACTTCTACCAGTGTTTGATCAGCCTTTGAGAAAACGTTTAAGTGGAACTTCCTGTGCTTCAAATTGTGACAATTACCTCTTGTCCTGTCACCGGGCACTAGAGTCTGGCTCTGTCATCTTTACTTCACTCATCCCAACCCAATCAGGTATTTACACCAGTGAAAATTCCCTGACTCTTCTCTTCTCCAGGCTGTACAGTCCCAGCTCTCTCAGGCCCACCTTATATGACAAATGCTTCAGTTCTTCAATCTTCTTTCACTGGACTTGCTCCAGTACATTCATGTCTCTCTTGTGCTGGGGAGCCCAGCACAGAACCCAGAGCTCCAGATATGTCTCACAAGTGCTGAGTGAAGGGGGAGGATCACCTCCCTCAGTCTGGTGACACCTGCTGCAGTACATGGGCACAGCCAATCAGGTCCCAGGTGTCAAAATGTCACAGAATCATAGAACCATTTAGATTGGAAAATACCTGTAAGATGATTGAGTCCAACTGTTCAATTCACACTGCCAAGTCCACCACAAAACCCTGTCCCCAAGTGCCACATCTACACATCTTGTACATAGCTCAGTGATTCCTCCATGTCCCTGGGAACTTTATTCCAATGTTTGACAACCTCTTCTGTGAAGAAATCTTTCCTAATGTCAAATCTAAACATCCCCTGATGCAATTTGAAGTAATTTTCAATTGTCCTCTCTTTGTTCTTCTTCTCTACAGTGTGCAGGAGAGAAAGTTTTTCCTCCCTAATATCAAAACATTTGTGGAAGTTGCAAACTACTCAGCCAATCAGCTAGGAATGTGAAGGCAACATCAGAAAGCTGGTTGGGGGAGAACTTTTTCAAATATTCTGGGACATGATGCTGAGGGATTTCTTTCATTCCTATACCTAATCTACCTAATCTTTTGTCATATTCAGATAACACTAACAAACTTTTACATAAGAAACCTATTCAGCTGTTCAGCTGGAAGCAACGTGGGAGCCATTCTCTAGCCCTTCTCATTGTGCAGAGACTACAGTACAGAGACTTTTTTTTTAATGGCCCATTTAAGAGACAATCAATTTATAGAACAATTTCAGAAGTCTAGGTAGTTTATCTTCATGAGTCTTTTTAGTTTAGCTTGTGGATAGAAACATTTCAAGCACTTCAAACAAGAATCACATGGCTTTCTGAAGCATGCTACAGAAATCACAATAGAAGGCCTGCTGCAGAAGGGACATAACTAAATAGACAAGGAAGACATGATTCATTGGGACTGGGAAAATTCAACATCTTCTACAGACAAGTATTTACTTCTTCCTGATTCACAATCACCTGAAGTATTTCTCTAAGCAGCAGCAAAGTGTCAAAGGCAAGAAGGATTTTAACAGCTCAGCATATGAATAACAGACTTATACTGAGACACAGCCAGCTGAAGCTGTCATAAGGAAGATGAGATAGACAGGTTTGCTCAGGGATTGAACACTGTAAGACACTCAGCAGTGCTGGCTGCAGATGGGCCCTGTGCACACACACATGGGAGAAAGGCAATAAAAGCCCATAAAAATGGATATAAGAGGAGAGAAACTTTTACAGATGTAGTACAGCCTGGAAAGGGTCGTGGAACTATGACCAAAACGAGATTTCTACTCTATTCAGATAAATGGAATTTTGTAGGTATTTAAAATAACAGATTTGTAGTGGAAAAAAAAGCAGGCTCTGTATCAATTCCTTTTTTGAATTAAAAAGCTTGTAAGACCCTAACTAATGATTAAATCATCAAGTCAAAGGTATACCTAGCTGGACAGGAGAGAAATTGAGATGCTATTTTTGCTGAGCCAAGGTGGAAAGAAGATATTAATTAAGCTTAATCAAAAAGTTAACTGAAAGTATTTAAACAAATCTGGCAGAAGAGCTAGAGGCTTTACTGCAGGAGTCTGGGAAGTCTGAGAATGTCTCCAAAGGGCTCAACACCCACAGCTGCAATTTTTGCTAGGGAAAAGCATCCAAAGTAAGGCTGAAACCTGGTTTCTGAATTGATTTTGGCAGTTTCAATAAGTTTGATAATATGTTTTCTATTTATAAGAAAGGAGCCAGAGTCAACATATTTTTGGACTAAAATCTCTGTAATTATAAAAAGCCAAGACAGATCATTTCTAAATATGTATTTTAAGTATCAAGTAGATACTTGATAGTAAATACTCACACAGGAAAGGAGTTCAACTATTGATTTACACACCAATTTTTTGTTCTGGGCAAAAAGACAAAATCCTTGTTATTTTGCACCAAATGACCCTCAGAGGGTCAGTAAAATACCTTCATTTTTCTTTGCAAGCCTCTCAATGCCTCATATTTCATGGATGATGGATAGCTGTCTATATTTCACAGGAAGATCTGCCATGCAGGAAGGCACCTTTCAGACAAGAACCAGAGAATAGCTGTTTGTGATAATGGTTTATGGTGCACTTACAGCACTTACGAAATCCCTTCAGAACCAATGATGATTTTTATAAAACAGGTAAAACCAGAACTGAATTCTGGGGACAATCAGGCAGTAGCTCCATGTGATTGTGGAAGAGTCATAAATCAGGCAAAGATCTGCCCAGCAGTGTAACCCACTTGCCAGCAGAGTTATCTGAAACATTCAAGTCTCTGGCAGCAATTTTAACTAAAGAATCCACTGTAATTAACTCATTAGCACTTGTTCCAATGAGTTTAGCACTGTAAGCCTCTGAGGCTCCAGAAAGCTAGATATTCAGAGGATGTAAATTTTGCTGGAATGTGGCAGATGTTTGCACAAGGCTTTCCTCAGTAAACAGAAGTGAGTTCAACCATCTTCCACTTCTTGGGAAAATGTAACCTTTGTGGCAACCCTTCCTGGAGAACACATCCTACAGTACTTTTCCATGGCTACTCAGGCTACATAGCAAGGCCAGCAATAAACACACATCCATTTATGCTTAACAGCCAGGTCTTTCTTTACTTTTGGGCCTAAAACAAAACCTCCTACAGCTACAGCTCCATTAGGGACTACAGCAGCTGGCAGTACTGTGTGCAGCAAAGAACAATAGATGTATAACACACAAAGGTCATTTTGAGATGGAGTGGGACCTGCTCTAACAAGTTATGAATATGTAACAGAAAATGGAGTGTGACAGGTGTTTTCTGTTCTCCAGGCTGAAATCCTGCACAATGTGGAAAATTCTTCTCCTTACTGGGTCTTACGAAAAGTACTGAAACCCACTACAGCGTCACACCAAGCACCATATCAGTCAGTGCTGCTCCTTGACCAGGGATGCATGACTCAAAGGCTTCCCTGGCAAAGTGTCCCAGGCAACAGGAGCACCTTATCCAAGCCCACACTGCCCAGCTTCAGGCACTGAGTCAGCACAGGCCTCTGGGAGGCCAGCTGTGCAACCACCTTCACTCAGACCCCATCCAAATTCTCTGTACATGCCGTATACAAGCCCAGAATGCTGACTAGACAACAGTAATCCCAGTGTGCAGGTGGAACCAGAGGGTCTTTCCAACCCAAGCAGCCCTCAGCATCCCCTGTCCCGTTTCATCAGGGACACAGCCTTCCAGAAAAAACATATTGCAGGAAAAGAGGGAGAAAAGCCATTCCACACCAGGACAGCTATGCTTTCCACATTTAACCTGTTCAGAATCCATTCTTGACAGTAAGCCCCAAGGACAATACATGCAACTCTTGGCTTTCACTAGGCTGGTCTCCATGAAGATCCCTGTTCCATAGGGGGTGTTCTGCTCCAAGCCCTTCTGGCATATGTGTGTTTTACCACAATCCCTGTCAATTCTGCTTCTATCAGTTATGTCACAGCCCTCCCCATGGAGAAGCAGGGAGTCACAGAGACACTGTGCCATGTTTTCCTATGGGATTGGCTCTGACATGCACAACAGAGCTAGAAAAGCTTAGGCTGCCCTGGGTTCATATGCCCAGTACAATCCTTTATATTCTAAGGCAGAGGATCTGGATAGACTTGTTGCTTGGAGAATAACAATATACGTTTCAGCATTGAAGTTGTTTCTTGTATCAGATGCTCAATGTAGAATTGTCTGCATTTTGTTTTTAAATATTGAGAGAAATATTTTATGAACTGTCATTATCTAGTTTGCCAGATAACATATGTAGCTGAGTCTTAGTTTCTAGAGTTTCATCACAGTTCAGTAGTAGTTAAGCATTTTCTAATGAAAGCTAGAATTTGTAGACACTGACAACATACCAGAACTGCA
The DNA here is from genome assembly GCA_018697195.1 of Certhia americana. Classification (NCBI taxonomy): domain Eukaryota; kingdom Metazoa; phylum Chordata; class Aves; order Passeriformes; family Certhiidae; genus Certhia; species Certhia americana. The sequence continues at coordinate 103,109,302 of CM031857.1, forward strand.
GGAGGTAGAAAAACACAAAACCAGATAATTCTGAAAGACTTTGGTGAACATCATGAGAATTTGCAGTCCAGCCAGTGCCTATCCAAGTCTGGGAACAGCTAAAAAAACCACCCTGGGGTGCTCCTCTATTTCTTTTATATCTGGACCCTGCTGACACTAAAAGAGAACTGGAAGAGGAAGGAACAGCTTTGTTATGGAGGCTGGGAGGAACAGGACAGCCCAGCCAGGACAACCCAGGGTGCTGGTCTGACTTTGTTTAGCTCTGCTTGCAGCTGAACTCCAGCTTGCAGTAGCGATTATACAGCTTCTAGTGCACCAAAAACATGGTTCCTCAAAAGCCATGAGGAAATATAAAATCTGTTGCACCAAACATCTCCCAGACAGTGTCCAGAACAGCTGGCAGCTCAGCCACAGACCAAACACAGAAGAAACATCCAATCTCCCCTGATCTGCTGGCACAACAGGAGCCCTGTTGGTGGGCTCAGGCTCTTCAGGAAGATATACCCCTGTGGTGTTGGCACAAGGTGACAATATGTGTCAGGGCAGACAGGACAGGTGACCCCAGAACAAAGTAAAAAGCAGCAGTAAGTGCCAAGCAAGACAGGACCTCACTTCATCTCCATCAGTGTGCCAGACAGTTGAGGATACAGCCCCTGAAGCAGTGATCTCAAACCTCCGGTGTAGCTGATAGCTGAGGTAGCTGTCCTCACATCTTTAGCTAATTTTCATATGCAAATAGGGCCGTATCTTGCATGTTTGATGAATAACCTTTACTACTGCCACTGATGTTCTACTCAGCACAGACAAACTGTGCATTTGCCACAATCAACTGGTACAAACCTAGTCTTTCTCGGTCTGCTGCCTTCCAGTTTTTGGAGGAGAAAAAGACTAAATTTGAAGGTTAATTATTTAAAATAAATTAGTTTCCCCATTTAAGAGTTAGAGATGTGATTTAACAAGTTGGGGACTGACATTTAAAAGTTTAGTGGTGAGTCAGACTGTGCCAAAAGGGTGCAATTGAGAACAGAGTGAAAAGTGAATGTAAACTCTCAGGAGCTTTAATCTTGACTGCTATATTACTGACAAAACTCAGCCCAGAACTGACCCAGATTCATCTTGCCTAGCTTTTTAAACATAGATGTGATACCCCATTTAGAAACTGTTGTCCTACACACCATCTGTAGTTTATGGAGAAAAATCAGGACCTCTGGGGGAAATCAGCCTGATCTGAAATCCAGATTTCAACAGCCTGTTAGCAATATTCCCTTCCCTTTTAAAAGAAGTATCCTGATTGCATCACCCCTTGCATCTGTGAGCTGTAGGAGTCAGGCTGTTCATAAAAATCTGCTTTAGATACCAGAACATCTAGAACTTACCATATCTACTCAACTTTCCTAGCTTGCTGTCTTGCTGTCTCTGTCACTCTCCAGCAGTGACCACTGAGGATTCCTGTGGTTTAGGGGCATGCCCCAGCAGCTGCCATTCTGCACACACAGCAGGTACTGCTCACATCCATGCTGGTGCATTAAAACATGAAGTTAACACAGCCATCTAGAACACATCTCCAGCTGATTTTGAGCACCCACAAAGGACTCCAGACAAAGCCTCAGGAACCTTGCTGAACAGCTGCCAGTTTGTGGTGGCCTCCCTGGCACCAGAAACACTGCTCTGCTGTCCAACAGGACCCACATCCCTATTCTGATAGGCTGCCCCAGCCTATACTGGCATTTGGGGTTATACTGCCTCAGCTGTTTTGGCCAGACTGCTGGGATGCTTCTGAATAGTAGCCTTGTTCTCCTGCCTGTCAACCTGGTGTCATACAGGGAGGGCCCTGCTTCCCTTTACCATCCTCCAATACAGTCTTCCAGGTATTTCAAAAGGTAAAGTGTGGAGAGGCTTTCCCTATGTTAAGGAGACATAAGAAGCTTCTCCCACAGAAAAATGTTATACCCTGTTCTGTTATGCCAATGTCCCCCTGTTCTTCTCCCTCAGTCAGCCCCATTAATCCCCTCTCCTTCCCTGTGTCCCTCAGTCATTCCCTCCCAATTCCCCCACTGGCTCCCACACCCCAACCCCACCTTTTTACTGCCCCATGCCCCCTGACAATTGGTCCCTGATGGTCTCCCAGCCCCCAGCACCCATAAACTTGAACCTGGACCTTTCCCATGAGCCTGGCCTTTGACCCTGGATCATCTGCATGCCTGGCTGGAACAAACATCTCTGTGGAACCCATACAAAGGCCCTTCCTGCCTCTCTTTACCATCACCACATCAACAGCTATTCTGGTCACAACAGTAAAGTATCCCACCTTTGTTTCCTTTTGCCCCCATACAAGGGGGATCATTACAAAGTGAAATAAGATACTATGTGTGACAGAGACACATTACATGAGACTACACTAACAAAGCTCAGGAAAAGCAATTGAATGGGAAAACTTTCACTATTCTTGTGTTTTAAGTGCACACAGACAATGCAAGATTCCTATTTGCCTTAAAGGTACATAAACTTTTATTGGCTTTATTTGCTGGAAACAAAGCATAATGCTCAATATCACAGCACACTAAGAGAGGTCTGTAAGTTGTATAGTCACTGGCTAGATCAATAAAATCAAAATGCAGCTTCAAATCGACCAAATATAAAATAATTTCTCTGAAGGCAAAGAACCAGAACAGTCTACAAGGCTGATGGACCGTTGAAGAAAAAGATTCAAGAGTTCTTTCAGTAAAGTTCTTCAATTAGTCAAGGTGTAATAAACTGGTATTTAAAAATATACATTGTATTATGCTTAGCCTGGAAATCAAGAGACCATACCATGAATATAACTAAATAAATAAACTGATTGTACTATCAAAGCACTGTGATCCTTTTGCATTTTCTTCAATAGGAAAAAAATATTATTTCCTGCAGTGAACTCAAGGTGAAGAGGGATTAAAGTGACAACATTCAAAAGAAGTGGATTTGTTTATATCATCTAAAATAGGTGGAGAATAATGACACAGAAGAAAATGTCAGGATGACAATGCAAACACTGAAAGATTTTCAGATATCCTTTCATGCTGAAAATCATTGCTAAAATAGCACTATCCAGTTCCATGTATCTGTGTTTTCCCTAATCACTATTTTTTCTCCAAAATTGTCTACATTTGTAAGTGGTTACTGTTTTAAAGTGACCACACTTTCAACATATCTTATTTTCTAATTGGGATACTACCCAGTTTCAGAATTCCAACAGGAAATTAAGATTCTACAATCACAGTTTGTGTTTAGAGATAAGAAAACATAAGTTGTCCCTATCCTATAAACCAGCTCCTTGGTTAGGGAAAACTGAGACCCCATGAAGATCTTTTTGCTTCTGTTTTTTCCCCAGAAAAACAACAGGATAGTCTTTAAAGCACACCCACATTATATATGGAAAATCTAATTCCAGGTGTTTCATTGGTATTGATCACAGCAGGGATTCAAACATAGGTGTCATAGGGCAGTGTCCTAAGTGGAATCACACAGTGCTATTAGGAGCATTTTGCAAATGGTCCATGAGCAGGGAACAGCAGGAGCACATTCATAATTGCACAGATGCCTCAGGAGTTCATGAGGTGAGAAGCACAGCAGGGCTGGGAACAGGACACTGGGGTCAGGCTCCAGATTTTGAGGACTGAACTCCATAGGAAGAGATGGCTTTCCTTAGAGTAAAGACAAGTCACAGGATACTGGTTGGAAGACACCTGCAGTGGACTCCCAGAGCAGCCTCCTGCCCACAGCAGGAGTGCTGCCAGCACCAGCTCAGCTATGCCATGGTTTTGTCTTGCTCAGTCTTGAATATTCTGACAGGCAAAGAGGGCACCACCCACCCAGAGATAGGGCTTCTTCTCACATCTAATCTGAGCCCTGCAACCTTCAGTACAGCCATTTATCCATTGCCATATGTTCAGACTCCAGCAGGAAGACTTTGGCTCTGTCATCTCTATCCCTGTTCTTTAAATAGCTATACACTGCTCTATACTACACCTGCCCTTCAAGTTCTTCACTGATTGCCTCAGTCTCTCACTGTTGACCCACTGAACCCTCTTCTGTATGTAAAGGGCTGCTACTGATCCTCTCAGGGATACCCAAGTCAGGAAACACTACATTAGGTCACTCCAAGGTTTTTCTCCTTTTCGTTCCCTTCCCCAAACTTCTTTTGCAAAACAAGCATATTACCACAAATAGTTGCAATGATACAAATAAACCCTGTCTGATAAAAATGAACATGACCCAAAAGCTGTTCCATTGATCCATGACAAAATATAGAGTTATCTTCTTAACTTGAGGTGCCTAACAAAGACAAAGAAAGAAGCAAAGAAAGATTTAAGCCTAGGCTATTCTTTTTTTCCCTAGCTGATAATTGAAAAAAGCACCCAAAAAGAGCAATTAATCTTCCTTTTCTGAGCTGACCTCATAAGAGACATTGCCTTCTGGAGTTGTCTGTTCACTTCGTTGCCTACAAATGGAGGGTGAGAGACTTAGGCTCAGACATCAAGCTTAGTGTAGATGACTCCCATGTTACTAGAAATGGTTGCTAATAATATGCAAGCTAAACAGACAAGCTAAGTTCCTCTCCTAAATTCAATCTGGTTTGATAAAGCAAGCAGGAGTAAAAATGTGGTTTTGTTTTGATAAAACAAGAAGCAGTTACAAATCTAAATGCAAAGATGGCATAACTGGTGCAATTCGCATCACTCTCCAAAGCTAATGTGAAGCCATTACACTTTCTTTTAGTACAGTGTAAAATATAGGGTATATATTTAATTCAAGAGTTTGCAGACTCTGGGAAGTTCCACTGCTTTCTTACCACAGTAAACACCTTAACTCTGTTCTCTTACTTCATTTATCTCCCCTATGAAATTCTTGTACCTTATTATAAAAGGAACTAATGCCATCTCCTAATTTTATTCTGTTATATGATTTGTCAATATTACACTCATGAAGTGTAGAAATGTAAGCCCTCCTCTACTAAAAAAACACTCTAAAGCCTAAGTTCTAGCGTTATTCATACCTCTGCAACATCACGGCAGATTTAATTTAGCAGCACCACTGTCTGTTTCAAAGCTGACAGCAAGGAGTAAGAGCATTGTGAGGGGTCATCACATTTCACAAATGTTTTGGCTGGGAAAGGTAGATAAAAAGGTATTTTGGCAAGGAAAAAGAGGACCCCTAGGAACAGAAATGTAGGAAAAGTACCATAGTACCATTTCTCTGCCTCCTCACCCTGAAGTAGAAGCAGTGAGGAAGTGAACTGGAACCCTGGGTTGACCTCCAGCAGCCAGGAGGTGTGATGGACTGGACTATACCAAGACAACCAGGAACACACCAAGCAAGTGGGCCAGGAAGGAAAGATGAAAAGTGCTCCCTTCACTCCCATGCAGAAGCAGCCCTTCCTGAAAACATGATGCAGTGTCATCTGAAAGTAATTATGCAAAAGCTCTGATTTCTAGACAAGGTGTTCTTCAAAGCCCTTCAATTGTGCAGATCAGTGTTGGATTACTGATATTGCCATGCTGTCAAAGAGAAATTGTTGTGACACATGAAAAAAACTTAAATCTTAACTAATATAGGTTCCTTTTCTTCTATAAATTTTTATTTTAAATGTATTTATATATGGGAACATCTGTGAAACAAAGTAGATGCTATAGAATTGTAATTCTGTGCTTTTCAACAGAAACGCTGTAGTTCTGCCTAAGCCAAAGTTATTCAAAGGAGAAACATATATAACTGATGGGATGAGAAATTCAGTGTGGCAAAGATCTTATTCAGCCTCAAAAAAGTCTGAGCAAGAAAGAACAAAAGAAAGACAAATTCACATAAGCACTGGCACTGAAATACAGAGGAGGGGGAAGGGCCAGGGAGAGATGGACATTTAATACCATAGTTTTGGCAAAGACTCATATCCTATAATTCTAGCTATCAACAGAGAGTGGCACAAAGGACAAATTAAAATTCATCCCAGTCTGAGAAGCAGAAACAAACTAGATTGCTAACAGAGGAATGTGTATTTGTTGACTGGAGTTAAAGAGAAGTATTAATTTTCTTCTATCAAAATTAAATAGATTTATTTATTTTAGCTTACTGAAGGCTTTCTGGTCCATAATGGTGAAAAAAAAAAAAAATCCAGTTGAGAATTGGTAGCAAAAGCAAAATACCTCAGAGTTAAGCCCTGTGCCATACCTTGCAGTCATGACCTTCAGCTCCAGCAGGTTTTGCTTCTCCAGCTGCCTTATCTACCTTTCTATACAACGAGTCTAGCTCACAGAAAGTGAGCACATTCTCAGATCAAAAACCTTATTAAAGGAACATAATGTGAGGAAGACAGGACCAAGTGATTGACAGTAATTGTATTGGAAAGTGGAAAGGCTGCATAGCCCTTTTTGAAATGCAGATTTCCCAGGACTGTGAGAGGTTGAGATCCAATGCTGCATTGGGCCCATTAAACACCCTTTTAGGCCAGAAGGGATATCTTTAGAGTCTCACTTCACAGACCACAACATTTCACTGTTTAATTCCTTCATTAAAGCAGTAAGAGTTCATTATGTTGTATCATATCTAGATTTAAAAGGATTTTCAAGGAAAAAATGATCTATAAAACTGCTAGATAAAGTTATTCCAGCAGTTATTTAGCCTTGCTGTAAAGTCCTCTTTTTTGTCACCTGAAATAATCTGGTTTTAGAGATTGAGTAGCATCATGCTTTCATTCACTAGATTAAATTGTCATCCTGTATCAAAAAATGTCACTGTGTAGCAACTCTTAAACCACGATAAAATAGCGTGCCAACCTTCTCTTTGTCAAAATAAAAAGATTGTACTTCTTCACTTCTCACAGGCAGCATGTCCAGACCTCTGACTGTGCTGGAAGGATTTCAGAGGCATTTATTGCATCAGCAGCACAACTGGACTCAGACCCCTGCAGCAGTTTCATCAGGACAGAAGTGACATCATCCCTTAACTCCTACAGGGCACCTCTTCACCAGGTATATTCAGATACCCCTGGTTTCCTTAGTGCCACACTGTACACAGGGTAGTTCCAGAGTTCCCTGACAGCATAATGGCTTTGTACACCAGTCAGAGGTGGCAGCTGTGGAAAATAAGAGCCTGAAACATCTGAGTGAATGCTGTCTTACAGAAGACTATGTTGTGGTGATGCCTAAAGACCTCTAGTTTTTCATATATTTGTAGCTTTGTAGATTTTAAATACACAGTTTTATAGTTTCTGGTACTTTTCCTGCCCTTTCAGACATTTTAGAATAATAAGCTAACCCTTTCTAACACATTCTTGAAATTCTGTTTAGTCTTATTTTCAAGAGGAGAATTTCTGACAAGGACATCTTGTTTTTCACCAGAATTTGAGAGACATAACAAGATATAGGGCAAAGAGCTCCCTGGTCCAACTCCAAGGAGCAGACACAAGGGTGGATTCCTGGGGCAACCTATCTCTACTCAGATGTACCTACCAGATATAGTAATTAATTAACCTTTTTAAAATTGCAGAAATCCTGCATCACATGCATGCATAGCCATATTTGTGCACCTGAAAGCTTTCATCAAAGAACTGCTTTTTAATTTACCCCTCTTCATATTGTTTGGAAAGTTCTTGTCTCTTGATTCTAGGCAACAGTGGAGTCAGAAATACCTGAGCTAGATTTTAAAAACTTCCCTGTGACAGCACGGAGCTCTATACAGCTAAATTTATCTTGTTTCTTGGCAGTCTACAGCATAGGCATACTGGGTAAGATTCATCTGGCCAAGTGTAGACATACACATCTGAGCCAGACACCCTTGGCTCCTATATGGACATCTTCTCTGAGAGTAGGTGTTTGAAATAGATTACATGAGTCACCCCTTAAAGAGCCTACTTTTCTCCACAGATCACACAGGGAACCTAGAATAGCTCAGAGGTAGGCACCTCCAGGCTGTAGTAAAGTTTGCCAAATTGAATCCCACCCCCTCCAAGGGGAGAGGATAGACTCTTGAAAAAGAAACATCAGAGAATTTCAGAAGTCCTGGTTTTGCCTTTTTCTTCTTCCCCTTTCCATTAGGCTTGGTATGAAAACACTGAGTGTTTGAGGGAAAATTGAAAAGTGTTTTGTCAAACTTCTTCATTCAAAATTAATCTTTCCAAGTACTGTATGATACTATTAGTACTCCTTCTCTTCAAACCTACATTAAGAATTTCAAATTAATTTTTTTTAAAGAATCTCTAGTGGAAAGTTACACTTTTCCATATAACTTTCTGCCTTGTTTAAAACTAGCAGCCTTTTGTCATTTCAACATAGTAGTTTCTTCCCTTTTTTTCTGTATGATGTCAGATAGGTCTGGAAAAAAAGGAGTAAACACTTTGGTGTTTGCATTATGACACTAATGTATATCAGGGTACTGAACCAATTACAGCTTAGTTATTTTGGCGATTTTCTCTTTCTCCTTTGATTTTGGCAAGCAGCAATAGTGATGTGCAATGTGTTGCTTAGGAACTACATACTAGATAATGTCTGGACTCAATAATTATTACTGAAACTGACCTTCATTTCTCTGCAGACATTAATAATTAGAGTACATATTTTCTTTAGGATTTGGGGAAAAAAAACAACTTACAACACACAAATCCACATAACAAACTATTTCTATCTGCTTACAACTGTACAGTCTCATCCTGATCAAAATTGGGAATAGTTGTGCACACAACTTGAGATTCCAAGGGGTCCATGCACCTTCTTAATTTCTCTGATTTATATTGTGAGAACAAAGTAATTGGGCAGGTTGAGCCTGTGGTGCTGGAGATAAGGTGTTTCAAGATTTAGTTCAAGAAATTTTAAATTAGGTCCTCTGCTACACTACTGAAGGGGCTTCAGTAAAAATAGAAGAAATTATTTTTAGCTGAAAAAAGTTCTCATTTTTATTTTTTCTTCCTTTAGATAGCAAAAAAATTGTATTTTATATTAAAATGGTTGGTTTAATCTCTCTTCTGTGCTGTTCTCCTGAGATACAATAGTTTAAGAGGATCAGGAAGATGTGGCCACAGAAATCCCAGCCATTTGCCAGTATCAACTACCCAATTAAAAATCTCAAAAGTAGTGCTAGGTGAATGAGCTGGAAGAGACTCACAAATACAATGTTGCTGTTGTCCTCTCTTTGGTTATTCCAATACATTCATCTTCCATGTGCAAAGTTTTCTCTTACTGGCCCATCAAGCATGCAGATTTGAAAGAAGTATTAGATGTTCTTTTGGTCTTTCTCAGCAGTTTTTTTAAATTTCAGCAATTGAAAAGGTTAGCATGTAAAAGCTTAAAATTATAGCATTTGAGTACACTAAATTAAATGCTCCTTTTACATCAAACCACAAAATTAATTATGCCAGAGAGAAAGCAAACTTGTGTTATACAAACTCTCAAAGATTTCTCCATGAAAAGAATTCAGACCAAAAATCAACACAGATATTTGAAACTGCATTGTTACAAAGGTCTCCTCCTCAGAATTTATAATTAATGTAAATTTGAATTCCACGCTGCAGGACAATGCTGAATGCCCAAAAGATAAATTATGGCAAGGTAGATTTCAAATAGAAGAAACTATGAAGTATTTAAGAACCAGGATTACACAAACAGTGCCACATATAAGTATCCAGCTTGTGTGGTAGAGTCCATTTTTATTTAATAACAACATGATGCAGGATAATTTACAGATAAAGGAGCAAGAACTTCATTTTTAGACAGAAACCAAATAGTTCTTTGAATGAGACATGTATCCTCATTACATGAGTTAACAATGACATAAAGTCTTACCTAAAGAAACTGTTGTTTGACTATGAAGCACCACTTATATCTTTTACTTTCCATGCTGTCAAACATTATATGAGTTATATTTGAGTTTTCTCAGTCATTCTGTGATTGGTATACAAGCATAGACCAGTATTTAACTTCTTGACCATGTAACTGCTCTTGTTGGCTGACTTGATTATTTCTGTTGTGGATAGGACAAATTACATTGCACTGGGCTTTGTTGTGGTAAAAGGATTGTATCATGCCTTTTCATTATTTAACTCTTTTTTTTTTTTTTTCAATAGACTCACATTGTAGCTACATTAATTATAATGAAAATTACTAATTATAATAGTAATACTCATTATATTGTGCATATATTAACAGCACAAGCAGCACTTGAATTCCTGGTGTACAGCACACTGGAAATTCATCTTGATTTTTGTGGCTCTTACTGCATCCCAAAACTGCTCTTGCCCCCAGACAGACAAGGTCCTTGTGTTACAGCGTAAGTTTGTCTCAGAATCTTGTACATTCATTTTATATCTTTGAAACTTAAGCATTTTCTCTTCACTTCCACATTTCCTCACCCCTTGACACTGGTCAACTCTTCAAAGCACCGCCTGACAAGAAGACAGAACAACAGCCTGAACAGAGGCATCCTGCTGGGAAACAGCAGCACCCCCCGACATACATCTGCCACAAGTTTCCTCTAGCCCATCATTACGACCAGTAGTCATAGACAGCGATTTTTTTTAAAGTCTAATTTGATTTCACACAACAATATTCCATCTATTCTATTCATTCAACAGGCCTAGTGCCATGATTTAGGAGTGTGTTTTTATGATGTACACAGAAACATTTTCCCAGGGTGTGAATTCTTTCATGGGTTGACATATAGAAGCCAAAAAAAAATTCCAGGATTTTTTGTTCCCACCTTGGAAAAACTTTGTGTTTCCATTTTGGAAAAAGCCAAACAAAGTTAGAATATTTGTAGCTTCTGCAAATATTTTCCCCACATGATCAAGTTTGAGAGCTTGTTCTGGTGATGCCCAATAGTCTACAGCCCTGAGTGCTGTCACACATGCTCTGTCTCTCTCTCCAGGCATGGTTCTGCAGCTCAGAATCCACAGAGAGGGGCAGGGAGGCAACTGGAGAACTTGATTTTTGCAGGAGATTCTGCAAAAATTGAAAGAAAGACAACTCAGTAGGACAAGGCACCAACATGAGCAGAGGAGAGCTGGTCTCCTCTATTCCTCAAAAATATTTCTTTGTAAAGTCATAGCTTCCACAAAATCCCAACAGATTTCTGTGTAATAGAAAAGAAGCAAACAAACAAAACACAAGACAACCTCAAACCAACCAAACAATCAAAACAAAAAAACAGTAAAATGTACATGTGTAGTCCTGAATACACAGTAGCACCTCTAAATGGACTGAATAAATCCCCTAAACAACAAATCAGTGACCATAACAGGAGCACAGATCTGCCTCTCATGTGCTACCCGGTATATATGAATATATTTCCATTAAAAAATTCATAAGGATTCACTTCTGTCTCAAAAGGGACAAGACAAAGGAAGGCAAGAGATGATGGCTTAATGCAAGAAGTTAAGGCTGACTGTCTAGAGGAATCCTGCTATTACACAGCTCTCAAGCACACCCAAACCACACTGCTTTTGTATACACCAGGCAAAGAGAGCTTCGCAGGGTGTTTGCTGCTGTAGGGCTGTCCAAGACCTTCACTTAGCTGCAGCATTTGGCATAGTTGCAGCAGCAATCCTGCACGACGCCTATGTGCTTCTCAAAGCCCTTTCCCAAATCTCTGCATGATTTAACTGAGAGCCAATATTCTATTTCCACAATATTTTAAGTTAACGGCAAAAAAATTCTGGACATATCTTATTACTCTGCTCGTCTGTTCCCCCAGGGCCTTTGTGTGCCTCTGACAGCTTTCTGATTGCAGCCTTTCCTCACCCAGCAATGCCTCAAGTTTCATCATCCAAATTACTGTACTTTAAGTCCCCTGCAGTAACTGTGTTTATTTCCAATATCCCAACAGGAAGACCCCCATCAAGATGAGTCATTCTTGTTTCCAAGGGTGTTGTGCTGAGGCCGCTCAGAGGAAGATGCAGCAGCAGCTGCTTTGTATTAGCCTAGTGGGGGGAAAAAAGCAGAAGGCACTGCTCTCAGCTACATTTCTTTCCAGTAATACAGATATTTTTTTCCAGAAATGATGAAAATTACAAACACTTACTCTAACAAAAACCCTTTTAGAAGCACTAGAGTCCTGAAAACCTCTGGAATCGTGCCGTGATGTGCGGAAAAGGGAACTGGCTATTTTAAACTTGCTGCCATCTGGACAGAAAGCGATGCTTTGCTGTGAACTGCTGGGCCTCTGAACTGTTCATTCATGCATTATTTTTTGGCAGCCTTCACCATTTCCACAGAAGCACTGGCAGCAGTCTCACTAGAGAGCAGGTAATTCTGACCCTGCAAATTTTCTACCGCTATTAATCACAAACAGGTTTTTAGCTGCCTCATAGCAGTGATTATTCAGAGCTAGTTTAGGATGATGTAACGCTGCCATGAAATCTCACACATACAGATTGCCTGAAAATTCAGAATAATCCTAGCTTTCCACTCAAAGATCACAAGAAAAACCTTCCAGCATGTTACTTCTATAGCACAGATAGAGCCAGCTCACACAGACCTTCAAACAATGGAGCTAGAATTGGGTCAAGATGTAGCAGAAGTCTGAAGAGTTTTGATTAAATCAAAGATGGATTTCCAGCTCTAATTCTGCTTTCTTTGAAAAGAATCCTTGCATATTATACACAGGTAGCACAGACTAGTCACTGGAATATCATATCATTTACTCTTGGGCTCCAGAGAGGTTGTTTAAAATAAACAAATACCTGTATGTACCAGCATAAGAATCCCACATTTCCAAAACTTCAAACATCAATGGAAAATTTGTCACCATATGCGTGTATTGCTTAGGTGTGCTATGATGAGGCTTCCTGGAGCCTCTGCAAGTAGTCAGTGATATATAAAATGAGGAGTCATGCTCAGTGCACAGAAAACACAAGCAAGGCCAACCAACAAGCAGCTGGATTTTCAATGTGCTGCTGAAACTCTGGTGTGGGCGGTTCTTTGAACAGTGGGACAGCCCAAGGTCAGAGTCACAGGATACCATCTCAGGGACATGGTGGGAAACACCTTCTCCTAGAATCCAACTCACAGATATAAGTTGGAAAGCTGTCATTTTAATTGGAGACATTTGTTACATTTGTTCTTCCTAGCTATTCTTCTTTTCCCAAGTGGAATGGAAGTGGTGCCTGACAGGCTGTTTGGAAGAGTAGGGATTTCTTTGTTTTTTCCTCTTAATGTTCTTGCTGCATTTATTTATAGCTTGGCTGGTTATTAGAACTTGTTCCATATGGTAATCTGGCAATGCCAAGCAAGGGATTTAAAATTAAAAAATAGATTATTTCAGCAAGAATATATATTTTTGTGCATTGGAAATTCACTCAAAAGTATTGGAACACAATTTAACCCAGCTTTTCAGGGGAGAAGTGAGGGAGGAATGTAGCCAGAGGGTAAATAAGAGACTATATGAAAGCAGAAATTTCCTTTCATGTTGTTGGAAAGTGGCCCAAAAGCTCATTGTGTTGAAGGCTACTTCAACAAGAAAAAAGAAGACAGCTTTTCTGGATTAGAGGGTTTTCCAGTCTTCTGCTTCTGTAGGAAATGCAGCTATGAACCCCTGGGAAGAAAGCAAAAAGAAAACAACCCAGGAAGCAAGGAATTTGGACCCAAGCTAAGACAAATCAGATACACGCCTGTATAACTAGAACAGAAAATACTAATAAACTAGATATTTTAGGGGTTTAGCATAAAGAGAAAAGGCTGTTCTGCAATGCCAAGGGGACAATAAGAAATAATAATTTGTATATATCTAAGTTACCTTGAAAATTATGTTTTAATGTTTCAAATCACAAAGTAATACCATAATGCAGGTTTTTGACCCCTGCTTCAAAAGTGTCTGGACTGGACTTGACCAAAAATCTCAGATACACATTTGATGAGGGGGCTTTGACTGGAAAAGAATTTCCTGCTTTGTAACAGGTTAGAATAGAGATTTGGTTTGCAGCCTACCTTCAGCATATATTTATAAAGAAAGGAAGCACACAAGCAAAGCATAACAAAACAGAAAACAGATTTGCAAGTCCCACATGCTTTTGAACAAGTATGTCACAATTTCCCCAGAGTATTCAGATCAGGATGACAGTAGCACTGAAAAAATATATTGCACAGAGAGCATCAGTATGTGAAAATTGCATTTTTATTACCAATAAAGAAAAAGTCTGAATTCACAGAGTAAGTACTTCTCCCACAGACAAATTATTAATGAAAAATTCATTTAAAGTGAAGACAACATTCTCTATTCCTCCAATTACAACAGGGGATACTTATATGTAGAACAGACAAGACTGATCAGTACAATAATTTGCCAAACTCTGACCAAGACTTTACAGGATTTAATATTATCACTAGCAGTAAGGTCAATGTGACATTCAAGCAAGACTGATTGCAGCTGTTAGATTTGCTTTTTTTGATTTCATAGTCTTTTGTAAACCCAAGTAAAAACACATAAAAATCAGGTGTGCTGTTGATTTTGTTTCTATCTTGGCCACTGTGCAAAATACAGTAGTCAGTAGCATCAGTCAAAAAATACAGGTATTAGTGTACTGAAAAGTCAATCAAACTTCGGGTTTCATTTCCTCACCTTGCACTTAAGGAACAAAGGAGTTTGTTACAAAACAAGTCCTAAGAGGAGTGCTGACGCATACTGCTCTCAGTTTCAAGACTTTTAAAAGACATTCAGTTATTGTGTTAGACGGAGTTTTGAACAAAGGCCAAGATTTGTGATCTTTTACAGAAGTCTGTGAGAGCTGGTTAGCTTAGGGGTTCAGGAAGAAAACAAAACTGTTCTGGGGAAGGGGGCCTGACACACAGAGTTGGAACATCATCTGGCTTGGTTGCTGTGTTGCTGCTATCAACAAGACCCAGCCAAGGGTCCCCACCAGTGAGGTGGGGATCTGTCCCAGTCCCTGGGGATCACCTCCAAGCCAAGCAGCAAGGGGGGGGGGCTGGTGTTCCCTGCCCAGCACAGAGAAAACTGGCACAACAATCTGAGGGACAGCATTATGGTGGGTCAAATTACCCCATCCCTGTCTGCACCTACATAATGTCAGAGCCCTGAGGCACACATCCCCAACAGCCTGTCCACCAGGAACACATCCATCACCCTCCAGTGAACCGAAGAGATGAGTGAGTGCAGGGAGGGATAGAAACGTTACTCAGTTCTTGGACAGCAAGAAACTGCTGCAGGAAATGTCACAATCTCTAGTGGTGGTTTAAACCAGCTCAATACACCCAAAGAGAAAGCAGAAAATACATCAATAAAACCACATGACATCAGCAGTGCTCAGGCAGATTCTGTACTCCACTTATGAGGGGAGAAGAAGTCCTCTGCTCTTCCGGTACTCCAGAACAATCCATGTGATTTTCATGCCATACTAACTCATTCAATAGTTTGATCTTCAACACATCTCAACTGTCATTAAGGTTACACAAATTACAAGGAAAAGCCCTTGCTTGTATGAAAATGTATCTTTATATTTACAACTGTTCGCACTGTAAGACTGCCCAGCAAACCAAGGCACAAGGAGTTAACAATTACAAGAAACAATTGTTTCTTGCAACAATTGAAATTAAATGATCTTTTTCTGTTCCAGTCTTTCCTGCTAAGGCCAAACTGCGAAGTGCTCTAGGCAGGAGTCTTGTCTTGCACAAACTGCAAGAGAAGATTCCTCTTTGCCCTAATAAGTGGGAAGGTCAGGTTCAAAGGCTACTGTAACATAGAAGGGGCAGCTAACTAAATTTTAATATTTCCTTTTTTCCCCACATGAAATTTCTTCCAGAGACATACTTTCACACATGTGTTTTATAAAAGTGTAAAGGTAAAAGACATATTAAGGTCATAACAGGGAATAATAGCACATCTGTGAAAATTCAATTTCCGTGTAAGTATATGCTGCATTTTCTAGTTCCTTTCCTGATCCTGCAGAGGTCAGTATCTAGTGTGTGTCATCTCATGTATGCACCAGTTTTCCATTTGCCACATCCTTATATAGTGAATGCAGTACTAATAGTACTCTTATCCCTTCCAATAGAGCGCATTGCAGCAGTAAGAATCCTTCAGGCAAAATAGGATTATCATAGCTTACATCCACAGCACAGGACATGTAAGGTCAAAAGTTTTCCTTGATTATGGATATCCCAGTTGAGATACCACCCACCTCATATTTTGAGACTACTTAGCATTCTCTCTGCTATTGCGTTGACAGCAAAAACTTTATGGACTGCAGTTATGGCCATGAGCACTCTCTATTTTCTAAAATAAGATCCCAAGAACATTTAGTCTAACAAAAAATTAATGACAGGCTTGAGTCAAAGAGAGCGGGGTTAGTGGGTGTACTGAAATTATAAGAGAACTCAGAAGCACCAGATTGTCAAGATCTCCTTAAATGTGCTCACCTCTCCCCAGAAGGAAACCACTTCCTCATCCCCTATCATTCAGACTACCCAGACACCAAAAAAGATACACTTTGGTGTCAGGACCACCCCTCCAACTAATCATTCCTTGATGCAATTCAAAAATAAGCACAAAATTAAACAAAAAATTATTAAACAAAACTAATTAAACAAAATTTTATTAGACAAAAATAAGTTCCCTTGCAGAGAGAGGTGCCATGGTGCTTAGCCATGCATTGCTGCAGATGGATTTACATTATTTCCAATTATGAACAGGGAGGTCTCCTGCCAGCAGCACACACTGTGCCAGGGTGAGATATATAATGTGGATTGCAGTCCCTGCTCAAGTGCCTGCATGATTCTCCCAAGTAGGAGCACAGAGCTTTTTCCTAACAACTGACACAAAATGATAAAATGGGAATGAGAGCAGCTTCTTCCAGTTCCTCTGCACACAGCATGTCAAAGCCAGGAGCAGGTAGGTCTGTGGGACAGCAGTGCTTTCCTTCCTGCCACAGAAAAACAAGCAGGACTTGGAACTTCATGGAGGATCACTGAGGAAAATGGGAAGAGGCTCAGGTACAATCCAGTCCATGAAATTAAAAAGTATGTGGGATGTGAGGTGCAGGACACAAAGAAATCACTGCCCATAGCTGGGTGCTGTCTGGGGAAAAGGGACAAGAGGAATCAGTTTAACCCCATGACTTATCTGAGCCAGGGGAAATACAGGGACACTTGTGACATGGATCATTATCATTATGAAACTGCATTGCTCCTACCATAGCATGTTCATACCTCATTCCTGAGAGATGTAACTCTGCCTCTCAACAGCCTGCACATGAATGAATTACAGAGAAAATTATATGCTGCTCAGTCTTGTACTAGTCCACAGGTACTAAATACTTGCTGCCTAGCCTGGAGGGAGAAATAAAGTTTAGCACTACTCTCTGGGAAAAACCTTTGCAGTGAGGTATCCAGCATTCCATGAAGTCCAGAGGAAACACTTCCAAAAATACCAGCAGAAAATACCTAGAATACAGTTATAACCTGCTGTCTGCTGATTTTGTCATGTCTTCTCTGCCCTGGAACAGCTTAGCCTTCCTACACTGTGGATAATGGGTGGTGAGGGGAGAGGATATAAGGTGGTAAATGAGTGGACAAGATGGACACATCAACCACTCAAAGATGCAGCTTCTATATGCTAACACAGGAAAAGAAAAAGAGAAAGCCATCAAGGTAGTATCAGCACGTAATCATGATGACAGAGCATTACACACTAACTCAATTCCTTCCAAGAAGAGAAATAAAGGTTACAGGAGTAGGAATTCCCTGCTGCAAGACTGCAGAAAACCCTCAAAGAGTATTTCTTTTTTCATGGCAAGGTTTAAAAGACAGTGCCTATTGGCTCTGGCACAGCTAGTATATGTGCACACACACAAGCACAGGCAGCAGGCTCAGCCCTTCTGTGCTGTAATATCAAAAAAATGTTTGTGTAAGCCTAGAAAACCCTCAGCTCCTGTCCCACAGGACACTCAGACAAATCATAAGTGTGTCTGAAGGTATTTCTGGCTTCCCACATTTCTGTGCTGCTTAGCATTCTTCTTGGGTCTACCCCAGATCTCCGAGTCCATACATATACTCTCTGGAGGCCTGCAAAACACTCACTGAGTAAGCATTAAAACACTTGATTTTAATCTTCTGAAATTATTACAACTTAAAGCTTTGGAGAAAACAAACGAAAAGGGGCCACTGTCTACACAGCCAGAAACCCATGAATGCAAAAGTTCCAGCAAAGGGAGGGGGCTCTCCAGTGCAAAATGAAATTCAGCCCTCACCTCATCTTTAACTTCATTAAAAACCTTTGCTGCTTGATGATCAGTAAAGTTTCAAAAAGCCACCCATCTGTGAGCCACAGTGGCTGTTCAGACACACATATATGTGTGTGGGACAACACAGTGCAGCATGGGAGACTGCAATCACAGGGAACATCAGTAACATGCACAGGCATCACAGAGCTACAGCATGAAACAGTTCAGCAGTGACCTTACAGCTCTCAGTAACACTTAAAGAGCTGCTGTTTTCTCCAGCAAGCACCACTTGGAGAAGTCTGGAGCCAATTACTGTCTTCAAGGAAGGAAACTTCCATATCATGTCTTGTCTCCAGTGAAAACAACATTATAGCATCATTAGCCTGAAAAATTTGAAAACAACTCCCGTAGCATAAAATATTTTCGATTTATAAGATAGGTGTGACCAGGCTTATCTACTGACAAATATATTTCTCAACTTTTCTCCTGCTTCCTAGAAGATGCCCAAGCTGTTTGGCACCAGTCACAGCTATGCTGGACACCATGCTAAGAAGTGAAAAAATACATGGTCATGGTGCAGTGTATAATTTTTGGTAAGCCTAGAGAGATCACATGAATGACAGATAGCTTGCAACCACTGCCCATGACACCAATCAATAGCCACAGGTAAGAGATAATGCTTTGTAGGTGTCCTGGGGCAGCTCTCAAGTCTCCTCTTTCCATTCATCAAGGCTCTAACACAGAACACTTCCAGCACTGTTGTCACACTTTCTCCCTCAGCACAGATGAAGCTGCTGCTCCCCTGATGAGTCTGTGCTAATCTTCTTTATAGAAATAAAGACTAACACACTGCCATCACCCTCCACTTAACCACTGTCAGTGGGAAAGGACTGCAACTATAGACAGTTGCTTTATGACATAAAAGTAGAGGTGCAGAAACAATCAGCTATTTAAAAATTAACTGCAATTCTCTCAGCCTGGGAGAATCAGGAGATGAGGCACTTCCCATAACAGCATCAGCAGAGTCCCCAGAAACGAAAGTTGAGTTTGATGCCAAGCCCTGTGTGCCTGATCCTTTGCTGCAGATGATCCCACAGGACCCCTGCCATTCCCTACAATGCCTTGGGGCATTCTTGTACTCTGTTCTACCATGGAAAGTGGCAGCTGCTCCTCCCTAGGACAGCCTGATCTTGAATCCTCTTAGCTGCAACTTCATGTTCTTACAATCAGGCACTGTGTCAAAACAATGTCTTCTGGTTTATTTTGTTGTTTTATTTATAAAAGATAAACACCTCATGGGAAAGACAGGCTGGCATAACACAAATCTACATTTCTCCTTTCTCCATTTATTAAGAATTGTGAAAAGCAAATAAATGTTTTTTCTGGGAAAAGTAAATGTTCCAGCAGTCACATATGATCTCATTCTGGTACTGTGTTCATATGCTAGTTGAATCTCACAATGCAGTTTCAGACACCTGCATGCTGTGTGCATCTGTATTTTTCTCCCATAATTATGCATAACATATTTAAGATAGGTACAATGGTGTTAGAAGAGAGAACAGAAACTGCTCTTATAAACACATCAGTAGTCATGGAATTTCAAAGCCTAAAGAGAGAGTTGATCATTTCAATACCACAAGCCAGCATTCCCCAGTGACAATATATTTCTAGCATCACTAGGAACTACCTGTTCTTCCCACAGTTATTTTCTTCTGCATCTGTAACACCTTGTTTTCTGTACTCATTTCATATTGAATGGAGAGAAGTCAGATAACAGATGTAGATGGAGAGGGAAACAATCCTCAAAAACCTTGTGTCACTCTCTGATCTTGTTGCTGCAATTTCAGGAACAGAGGTGGCCAGCTTGTTTGCTTTATAACCTGCAGGAAAAGACTACAACTATGAGCTACAGCCTACAACATCTGAAGACCAGAAAGAAATTAATAACACAAAGAAATATATAGAATATCTTCTTCATTATAGATAGGAAGTGTGCTGAGGACTATTAGCTAGTCAGTAATCAATAACCTAAAGAACTGGCTGACTAAAATGCTTACTTGAAAATTTCACAGAAGTGCCAGGATTTGTTATAGAGCATTGCAGTGGAGAGTTTGATCAGCTCCAGAGTTAGTGGAAAATGCCACCGTGTTTGTATAAATGTATGACCAGAAAGCTCACTCAAGAAGCTGCAATATCTGGTGCAGTTCTGATAATGTACTCTTCGTAGCTGATAATAACATTGTTTCAAAGTGATTACCAGGAGTTATCCATACAGGTACAGAGGGAAAATTTCTATTGTGTGTCTTCAGAGAACAGTTACAATAACCTAATGCAAATACAAGTGCCTTTGTTTATCTCCCTTTATAAGACCACCCTCCATGGCACTTCATCTTTTCCC
This sequence comes from Certhia americana, assembly GCA_018697195.1. Taxonomy (NCBI): domain Eukaryota; kingdom Metazoa; phylum Chordata; class Aves; order Passeriformes; family Certhiidae; genus Certhia; species Certhia americana. Next base: position 103,129,890 of record CM031857.1, read on the forward strand.
TTATCATTTTCCAGTGAAAGATAACCCTAAAGCCTCTTTTGTTTGTTCCAATACTTGCAGAAATATCTCTCTTTTGATCTTAGGGCTGCCTCTCTTTGTGAACTGTCCTAACTGAACATCCCATTAAAACAGTCCATTAATCCTTATTGAAGCACATCGCCCTGTACACACAACATTGTCATAGCTGCACAGAGCCTACAGCCTCAGCCCAGCAGCTGAGGGACTCTGGCTGACCTCCTCACCATAAGTATGTGTTGCAACACCACTAAATTGCTCACACCAGCCACAATACACAAGGTATTAAGGGGTTCTCAGCATAATTTCTCAGTGTGACTTCTCACAGTAACACCCTGCCTCTTGAATGTGACTACTACTGCATTATTTTCTTTCTGGATAGGAAATAAAACTACTTAAATCACAAGGAGAAAGAATTTACCTAAGCCTAAGAAAATTATTTTTCTTAAAGTAATACCAATTGTGTGAGGGTTTTTTTTGCATGTATACAGTCTAATACATACACATAGTCTGAAGCTGTAGTAAGTTAAAGAAAAAAAATGTCACTGCTGAAGAAACTGCAGTCCTAAAAAGTCCTAAGAAGTGAAGAGTCCTACTGGGTTTTTTCTCTCCTTTTTTCAGTCTTAGGTCCTATAGTACCAATTTTGTCCCTACTTCCAGTTGCTGTAGATGGTGGGTGATTAAGATTTAACTCACAACCATTTATGCCACCATGTCTTGAGACAAATCTGTAAAGGTAAATTGCATGCATTCATTTAAGTCTCAGACATCAAAGAAACTAAGATGAACCTTAAGCAGATTGCTTTTAAAAAACTAATTTCAAAGCCAGTCTCATGTTTTCGATCATTCTGAGCTGGAGGTAACTCAAATTATTTTCTCTCCATCTAACCTTCAGCGCTGCTCACTGTTCTTCCCATGTGCTGAATAAGAAAGGAGATCAGCAGATCAATTACTTAAAGCCTGTTGTAAAATTGCTCCATGCATTTTATAAGATTCATATTTGCTGTGGAGGATAATCAGTACAGATATTTATCATGTAGTGAGGATGAAGAAAGATTAATTCTTGGAAGTAATTCAGCCTGAGAAATAATGTACTATGCAGATATGTCCATATATCAATCCATATCCTACCCAGGGAGATTGACAAGATCACACACAGCAGCAATACCTAGCCCTGACCTGGCTGCAAGAGTGAAGGCACTGCATCCAAATAATGCTGTAGTTCCTGTTGTCAGTCCCACCCTTTTCCAAAGAGAGAAGCAAAGTACAGTTCAAAGTACAGTAAAAATCAGAGATCTGAACAGGGGTTTTGCCCCTTCCAGCAAAATTGTTGCCATTTTCACTTTGTCAAAGGTTTCTCATCAAAATGTGCCCTTCTGAACTGATACAGTTCCTGTGCTACCCAGAAACAAGGGAAGTTTGAGAATACTTTTAAATTCAGAAATGCCACAATACAAAAGTCACTGAAACCAATCTTTTTAAGCCTTTTTCTTTTTTTTTTTTTTTTTTTTAAATTTAGGATGCTTAATGTCTTTGCTGTTCCAACAGACAGGTAGTTAAAACAAAGGCAAACTGTTTAAGGGGGATGTGTGGAAACCATGCAACAAAGTAACTACAAATGAGGCACTGCTGTAGAACTCCATTTCTGAGACACAGGAGCAAGGGAATAAATCAAATAACTCAGACTGTCCAAGGCAATATGATGGAGCGTGGAATTTTTGGCACATAACAGTCTCATGATTAATGAAAACACAAAGAAAAATCAATGGCTGAGTTGTTCAAAGAACAAATTTTCCCTAGCAGTAAAAAGACTTGAATACTGGCTGCCAGCCTAATTTCATTAGGAAATGCATTCCAATTAATGGAAGCTCTGCAAACAAGAGATAATTACTAAGGCGAGACAGAGGAAAGGCCTTACAGCCTTTCAGCTTCTCTTCTTTGGCTGCAGCTTGCCCTTTTCTCCATCCAATTCATTTAAGATGGGGTTCATTGGAATTCTGTAAGTGTATTTTCCAACCTCCTCACCATTCCTGCTGTGCGGGAGTCTCCTTGCCTGCTTCTGTCATTGGCCTCATCCCCCATACACACTATGTACTGTGAAGTTTCCCAAGCTGGGGAGGGATGTGTTTATTCTCACATCTCAGTGTCTGAATGCCAGTTGTGCCATTATTTCTGTTCTACTTGTTCATATTCATTTTGATGCTACGTTTCCTGTGCCAAATTAAATACTGGCACAGACAGGTGCCTGAAATCAAAGTTGTGCCTGCTTATGCTCTGGCGAATTTAGTTTTTTCACTTCCATGATTTCATTTCCCAGGAAAACAGCAATTATGTAACCTTGGTAGAAGCAGAGGCCAACAATACTAAACTCACAACTGCACTCCTTTCACCCCAAGGGCTTCCTTCAATGGGAGGATGGAAAGTTTCTAAAAACCAAACAAGCAACCCAGACCTTTTGTTTTAACAGACATGCTTCCCTATTGTATCTGCACGTAGGCAGATACACGAGGTATTTTGCTTCCCTCACGTCATCCCCTTGGATGCTTTTCTCTTACAAAGTGTCTCCACAATCAGTACTGGCCTTGACCCAGAGGATATTGGTCAGTCCATCATGAAGGTGTGCAAAGTAGTGCCTTCTGCAGAGCTCAGCATTGAGGAGGAAACATCTGTGAAGTCCCTCCATTGCACACCAGAAGATGCTGCTGCCATGGACAAGGACTCTTGGTAGGAGATGCATCTAACTTGGGTTTTTCCACCCTGCAGCTCTGCAGAAAAAGTTCAGTTACATCATTCTGTACAGCAAATAAAGCATAAATAGCTGCAACGCCATTCTCTTGCTCTCTCTTTGATGTCCAGCACAAGCTGAGTGTCCATGGACCCAGTGATTGCTGTTAGCTCACATGGGCCAGCAGGGCACCCCAGGGCTCAGCAGTAAGTCCTGTGCAGTGAGGGTGCTGCCATTCTCTTGGCTGCTGCCAGCTAGCCTGGGTATGGAAACATGTGGGTCAAGTCTACGAAAACCAAACATGAGCAGAGAGGTAATCCTACTGCTTTTGGGGGGCAGGACACCCACTTCACTGGCTGTTTACATTTAACTTAATTATTTGAAAACCCAAGTGTCTGTCCACAGCCACCATGTGGCATTACATAGTTCCAGTACCTTCCCTAACAGGCAAAAAATAAAGGGTACGCACAGAAAAAGCACTGGGTTTCACAGAATCATAGAATTGTTATGGTTGTAAAAGACCTCTAAGATCAATTCCAACCGTCAATCTAGCACCACCACCATCTTCACCATTAAACCATGTCCTCAGGTGACATATACTCATGTTATTTGAACATTTCCAGGCATGGTGACTCACCCAGCTCCCTGGGCTGCTTTTTCCAATATTTTACAAGCCTGTCTTTAAAAAAAAATTTCCTAATTTTTTAGGCTAAACCACCCCTGGTGAAACGGAAGGCCACTTTCTCTCATCCTATTGATGCCTTAAGTTTTAGCGGTTACATTTTTTTAGACTCTGTGCTGTTTGGTGGGTAGTTTTAGGTTTCATATTAAGCTGCCTTCACAGAGTAGATAGACAAAACAATTTCTTCTCTAGTTTGATACCAAGGACAATTTTCAATTTTCATGCCCAAGAATGAAAACAATGGTGAAGTACAAAGAAAAAATAAGGAAGATGGAGCTTCACAATCTGAAGCTGTGGTTGGACAATTGATTCTAATATGCTAATGGACCAGAACTTATAAAAGTGTGAGACCTCATTATCAGTCATCCAATTTGGAACCATTTTGGGTGCATCTTGAGCGTAGTCTGGCTGGATTCTTGTGCTGCCTAGGAGTACCCTGTAGGGCCGACAATGCTATGTCTCTGAAACTTCATAGCTGAAGGCCTGTCAAGATCTTTTCTTCTCAAGGGAAAGCTTCTCACTTTCCCAAGAGAAATTTTACAAACAATGTCCTTTCTCAAAACAACAGGTGGTGGTTTTTATCCCTGTTTTCATAACATAGAATATATTGTTTCTCTTACTTAGCCAACAGTAATAGGAGAAGTAATGCTCCTATTCACCAATCACTTTTTACTTAGCAAAGCACCTTATATAAAGTGTTCTATTTTGTTAATAAAAATTCCTCTTTTCAGCCTTCTAATAAATTTATTTAAAGTCTGTGTGTTTCTGTTCATAAGTAACAGCAACAGTACCCACTGAGGCCTTTTAATAAATACCTACTTTATCCTTTGCTCTGGCTAGTCTCTCTTCCAGGTCAGCCTCAAGAAGGCATCACTATCGCTTGTTATTAGAGGAGACCAAGCCCCACCTGGCTACACCATCCTTCTGAGAGCAATAAGGCCTCCTCTGAGCCTCCTTTGCTCCAGGCCAAACAACCCCAGCTCCCTCTGCAGCTCCTCATAGGACTTGCACTCCTGCCCTTTCACCTGCTTTGTTGCCCTTCTCTGGACTTCACTCCAGGGTTTGTGGCAAGGGCTTAATTCATCAATTCTAATAATATGAGTCACTAATTTTAAAAAAACCCAACAAAACAAAACAAAAATCAGACAAAAAAAAAATCAGCCTATATCACAGACAGCAGTAGTACTAAGCTATCTATTGTGATGCCATACAATGCCAGTTTCCAGAGGCTGGAAATGCTACATGCATTTTAGACATGGATCTACAGTTCTAAGTGTTGGGTCAGACATGTAATATATCTTTCTCTCCCACTGTGGCGATACAAGATCATCATTTTAAAGGTCTTCCCTGGCATGGCTGCCAGGCTGTTTGTCTGAGCTGCAGTGGTATTTTTGGAGACAAAGACTTGGACACGGTGCAGGACAGGTGGCCTGGCAGCAGTGGTAGGAAGCTATCAAACCGCGCAGCGTACATTTCAAAACACAAAGCAGAGGGAGAGGAGATAAATCATTTACTGTATTTAACTTAGCATATTGCTACTTTTTGTGACTCATATAGTCTTGCGGAAGACTCCCCAGACAGGTTAAGCCAAGTTTGAAAGAAAGACAATGTAAAGCTTACAGACTGCCAGGCATTTGTGAAGTTAGTATGCATAAATCCATGGAGGCAGCAGTGAAAACAACAAAATTGAAAATGGGAAGGAATCTGTATCAGCCCATCTTCCTTCACTCTCACTGGTTTCAAGGACCTTTCTATGCTTCATTGGTCAAAAATAAACCTGAACCAACCTCTGAAGGCAAGTGCAAATAGGCATCAACCAGAAAAAAGCATCACTACCTTTCATTCCACCTGAAGACTGTCCACATCACTGCTGTTGGTTGTACCAGGCCAAACAAACCCCCACCTCCTTCCAGTGGCAGGGCTGGACATCTGCCATCATGTCACCAGGTCACTCGGCCAGAGCTGGTGTGCACCCACAGCACAGTCAAGCTACAGGTGGCCCTGACCTGTAGCCAAGGCACACACAGGAACCACCTGGAACCACATCCACAGCAGGACCAAGAGTGCATCAAAGCTGAGAAATGTAGAAAATGTCTCATACAGCCCCTCTTGTGTTGTGCCCAAGCCTTGAGACACTTGTGCATCCCACACCTGGTTACCCTTTTAATGAAGGTGTTCCCAGCAGCATGCAGCAAACAGCAAAAAGACTTCTGACTGAATTGAAAAGGCATCCTTCTCTTCCTGGGGCACTTAGAGTCTCCAACTCAGCATGTCACTAGAGATGTACTTGTGGTGTACAGGGAGCTGTCAGGCACATCTGACTGAACTACACAACGTGAGATTTGCAAACCCAGACGCAGTGAACTTTTTTCCCTCTCAGCCCAATTCAAATCAAAAAATTCCAAACTAGGGACTTCCTTGGGAAGATTGCATTGCATAGCAATTCTTTTGAAGGTAGTTAGTTTTAATCCAGTTACCAAGAACTACACTAATTCTGTGTTCTTAATTTTAAGCTGAATTCCTTGAAAAACAAGATTTTCTGCATGCTGGAACTTTTGTCTCCATGCTTTTAACTGTGCAGACTGTTCTCAGCTAAATATGACAAAGAGGAGGCATCACCAACCTACTCAAATCCAACAAGATTCATGACAGATGCGGCCAGACAAGGGAAGCCCAAACTGGAGTCCCTGCATGAGAAAAAATAATCCCATTAAAACAACCACAGCACCAGACACTAGAGTGCTCACGGGGCGGAGAGATTTTATTGCAGCTCAGCAGTGCGTAAAGCTTCAAGCAGACCTCATTGCTAGTTAGTCACAGGGTAATGCAAATACAAGACACAACACTATGAAAACAATCTTGTGCAGAGCTGCCCTCATCTCACAGACCAATTTATGAAAAAATTAGGATGTCACACAATGTTGCATGCCCTACAGCATGTGAAATTATCTTTACCAGACAAATTTAAAAGAAAAGTCATCAGCTATACTTGGCTAGACATTTTCCCTGCATCCTTCAATAATTTATATTGCATTCATAAATTTACTGACTCACTCTCTCTCTCCCTCTCTCTCTCTGACCCATTCTGGCCTGGAATGCACACCAGAATAACCTGCTATCATTTCCAGGGTCATTGCAACAAGTGTGGCCCTGCAATCTCTCATTCTTTTATTACAAATGCACACTGTTCCCATACCTGGTTCTTTCTTCCATCTGAGTCAGGAGAATGAATCATCAAAAATGCTATTGTCAAATGCTTTCTATGAATTATGTTCTGCACTGCAGTGGCTTGCTCTACTCAGGATTCTCTAGGTTTATTGGTATTTCTCTGTGGGATTGCTTTTTGAAATCGCTGAACCAGTCTGGTTCTCCCCAAAAGGGGGCAGCCCATTTTAAGCCATTTTTAATGGGCATGAAATTGAAAGCACAAGCCAGTTTGTTACACGACTGATGTCAAAAAGCAACATCACCATAAATGTCCAGAAAATATTATTTTAAAAAAGGAAGATGTATTATATATAGCTATTATATAACTCAGCAACATTTGATTAACAGGAGACCAGTAAGCTCCAGGAGCATTTGTACCAACACACAATACCTACTGCTGTATTTCTCAGTCTCACTCTGTGTCAAGGGTATTTGCTCACATCAGATATCTGGGGTACAGAAGAGAAGGAAGCGTTGCTGATCTTTGGTGCACAAGTTTATCCTATTAATATTCTTTAGCAAGTACATACAATTAAGAATTCTGTGTGGGTTTTGATCCCTCTGACCCTGACTGGGGTAGGAACTGAAGGTGCTGAATGACCTAACTGAATCAAAATCTGCACCTCCTATAAGCCACACATACCCCAAAATTAGATATTTTGATGCTGAAGAAATAAAAGACAAAAATATTGTAAAAAAGCAGAGTATAGAATTTACAACTAGATAGTTTTAGTCTAGAAATAAGGCATATTGTTTGAACAATGAGAGCTTATGAAATGAGAAGTCTAGCACAGATGACATCTGTGTATTAATTCTTTGAAGCTACTATCTCTTTCTCAAGATTTTAAATTTTTGAGCCTTTTTTTTTTAAGGTTGCATGCTTGTGACAGGCAACTCATGTCACAAATAGAAAGTTATTTCAGTTATTTTCAATTTCATGTTTTTCACCTGAATAAGTAGTCCTCCAAAATTGCTCTGCAAAAGCTTGCATTAGATCCTCCATCACTTGCCCCTGGCAGATCAAAGCTAGGTGACTTTCTAGTCAAATACAGAGTCAGATGCAAGAATCCCTGGATCTCTTTCATGCTTTCTCAGACTAGAGAAACACAGCTCTTTTTCTTCTTAGTGTCTACAACATGAAAGTCCTGATCACCACTTTTTTCTTATGTTTAACCAAGTACTTAAGCTAGGTCCTAATGAAAATATCATCCTAAGACAATTAATTATTTCTTTGAAAAATAACAAATTTAGAGTGCCAGGAAAGAATATAATTTCTTTCCAAACTCCACCTATGCTACTTTTTTTATAAGACACAGAAACAGAATATATTATGAGAAAATAATTATATCAGGCCTTAGGAATGTAAAAATTAAAAAAAAAAAAAAAAAAAAAACAGAAGTGCTAACATTTCCGGTGTAATGACTGTAAGGAGACCAGAAAATGGCATAAAGTATATTCATTTTTATGACAAAGGCTGTAATGAGAAAAAGAAAAGTGAAAAACTAATATGCTTCAGAAGTCTGCATGATCTGGTCCTCCATCAATTATCTATTCCAAGCATGTAGAAAAGAGTTTCTGTCTACAGAGCAAATCCACTGTGATAGTTAATCCTGTTGTCTTGTAGTTCCCCCTGGAGACCTGAGGATACAAGGTATTATGTCCCTGGGTAGCACTGTTCATATACAGTTTAACAATTCCACTCATCAAATCCTTGCCGGCATTTCTCTGGGAAGAACAGGGACTACGACAATCCCATCTCAGCCACACATTGATTTCATTCCAAACTGATGTAGCAGGAGCCCAACTTCCAGGTCTGCCTTACTCTTTTGCAGCTGCTTCTACCAACACAGTCCCTGCACAGCAGGAGGCTGAAACCACAGCTTTGGCTCTTCCTCACACTATCAGCTGCCTGGTGAAATGTTCTAGGTCATGAACATTTGCAAATTAAACATCATAATGGGATCTCTGAATTACCAGATAATCAGATTAAATCTCTTTTTCTGAAAATTACATACCTCAACTGATACAGAAATTAAAATGCAATAAATGGGATACAACCTTTCCCATCTGTGCAGCACAGTTGAACTATGAAATTTCCTTCACTGCTTAATGTACCTAGTTTCTGAAGGCCAGTAGCTCTTCATCACATTTTGGTTTTATTTATTACTACAAGTAAAAGTCTGGTAGACTTTTACTTGTAGTCTTTTTTTTCCTTACAAACATACCACTTTTGTGATTTCATTTTTTCTTTCACCTGCCTTTTGTCACACAGACCTTTTGAGTATGACAGTGGTTGTAATTCCTTTCCATTTTTTCATTTTTTCTTTGAAATTAGCATTTCAGGTTGTAGAAATAAAAAGTACCTCATATACTAACTTCAGTATGTCCATTTATTTATTGCATGTGCATTTTATTCCTTTCCTACTAGGCATCTTCGTCATTTGGACTTTCAATTACACAGAATTTCATCTCAGCAGAACTTTTTATTACATAGTGCTCAGATCAAATAGTAAGCCACAGAAGATCTTTACAGACAGAGTACACTGCATTTAATATATCTGGGATATGAAAGATTTTGTATATAAACAGCTTTTTAGCCCTAAGTAATATATTTGCAGTAATGTTGTTTTTTTTTTTTTCACTGAACTAATATCTTCTCAATTATCTACAGATCAACAGTATTTCCTTAAAATCATACATATATAATTTACTATCATAATAACCTTCAAAATGTAAAGCCTTTTCAATGTAACTATTTAGCTTCTCATGTCTTATATTTATCAGAGAACATGATTCCAAAACAGATTTCAGACTACAGTATTCCTTTGTGCAGAATATATCTTCATATACTCACAGAAACACCACTTAAAGAATTTAGGAGACATTAGGAAACATTTTCCACCCAGAGGCAATTGCATTGTAAAAAAGAGGCAATATGTTTTACTGATTTTGATTCAGTTACATGGAACCACAAAACATCAGTACATTTTTAGTTACAGATGGAAAAGGTTCTTTGTCATATCATTATTCCCTTTATCAGTCTATCCTCAAATACCACTATCAACAATCTCACAATTGCGTTTTTTTATATTCTTCTTCTTCCTCTCTGTATCTTCCCTTCATATTTTAAGAAATAAGGCTTTGGCACCAAGAAAATTCTTTGACTTTGCAAGCTTTTCTGCCCTTGGCCATGGAAGACCTTCAGTCCTAGACAAGCTCTACAGGAATTGCCTTTTCCTTAGTTAATTATATTCATGTTAATATAATATTTAGCTATAAACATATACATGAACACACATGGACCCATCTGTATTTGCCTTTCTGTAAATCAGTGTTTAGCTGGCAACATGTGCCTCCCAAACTAAGAGAGAGGGCTGGGGTTAAAGCTATGACAACATGTTGTCAGATGTGAATTTGCATCGAGGGAAGACACAGTTCAGCCTCTTCAGCCTAAAAAAACCACATAAAATGCACTTTATTTGATACATTTCTTCAAATAAAGTGTTTGAGCAGCTGAGGAACAGCTGGGACTGAAGCTCAAACATGCTGCAGTGTGCCCCAGCTCCCAGGGCTCTGCCCTGGCATATCATACCTGACACACAAGACTTGCCCAGCACAGATACACTGAAGGTGGCTGGGGCCCACCCATGTCCCATGGCATGCACAGACCTATTGTTTTCAGTCAGCTGCTTACAATCACTCATAAGTCTGTCAAGATTCATAAGCACTTCTTAAATACAATTGTGGGAACAGAAGTTCAACTTCCATGCCATTTTGTTCCATGACAAACAGTGCTGATCTTTAAAGCTTGGAAAAAAAAGAATATTCTTATGACCTCACTGCAGTTCTTTCTAGCTGTGACCCTGACGTCTGTGGAAAGGGCAAAGAATCACATACCGTACATCTTGCTAATCCTTTCAGTCCTTGTGTTTAGGAATCATCCATATATAGCTACTGGTCATAGAAAATACTCATGTACCTAAGGCTGGGTAGATTGCAACCAGAGAGCTCCTGATCAGTATTGCTCATAGCACGCATGACTATGACATTGGTATTTCTTTTCCATCAAGGTGGATCAGTATCTTTCATACAGATGATTTAATAATCAAAATGTTCTGAACAGAGGTATCAGACAGGTAAACAGCAGTTCTCTCAGGTAAGTTTGTAATGCCTGCTGGAGTACAGCAGCAGCACTCTTGTCTTCTCAGTAAGGACACTGATAGTCCTGGCTACACGAGACAGCCACAGCCAAGTTCATTCTTCTGGCAAGACAGAGAAGACAGACAGAGACAAGGATAGTAAGTTGTAGACTGTAACACTAAAAGACCAAGACTTAAGACTAAGAGAACATTACACTAAGCTCCAGTTGAACAACACACTCCTTTACTAGAGACACCTCCAATCCAGCTGTAAAACAGGAGGGCACAGCTCAGTACAAATTGGAGGGAGCAAAAGAAAGCAACTGGATCTTTTTTTCTGATAGGAATTTATCAGTTCTCATAAGAAATTCAATTTGTGCCAAAAGTTGGGGAGAAAGAATCATTTTAAGGCATGACTTCATAGAGGAGAAAGAGAGAGTTCTACCAATGTTACAAACAGTTCCAATGTGTAAGTGTTGCTGCAACTGTTGGAGAATGTAAACTCCGCATGTTGTAGGCTGCTACCACTGGCAAACTGAAATAGGAATTGAACATATACACAGAGTAGGCTTTCAATGCAGTAAATGGAATGGGGATAGGGTGGGGAAGGAAGGATTTTTATGGGCACAGGAAAAAAAAAGTAAATTTGTTCTTGAGAACAAACACAGAGGGACACATTTTATGTTTATATTTTTATAAATTTAAAAAAAAAAAATTTCTGGAAAAGAATTTATCATCACAGTTTAAAAAAGATTCTCACTATATTCCCAGAGACCAAGGCATGAAATTTGGTTATTCATTTGCTCTTGGATACTTATCAAATTTTGTATCTAGCGGTGTCATCGGCATGGTCCAGTGGATAAAACAGCAGCTTGAGACTCATTGATACTACCCCTGGCTCTGTTTCTAGGTGATCTAAGCATGTAATTCCAAAAACCTCTGCAAAGCAAGCCAGCTTCATTATTTCAAATTTTAGTAGGATGGAAGGATAAATTGTTCCAATGGGCAAAAGTGGGAGAGAAATGGCACGTTCAATTACTACCTAATTGCACTAATTGTATATGAAATACCTAGATTCAACTGAGGAGCATTTTTCATTGCTTTAGCAAAAAGGTGAAAAACATGCAGGTGAATATTAACTGTTCTAGATGCAAAACATTTTCATACATTACTCTCAGAGCCCTGTCAGTAGTGAACAACATTAACAAAAATTGAACAGATACTCACGGCTGTACTTAAATGCAATGAACTTTCTAAAGATCATATTTTTTAATTCTAGTTCTTGAGAATGTGGAGCAGAACCTCGTTAAGATCCCTTGGGCTCATTATGATATCTAAGTTATAACTGATTCTTTTTTTCTTTCTGTCACACAGCACTTCAACATTAAGAAATTTCAAAATAATCTTAAACAATCACAGCTCTGAAAAGAGCCACAAAATTCTTTCATACGTAAGCAATAAAAACAGTCATAGGAAAACTCTCTACCAAGGTTTCCATACAACCTCTGCCAAGTGCAGTGCAGAATCTCATTTAGCCCAACATAAAAATTTCATCTTTGTCCCTTACTGCATTTAGCCAATCCAGAAACCTTGCCTGAGTTGGGCACTACATTCATCTGCTCTGGTTACAGGCCAAAAACAGCTGCATCAAAGGAAGGAATAATAAGTCAAATTCCTGGTCTCTTTGTCCTGGCTGTTTAGGAAGGCTCAAGAAACATGGTAAGAGAGCAATAGGAGAGGGGAGTACAGTTTTTAAGTTCTAAAGTATACACATGATCATACCTGCTTTCATCCTTGCCAATAAAAACTTAAACATAAAATTCTTTGATATAATGTCTGAGTAGAGCAAGAAACTACAGTAAGTATCATCAATATTCAGAGACATGACTAAAGTTCCAAAGTTCTCTAAACACACGGAGAACCACGGTCCTTTTGGAAATGGCCATAAACCACACTAATGCACAAAAAACCACCCTGAACTGAAGTAATATTTTTCCATATGACAAGAGTCTCTAAGAGTTCAGATCTGAAAAATACAAGTCTTCAAGAATCGAAGTCCTTTTTAACTGGAATTTATTTTTACATAATGTTTGTACTGTTACTAATATTCCAGTGGTGAGTTTACCTCACTGCTACAAAGACAAACCTTGCTTGCTCAGTTTCACCTTCTAGACAGTGCATTTTACTAGGCTGGTGTTGGCTACACTGAAGAATTCTTCCCCCTGTGATGAACCAGAACAGGTACTAAAACAGAGTAAGTGAAACTGGGCCACCACTCTTCGGTGAATCAAGCAGATAGTGAACTTGGGGGTCCATTTTTTCAAATCCTTTATTGTCATGACATTATCTAACCCCTTTTCTCCCTCTAAAAAGCAATACAATGCACATGTGCAAAATACTTCTCTATCCTTAGTACATGTCTGAGAGCCACAGCAGCTCACTACAACCTCACACAGCTTGCACCCACTTTACTAAAACTGACAGATCCCTTTGCATTAGATAACTTTTCTCTTTCTTAGATTTACTGTGGAAATCTGTATTGTTACCATCTAGGTCATCAATAAACTGCTAAATAGTCACTGCTAATAACCAGTTCTTATAGGATCCAACAGAAAGGTACACACTCTTTGAGGACTACCCATTTACAATCACGTTTCATAGCCTGTCTGCAAGTTTTTAGTTCATTTAAGAAGCATCAAATTGATTTCATTTCAGTCTAGTCACTTGATCAAAAAATCATGCCTCACAGAAGCATATTATATATTACTTCAATGCAATTGCATTGATCAAACTGTATTTGTTATCTCTCAAAAAAGAGAATAAAGAAAGGAATAAAAAGACAGGTTAATAAAATCTATTTTCCAAAAATCATGGGTGATTGGACTTGAAGAATGATAGGAAGCTTAAACATAGCCCAGTTAGAGAATTTCTTGCATTTTTTTCCAGGATCAGAGCCAAATTGATAGGTTTCCAATTATCCAGATGATTCCTTTTGAAAGCATTGGTGACAAATTTCCAAGTTCACTGTAATTCCTCCATGTTTCAAAGCATACTGAAAAATTCAAGCTTCATAACCCAAACTCTACAGTGAATTCTGCAAAAACTTCTGGGTAGTAGTTGTCAGGTCCAGATGTTTAAATAATCCGAACAGGAGCACAACAGCAGCTCACACAGCAGAGGTGGAGGAGGCTGTTATGTGCTTCACCACTACCACTAGCCAAGATACAGTCTTGGTACTTTATCCTTTCCTGACACCTGAGGAAGAGAAGTAACTCAATGAATACTTTTCTCTAATTCTAATAGACATTTTTAAACCAACAACAGCCTACTATTTTGTTCAGACTCTTTTTGTTCTTACTAGTCTTCTTCAAAAAAAAATTTTAAAAAAGAAGAAGACAAGAAAAAGTATTTCATCCATTATTCCATTATTCCATTATTCCATTGAGATATTTGTGTGCCTTTATCAATTTCTTAAAGTACTTAACTTTTACTTTATAGAACCTCTGTACTCCTACCTTGTCACCTGGGGATTCCCATAGCAAGAATTTTTCTTTGTTGGATTTCCTTTGTCTTTTAGTCATCAAGTCTAACATTCTTAGACAAAAAAAAGGGCTTTATCATTTTTGTCTTGAAACTTGTTTTCAATACTATAAATTTGGTCATTTTCATAAACCAGTGAGAACAGAGACTTGAATATATTTATTACAGGAAAACAGAATAAAATCATGATCACTTATGCCTAATTAGCTACTCATTAGTGATTTGCATGCCACATAATGAAGCATTGTAGGAGAGGAAAAGCTGTGGTACTGCTGACTACAGCTACCATGACACTCAGTACAGAACCTCTCTGTCCCAGAAAATCCTTACATGCATCCCCCAGAGTTCCATTCTCTGCTGTGGAAAAAATCACCTGAGAGAAGCTGCTGGTCAAAGGCTCATGGCACAGATGGGGGCTCCTTACAGGCCACATCACTCAGCTCCTCGAGGAGCAGCAGCACAGACCAGATGGCTCCTGGTTCACCCTGCAGCACGGGTTCCCTCAGAACTGGCTTTATAATGTCTCTCTGACACACAGCAGAGCAATTCTGCCTGCAGCCCCCCAGTCAGGGAAAGTTAAGGACATGTCCATTGGATCTAGAGATATTTACTTGGCTCTGGCCAGCTGAGATACAAACTAGATAGCAACCTGAATGGCATTTCCAAGATAACATTCCAAAACACAAATTTAAGAACAGGACACAAAATTCAATGAATATCATACGCAGATCAAGTGAGGAAAAAAAATTCTTAACCAGTGTGTGTGTAATACTTTACAGTGGAAAGACTATATTTATTAATGGTAGTTTATTATTTATACTATGTCCCAGGAGTATTCTTTGTGCTGTGCAAAGATCAAAAAAAGCCGTTTTACTTTAGCAGAAAAAGAGTAATTTGCTAGATGTCAATGGACTGTGTTTTCTGTTCTTCTGCAATAGCTATTCTCTGAAGGCTTAAACGGATTGGTTTTTAACCATAATGTTGTTAAAGAAATGCCAGGAAGTTTATTCATGGTTTATTAATACTGCAGAGGGCCCAATGCAGCAAGATGTCCAG
Source organism: Certhia americana (assembly GCA_018697195.1). Lineage (NCBI taxonomy): Eukaryota > Metazoa > Chordata > Aves > Passeriformes > Certhiidae > Certhia > Certhia americana. Next base: position 103,145,254 of record CM031857.1, read on the forward strand.
ACTTCCAAAAAAACAGGCTTGCCAACCATCCCCTTGGCCAGTTTCCAATCAAAGGAAGAACATGATAGCCAAGCTGCAGCTACAATGACTTCAGAAATTGTTGAAAAAATAAAAAGTAGAATGATCCAAGACACAGAGCCCTACTCCAATTTTATACACATACACAAAAAAAAAAAAAAAAAAAGTCCCAAAATGCCACTCACCATCACATAAAATCCAGATGGGGTCTGAAAGAATAATTTTCCAAAAACGCTTTTTCAGAGTTCAGGTTAGTGTTCTGACACCAAAAGGCAGAGCCCCTAACCAATTGCAGTACATTTCTTCATCCTACAATATGCTTTCTTTCCCTGCAGAATATTGATAATTCTGTCATCTGGGTTCCTCTTATCTTTTTGATAAATGAGGCTATTGCCTTCCTAACTTATTAAGGCATTTAGCCTCTCCTTTACATTTGAAACACATATCTGATATACAAAACAATTATGAAGCCCTGCACTAGAAAACTATTTTGGTGAACACCAACTAGACTTAGGTTTGCAGTTTCTGAGACCTTTTAAGACTGCTCTCTAACAAGACCAGCCACATTTCCTCCATCAAGACCAAACATGTTTCCTTTGCAAGATTAGTGCTTGCAGATTTTTGTTCATCTCTGGAATATTACAGGATGAAAAAGGGGTTTTAAAGTGATAAGTTTTCCCACAAAAAATAGCTCAGCTTCTTCTGAAGGCACATTCTATTATTGGTTACTTTGCTCTCTATGACAGTGAGTGACTGTATGATACATAGAAGTGTGCTGCTGTGTTCCTTAATAGATAGAGGTTCCCAGCACACAGTCCAGAAACAGACTCCAAAGGCATTGCAAGGCTGTTCCTCTCCATGGTGTGGGGAGGCAGAGGGCAGGGCATGGTACCTTCAACAGAAAAGAACAGATTCCACTGTGCCTATTCCCAAGCATTCAGCTCGTGCCATCAGGCAATGCCTCCCCTCTTCTTACTCCTCCGTATTCCAGAGATGAAAGCAGAGACATTTCAGATGTGGTTGCCTGTCCCAGTTGTTTCAACCCTTCATAAAGGAAAGAAATTCATTTATCATAAAAGTTGCCCACAAAAGGGTGGTTGTTCAGTATTTCTGCTGGATGAAAACTTCTGTCAGTATGTGACATTCAGGAAGCCTTTTTTTTTCTTTTTTCATAACATATGCAATGCTAAGAATAATGAGTTTACCAGGGCTCCAAGTCCTGTAAACAAAAAGTGTTGATTTTTTTAGAGCATTCCCAAATGCGGAACTACTTCAATAATACAATTTAAATCCAAGGATTATGTATCAGTGTTTCTTCTGTAACCCTTTTTCTTCACAAAAACAAAAATTGACTTTATCAACCTCTACAATCACAAGGAAAAAGGAAAAATCTGGGAGCCTGACAGGCAGAAACCACACACTTTTCATGGTGCACTGTTCCTTACCATGTCAGTGCCAAAACATTTCTGCAGAGCTCTCACCAGGGAATTTGAGGTAAAATCCCTAAGATTTATATTAAGCAAGATATCAGGTGACAGTCATTCTTAAGTCCTCCTAATGAAGTATTGAAGAATTTTGTTTTCAAACACAGTATTTCTGATTCCAAAACTGTAACTTTTAAAGAATCTGATGGGGTTTAGACTTCATTTTAACTCATATTTCTAGATGTTTTTAAGGTTTTTAAGGTGGCAACTACCTTTGAATATGTACCCAGCTCTCCTGACATGTAAGATTAGAAAATTGTTCAGTAAATCTTGTCATTTACCTCATTGAAATTGGGATTTCACTTCAGATTTTGGCTTAACAAAACCAGGGACAGCATCCTAAGAGTGGATCTAGCACTTAGAAAGAGGACAAAAATCTGGAGAATTACGATCAAAAAGAGTGTGGACAGCAGGTCAAGGGAGGGGATTCTGCCTCTCTGCTTTTATGTGACCCCATCTGGAGCACTGCATCCAGCACAGAAAGGATAGGGACCTGTTGGAGCAAGTCCAGAGGAAGGCCACAAAGAAGCCTGAACCCTTGTCCTATAAAGACAGGCTGAAAGAGTTGGGGTTCCAGTACCTAAAGGAGCTACAAAAGAGCTGGAGAGGGAATTTTTCCAAGGGCTTGTAACGATAGGACCAGCAGGAATAACTTTAAACTGTGGACACTGGCTGTAAACAGGGAAAAGCAGTCTTCAGCTTTTCTCAGGACTAGCCTGGGAAAAGCTGTGGAAAGAATGTAAACAAAACATAATACATGGTGTTTGGCAAATTCCACACAGAAAAAACAAGGGCTGTTTTGCAAGAATGTTTACCAGAGAGTGTCGGTCCTTTCTTCTCCAATAGCATTGTTGTATTCTCGGATTAGCCAGTCCACGTTTAAAGCATGAGGCACACTATAAAGGTGTGCACCATTTTAATAAAGTTGCTTTTTGCCATTGCCTTCTGATCAGGAGTCCATGCCGTTGTGCGTGCCACTTTCTGACTAACAGCGACATCAAAACACTCTTTTAAGTTCAAAGAGGGCAGGTTTAGATCAATTCTTAGGAAGAAATTCTTTACTGTGAGGGTGTTGAGGCACTGGCACAGGTTGCTCAGAGAAGCTTTGGAACCTTGGAACTGTTCAAGGCCAGGTTCAATGGGGCTCTGAACAACCTGGGATAGTGGGGGATAGTGGACAGTTCCCTGCCTGACAGGGGGATAAAATTAGATGATCTTTAAGGTCCTTTCCAACCCAAAACATTCTATGATCCTATAACTTTACAATATGGTTTATTTACTCAGTGATGCCAAGGAGACAGCCCTAGCAGTTTGCACGTTTCTCCTATAATGCACAAGGACTTTGTCTGGTTTTTTGTTTTGTTTTTTTTTTTGGGTAAAGCACAAGTAAATAGCAGTCTTAAACAATGCAATATTACTTCATACCGTTAAAAATCAGTGCAGGTACTATGTGTTTTGTTTTCTCCATTCTACTCTAGGCTGTTATGAAATCATAAACAAACTTAAAACATTTGTTGCTATTTATGCTATGTATAGCTCTACTCAGCCCAAACTCTTTTCCTCTTGTTCATTATTTCTACCTGAAACTGGGAAACTTTTCTTGAAGCAGGATTATTTTTCATTTGTTAAAAAAAAAAGGCAAGAGAAAATGATTTTAAAAAGTATTTAAAAATCTTGCATCTTACAGAATACACACACACAGTTATAAACATGCTACAATCAGCACACTACACAGTTTATATAGAAAGAACCAGATGATGGTGGAATTCAGTCCGTGCTAAGAAAGCAGGAACAGGGCTTATAAGAATGCTTACATCTGTCCCTAATTTGCTTGCACATAAACCCACAGTAATCTGCTTTATTGCCAAAGTCATATAAAGAAATTGGGCACCGAGCACCATAGGTAATCTTGAACTGGAGGCCCTCCAGCCTAATTAAACAAACACACAGAAGGCCAGAGACTGAAACATGGCACGTAGATTTTGAAATATATGAAGAGACAGAACAGTCTCATTAGCAGCAATCCGGGTGGATGTTTAAGCCTCTGAAGTTCCTTTTTTGACTAAGGGAAGAAGTAAGCCACATCTCTGCCTGAGGCTAAGCACAAGGAAAAGCATCCTGCTCCTTCTGGAAATGGCCCCCATCTCCCAACCCCCAGCCCAGCACGCTCCTCCTGGGCTTTGTGCAACTCTTGGCCACTCTCTTTGTAAAGACATACCCGCAGTCAGCCAGCTGATTTAGTATCAATAATGCTGGAAAGCCAAAACATTATAAGTCATTGAAAAATAAGACAAAGAAGCAATTCTGTGGATACTTTATAGAGATGTTGGTTCTTTATTCACTATTTAGTGGATACATTCCTTAAGAAAGTTTGTCATGGAGTTTTGCCAGAAGTCATTTTAAAAGTGATAATTTTCCTTATTTCAAACCACTGAACGTTTTTTATTTTTATTGCATCAAACAACTATTGTTGGCTACTTTCTGACTACAAGCTAGTCTGTCTTTGATTTCATATCTGCATCTATTTTATAAAACAATGAAAAACTATGAGTGAATTGAAGAAATAGACAGAGGAGTAGTCCATGACAATTTTTAAGCAGAATGGCTGTGGCAGAAAAGGCTGTGTGCAGAACTGACCTCCTTGTTGCAGATTTCAGGCACTATCTATTTTTGGAACCATAATAGCTGCACTTAACTAACCAGAGGGTGTGATAGAAATGTTTTTATCAAGTTATCTCCCTCTAAGTTATTTGAAGGAACAATGCAAGGCAACACATTATTTCCTTTTTCAATTGAATTTTTACATTATCAGGAAATATCACACCAGCCACAAAGCTATAAACAACTTTTGGTTTTAGTAAAGTAGAAGGAGCTTTGTGCTTCTTTTCTTTCCCTGCAAAACACAACACAAAGGAAACACAGGGACACAAAAGAGTCCAGAAATCTTGTGCGCAATAAAAAATTGTGGATAAAGCCTTCTGTTAATTGATATTCAAGGTCAATTTGAACTTTCATTTGTGATACTACTGTTGTATCAGTGCCTGAGATCACCAATCAGCCCCATTTTCTTGATAAATGTTATGGGAAGACTATTTGACATCTAACTTTAGTAGCAAGTACCACTGAAGCATTACTATTACAAAACAAATAGGCAAATGTTAAGCAGGGATAATTTTTTAAAGAACTTTTCCTAAAGATTATTTTTAATGTTTTTTTACATTTGTAAAGGTCTCGTTTGGGATTTTTTTTTAAGAATATGTACCAGGATATGCACTGTTCTCTTTTGCCTTTCGCTGTGCCTTAGGTTTGAGTTTCAAGGAAAGAAAATAAAGCAGTAGGAAAGGAGTTACTTTGCCACAACTTGGCAAGCCTTACAGTACTGCCCATGGTTTTGTGACCTCACCCAGCAGTGAAAATCGGGGGATGCCCCTCTGGTAGGGGACCCGCAACCCGCCGAGGGAACAGAGCCTTGGCCCGCAGGCCTGTCTGCCTCCGGGGGCCGCAGACAGACATGAGCTCACCGCCACGCAGGAGCCAGCTCTGCTCGGGAGCCACACAGCCTCAGCAGAGAAACCCGTGCCCAACCTGATGCGTCTGTGCCCAGCACAGGGAGCCCAGATCAGGCGGCAGCACCCACCCCGATGTGCCCGGGATGCCGCACAGAGTGCCTGGTGGGCGCACGGACCGGGCACCGCCACTGCCCCGCTGACAGGGATGTCCCCTGACGGGGCACAAGGCACCAGCAGGGCCGGTGACCGGCCAGCCTTCGCTAAGGACAAATGTAAACAAGAAAAAATAAAGGGGGAAGCGGGCAAGCCTTGGCGGGCAGAAGCGCATGGAAGGGCAGATGCCACTTGTGCGGGCCCAGGGCAGAGCACAGCGGCAAGGGGCGGTGTCTGGGACGGGGTGGGAAGCGGGCACGGGAAAACACGCCCAGCCACGAGGAGGCCGTCGGCGAAGCCAAGAGCGGTGGCAGAGGCTGGGAAGGGAGATGCCCCGGGCGGGCACAGCAGGTGGCGGAGGGCAGTAAGGGGGAAGCCTGCGAGCCCCGGCCCCAGGGAAACAGGGCTCAGCTCTGTGCTGAGGAACTGCACCCTCCCCGGGGCAGGTGCGCCATGCACGGCCCGGGGCGAGCCCCGGTGCCTGACCCCGAGAGCTGCCCCGGGTCCCCTGCATCGTCGCGACCCCGGCACGGGCAGGACCCCCCCTTACCTTCCGCTGCGGGCGGGGCCGCCGCTCGCCCGGCCCCCCGGCTGCTGCTGCCCGCGGCGGCGGGCCCGGCCCGGGGCTCCCCGCGGGACAGGGGCGGCCCGGCCC
>CM031857.1:103151336-103272327 GCA_018697195.1 Certhia americana
CGAGAGCTGCCCAGGGTCCCCATGCATCGTCGCGGACCCGGCTACGGGCAGGACCCCCCGTCTGCCCTGCCGGGCAGGGGCCGCCGCTCGCCCGGCCCCACCCCGGCTGCTGCTGCCCGCGGCCGGCGGGAACGGCCCCCGGGGCTCCCGCGGACCAGGGGCGGCAAGGCCGCCAGCCATGAGGGCGAGGCGTCCCGGGGCGCCGCGGACGCGGAGCGAGCGGTGAACCCGGGCTCTCCGGCCCCCCGGCACCTGTGCAGGGAAAACCCAGGTGTCTCCTCATCCGCGGCCATCCCCGGCGCAGCGGAGGGGGCGAGGGGCGCGGGGGCGGCGGCGCTTGCGGCGCGGTGGAGGCGGCGGAAATTTAACAAGCAGGTTTTTCTACGAGGGGTTGGGAGCGTGCCTTTGGGCAGGTTTCTCCCAGTTTTGTGGGCACAATAAACCCGAGCATCTGTTAAGCTGGGGTCTGTTACAGAAAGAGTAATTGTGATTTGGGCAGGAACTGCCAGTCCCTGCGAGCCCAGAGAGGCTCCTGTGTCCTGGCCTTGCTGGACTCTGGAACAGGTGGGGAAATCATGAGCGGATTTCCTTTGGCTTTCTGACAGTGGAGAGCGATGTCATTGCATTGACTGGTTCAGCAGCACTTCTGTCTTCATGCTGTAGCGCAAAGGCACGCCAGTGTGGAGAAAAAGATCACAGTAATCACACCACTCAAAAATTGCCTCCATTCCCTTTTGCTTCACGACTATTTTCCTTGTAGTTAACAACTAATCAGCTCCAGGAATTTGAGGGAAGCTGTGTATTAAGGTAACTCTGCAGCTAGCTGGGCTTGCCAGCGCCCCCTCACCCTCAAGGCTGACCCTTTGTGCCGCTCCTGGCTCTCTCTGACTGAAGACTTCTCCTCTGCACCTTTCTTTTTCTGCTGAAAGGGTAGGTCTCTCCATTTGAATCATTGTGGTATTCCTTTCTTTACAAAATCCTGTAGTATTCCACCTGCAAACTAAAATAGCGTCTTACAATAAAAGTAAAAATTAATTTGACATTTTCTGATCGTATATTCATTACAATTAATTTTCTTATAAGCACTTGAAATTAACTTTTCCTACCCAAGGAAAAGCTTGAAGTTGTTTTATATATTTCCTGCTTCAAAAAACAAAAATGAGGCATGACTCTATATTTGGATATGTTAACAAGCAGGAAATGTATATGATTTTATTCAATTTAATATGTTGAGACTTGACACACAGATGGATAGTATCTGCATAGGCCGTGTCCTGGCACTGGGGGCCCAGAAGTAGATGCTACAATTCCATATTCTTCTGCCAATAATACTGGGGAGAACCCAACACCCTGGACAACAGTGGTTTCTGCCTCACAGACCTTTTAATCCCATAAAAAATTACCAGAGGGTGGCAGGCACTCCCTTATCCCAGGAAAATTCCATCTGGTTTCAGCATGTGTGCCCTCTCTCCTACATGGCTGGGCTGGAGTCTCTTTTGAAACTCCAAACCAATGCTATCCTAACAAAAAAACTGCTTGTAGAGGCAGGGCTGCTGTTATCTTGGAAGGGAAGAAACACTGTCAAATTAGAGAGATAAGGATATTTTGTTTCCAGATACATCCTCCTGCAGCAGTTGCCATGGTTTTGCACATTCTGAAGTTGTCTTGCTGCATCAGCACTGAAACCTGTCATAAAACATCAAAGGCATCAGCTGAACAAGAGGAAACTCAGTACCCATGCTGTGTGCTCGTTTCAGTTTCTGTGTCAAGAAATGCCACAGGTAGTAGTTTTCAGTCTATCAGACCTTCAGAACCCCTGCACATTCACCCACAAGGCAAGGGCCTCTACTTTTCCCTTGTTTGAACAAGACTAAAAGTTCTCTTGTGAATTAGAAGGGCATATGCTATGTGTAGCATGTGCGCTAATAAATGATCAGTAATTCCTTCTTCCTTACATTTTTGCATAATTATTGCACCTTTCTCACATTCAGTGTGAGAGATGAATCTTCAGTTTAATAAATACCCCAAGGACATGAAGTGTCTTTCAGTGAGTTTGGGGGCAGTTACAACCCATCCTCTTCAAGCATTCAGGTTACTGAGCAAAAAAGAGGAGCTTTATATACTGTTGTGGCAATTATCTTTCCAGAATATAAGATTGTCTCTCTTCTCTCTGTTGTTGTTTCTTGACAGGCTTTAAAAGAATGCACATAGAGGGGGGAAAAAAACCCAAAGTTTTCTTTGGCTCAGTGAAACTGCAATGGGTGCTGTTCATTTGCAGAAATACCTGACATAGCTTATTTCTGAAGAATACAAAAAACAACAGTAACTTTAGAGATTTTATTTTTTCTAATGCTTTTTGGCCATGACTATTGTAAAGTTCATGAAACTTGTGTATGTGTAATGCCAGAGAAATGGTGCATTTTTACGATCCCAGTTTGTCACCTTGCATGAACTTACAGATCTTGATATGAATAAGGCCACGAATAAAGTGAAAATTAGAAGGGGTATGAAAAGAACTAATAGTAGTTTTTTAACATGCTGATTCTTTGTGGCGGGCGTTCAGATGACAACTGACCTTATAAAATCTACCAGTAATAAAGATTTTTACTTGCCATTTTGTCTCGTGTACAGCACCAAGCCTGAAGTATTTTTAATCAGGGTACCTGCAGAACATCACAAGGTTTAGATATTTTGATCTTTTGTCACATGCATTCTTTCATTTTCCTCATACAAGAAGCATTCAATTAACTGAGTCACAGCAAAGAAACCATGCAGAATTTTATCAGAAGGGTTATATGCAAAAACTATGCGCTACTTCACTGGAAACCAATGGCACCAGTCCAGTAACTAACATATGCTATGGCGATGGTGACACCACATGGGAGTGATGGGCTGGGCTGCAGGGTGAAAGGAAGTGCTAAGCAGAGTACACGGTAGACGGAGGGAGCTATTCCAGGTTTATCTTCCCAGTGCTATTTTTAAGTTTTTAGATTAAATCTGGTCTCGATACAGTCCTCCTTTCCACATATTTTGGTAGTCAGCGCAGCACATGCACATGAAAAATACTTTCCAGTTACAGCATGAACAAGCTGAGCAGGAGGGACTCACTGCAAGATTACCAACCATGCCATCTGCCCAAGGGAAGGGACAGCATGTATTTGCACTATTCCTGGAGCAAAGAAAGAACCAGGTAGTTACCGAGCCTTCCTTGCTCTCTGCACAAAGTTGGTACAGCCCACCTCAAGAGGTTTGTTCCTGCACTGGCTTGCTCATGATGCCAGAAGCTTTAGCAAAAACACAGGCAAACTTCTTCTTGTGTCCCTGCCTCAAGGTTTCTTTATTGCAAGTCCACAAATTTTGGGGTGTGGATGAGAGAAACAACAATAAAAACAGGACTAAAAATATGGTACTCTGAAATAGGAGAAATAGAAGGTAGGATGAGAATATATTTCTATTTCTCCTTTTGCACCTATGGCTTTGTCCTAGCCTATAACTTCTGAGGATGTTCAGGCCAGCCCTATTTTTTACTGTTTACCATGACACAGTTCCTTCAAATAACAGAGTACACCTGAATTATAGAAAAAGTAGTCTGAACATCTATTCTTCATACAAACAAAGGCTTTTGTAAAAATTATTTGGCTGCCTAACAGCAGAACTGTACCATCAAAGAAGAGGAAACTCTTCCAGCCTATTTTCTGAAATGAATGATCTGTCTACAAAGAGCAGTTCTCAGAGCAAGCCCCTAAGACTGCAAAAGGGAAAGGCTGTTTAGTTACTCAGTGTAATCTCTACCATAAGCTCTATCTTATCCCACAGGTGTAAAATAACAACATCTGATCTGAAACCATCCGTAGAGCTGCTAAGTAAACATATAAAAACCTAAAACTGTAACTAAATCTGCTGCCAACTGCTGCCACTGGCTGTTGCCAGTGGAAATGAAGGTGTAGGAAAAGTCAAGAAAAGATCATGTCATTCCTCACTTTGCCTCCTAGCTCTCAGCTACTTTTACTCCAGAAGTGATCAGACCCCAGAAGCTGTTAAGTTTCTTACCATGTTAAGAAGCTGCCTAATAGGGATAGACAGATAGCCTATTCCAGAGAAGCCCTTTCCTCTCCAACGTGTCCATGACATTCCCTATCTTTCATGGAGGCATAGAGAATTGGTCCTACAGGCCTATCCAGAGCAGCAGGATTCCACTTTGCCATGGCGCAGAAACTGGGGAGCAGCCGGTTGCACCAGCAATGCCCTCTCTCCCTGCTGTCAGAGAAGCATGAAGAGCTTAGGGAAGCTGAGCACTGAGTCTGACATTTACAAACTAAGAGCAAGGCTAGCTGCAATGTCTATAAGCATAGAACTTTCATGCACAGTTTCCAAATGTTCTGCTTCACAGAAGTCGAAAGCTCCCACTTGTCCCTCAGGAGCCTACCTGGGATCAGAAAATAATTTTATCTAGCACAGAAGACAGCTGGAAGTTACCATGATCAGGTTTGGCACATTCCCAGAGGTTGGTAGTTCATTGGACAATATAACCATTATTTTGGGTTTACTTCTCTGCTACATGGATGCATAATTTAAGACAGTGAGATGAAACGTAGCACACAGAATTCTACTTGCTTTATTCCTAGCTCAACAGTTGCAGTCAGTCAGTCATTTTATATCTGTATATAGCACTTAATCCATATTGCAATAACTCATGTACCATGTTATATTGCTGCTCTGAGCTTTTGCCAGTTTCAGATCAGTCACCTCTGTCAAGTCCCATAGGATAAGAGGGCCTGTAAGACCTACTGGGAATAATTTTTTTTTACTCTGGATAGCCACACTTGATATAACTTGCATCACCAGTCAGGTGCCAGGGGAAGAGCAACTGATGTGGAGAAAGGTTGCTGGAAATGATATTCCTGCCTGTGCCATACCAGCTGCTGAACTTCTGCTCTTTTGTTATCTGAATCTGCACTTGCAGTGCCTGCCTGGACAGCCTCTTATTTTAATTGCTATTACTTTCAATGACATTAATCTGTGGGAGGGAACTTAGAGTTAAACCAGCATATTTTATGTTTATAGAAATGATAATCATGTTCAGAGAGCAGATTAAAAGGGTTCTCATAATGATGGCAGTGAAGGCAGAAGATAGAGCTTTCATTTCCATAAAGCATTAGGCAAACCCTACTTCACTGCCAACACAATCTGCTGCTGGCTCTAACTATTTATGTTTATTTTTATGTATTTATTTTGTGTTTGTCCCCTGCTGTCAAGGAGACAGGCTTCTGCTCCTTACCTTTCAGGAATGCATTAATCCTGGTGATTGGTTAATGTATGAGGAGGGAACAGAGCAAGGAGAATGTGAACTGCAGCAACCTAGTGCAGTGCAAATCCTGGGAACAAGCTGAACTAGATAGGGATGGAATCTGGGAACTGTTCTTAATCCTGACAATTACAAGCAATGAGAATGCACAGAACCCAAAATAACACTCCTGGGTAATAGCAGATTTTTTTATTTTTGTCCAAGTGGAAGTTTTATCAATGCATCCCAGGTTGGGGTTCTGAAACAACAAAATGCAAGTGGATGCAGAGTTAGTTCTTGTTTCTGCTGCTGGCCCCAAAAAAGCAGGTGTCGTCATGGGCTGTTGGCTGCCTCCTCCCGTGCACAGGGCACAGTGATTAGAACAGCATGAAAAGCCCGGTGAAGCCACCAGAGCTGGAACAGGGCAGTGTGCCTAACAGAAAAGCGGTGGGGGAAGTAGTCTCTTGATGGGTGATGTCGCTGTAAATAAGCCTTAGGTTAGCCCAGAAAAATGCAGTTAAAACCTTACTTTTTTCCCTGTTTGCTCAGTTGCCAAATTTGCTGAAACTCCACTGGCTGTATGACTAATCATGCCTGTTAGTATTACCCCCCCTGTGATGAACCAAAGTAAAGTTACATTCAGAACACTCATTACAAACCCAAAAGCACTGAAAAAAAAGACAAGAAAGGGAATCCTAAATTCTGAAATTTCCTGGTCCAACTGAACATTTGTCAATTTGTTCTAGACCCTGTGAATGCCTTAATTTATAAATTGTTTTTAATGATGAGATAGTTTAATACTTTCCTTGCTGGTTCATCATAGGGACATCAGTGATCCCATCAGATCTTGTGGAAAATTAATGGATCAGGTACACAAATGAGCTCTAGCAACAACAATTTAAATGTCTCCCCCACTCCATACCTCCTCTCCACAGCCTCCATAGCAACCATGTTTTTGAGAATCTTTGCAAAGATTCTCAAAAATTCAGTCTCCAGGGGAAAGTAAACCCCCAAAATCACATTAAAAATCTGAAGCAGGAAAAGCAGAGAATTCTTGCACAAAGCACAAGAGGGAAACATCACAAAATCTGAACCTCCAAGTCACACATCAATTTCAATTTTACAGTTTTCAATTCCATCAGTGCCAGTTTTCAGCATCATTATAGCCTTGTGATGCCTTTAAAAACTAGGGGGGAGGGAGGGCTTTTCAGTGCAGCTCTACTGAAACCGGGGTCTAATGATAATTTGAAGTAATTTATAACCCATAAAGCACTCACAGCAAGGCCAGTATCACAGTATCTAGTGATATTTATGAGTTTTCAGGTCCCAGTTCTATTAATATGAATAATATGCAGATTATTAATGAGATAAAAGAGTATTTATTGTTCATCTTTCATTAAAAATACTAAGAGAGCAATCTGCAACCTACTGACATCTGGAATTATGGTTTGTATTATCTGCAGATTTTGCTTTGTTTGCACAGAATGGGTCAGATCATAAGTGGTTTATGGTGCTCTTTAACATACAGCTATGGCATCAATGATAGGCAAGTCAGCAGTTTACTGATTTGACATTCATTGCATTTGCAAGGTTAACACAACTTCTGTCCTGGACAAAAAGAAATCAGGTGCTTCTACATTCCCACTGAACCAGAGGAGTGCTGGTGGTTGCAAGGAATAAGGGCACTGCTGTCACACAAGAAACCTGCATTAAGGCAGAGAAAAAGCCCAAAGGGTAAATATAAAATTCTATGCTTTCTGAGGCAGCATTTGTGCAAAATGTATGTATGCATAAATACTTCTAAACATTGTTTTACTGCCTTTCATTTAGGGAAAAATGTGGTGGTTACAGAAAAGCAAGCATCAAACTTTCTTTAAAAATAAATTATATTATCAAGCCTAAATTAGTAAATCTACAACTGCTCTATAATATCCTACTGAACCTAAATGTGTGTTTTTGGAGGTCTTTTATATAGAAGACATGCCATGAATTAACACAAAAGCAAGGAATCTGATGTGGAGTACAGTACTTAAGCCACACAGAGGAGATTTAAAACTAGGTCTGGGTATACCAGGTAAGTTATAACAAATACATCACTAGAGAATCAGGCAAAGCCAGTGTGAAGGTACACTTCCTGCATTAATCTCCTCTCTTTTTACAAAGTGCAGCAGCAACACTTTGACTTGATTTTGCTAGGATGTAATTTCTGGCATTGTGTGTTGTCCAGTGGCTCTGCTGGCATTTTGTTTTGGACCTCTCTAGATCCAGAGCAGCAGTAGCATTATCCTCATGATATAGTGCTGCAATCCCTACAACTGTGTATCATTAGTGGGAAATCATTTTAATACTCTTGTAAACACCATCAGAGAGCCAGGAGACTATTTGTATTTGTTTTACTGTCACAGACTAAACTGCCCTATTCCAGCCCTGTCCATCAAATTAGTGCTGGACCAGGTTCAAAGCACTCTAAACCTGCCAACTCCAGTCTGGCTCGAACTTTAATAGAACCAGGCAGCCATTTTCTGGTGCAGACACTGCAAGTGTATCAGTTGCAAATACACATATTGATAAGGTGCCCTTGCTCCATCATACAGAAGGAGGCCCTATGTTGGAGGCACAGCACTTTGCTCCAAAGGTTTTATTACAGGTTTTATACTTCACATTGGCAGAACTTTACATTTTCCCTGCATGGAGAAAATGTAGGTGTATAAAATATTGGATAATCTTCTTACATAAAATATCTTACATTTTTATGTAAGAATACAGTCTATATTTAGTCTGAAGTCTTCCCCTCTGAGGTAACTCTTGGTTTTAACCCAAGAAGAAGAAATCTTGGCAGAGTGGTGAAAGGGAGATTTTCTGACCTAGTCACTGGAAAAGATAGTATGATTTTTAGATAAAAGTTACACTTTTCTTTCAAAAAAAGACTGAATATTTAGTTTAGCCCACTAAAGTTAACCATAAAATGCAGAACTTTTAATCAAAACATGTTTGCTGAGAGGGGTTTTCAAGCCTTAGCTGGGTGGGAGGAATAGCAGGTGACCTGAGAGCACAGCTAGCCAGGGAGCTGAAAACACCATCCCACAGAGCCACCAGGATGAATTTTCCTTGGCAAAGTGGGGAGGCACTAATAGCTGCAGAGCACCTGCATGAGTGCAATGGTGGTGTACCTCAGTCTGCACTTCCAGCTCCTCCTTTAGCCACTGCTGCTGGAAGTTCAGAAGGAAGCCTCATCTGCCCAGTCAAAGGCCAGGTCCATATTATAAAAATATTTGCCAGAAAGAACTGCAGCCACAGGGAACAGGAAGACACAAAGGTGATTAATGCATTTTTTTTTAATGCTGAAAAAGTGCCTGTGGGCAGTTCCTAGAAGCAATGCTGGTAACAAGAGAAATTCTGAGTGACTGCACACTCAAGCACATTTCTTTTAGCCTTCATTTTTGATCTTTTTTGTTCACTTTCTGTCAACAGCAAAGTGTTCAAAGCTAAGCTCCACTGCTCATGGAAAGCAAGATGTTAGCTCGCCTCTCAGATGCAATCAAAATTTGAATTGTATGTTTAATAAATTGGGGTTGCGATGGTTAGTTTCAAGAGCTAACAAAAGTATCTCTTAGGATTTGCATAGCAATCCTATAGAGGAGGAGCTTCCTAGTACAACTATCAAATATTCACAAGTGCTTGTAACCTTTTCACTTGTGTCCAGATGCTCTCCCCTGTACCATGCTGTGCAGGAACTGTCACTAAAATTAGCACAATTCCCAACAGAAAATGCTACTCAGCTTGAGTAAAGGTGACAGAATCAAACCCTTGGAAGGGGAGGATGAGAAAACTCAGTATTAGTTTGAATAATTAATGTATCTGAGAATATCCTAATCTCCTTATGAAGAGAGAGGCAAAATCTAAATACATTATTCATGATGAATTATTCAGTCAGCTGTGTATGAATTATCCTGGGAATATTTCACTGGCTTTTAAAATTTCTTTCTTAGAACAAATAAATCTAGCTTGGGAAAAACATCCCCTTTAGTGGCCAACCACATTTTCAAACTAGTCTGTCAGCCAAAGATAAATTTAAAATGTTTCCTAGCATTTATATCTACTGTAGCATCATCTAGGAATCCAAGCAATACATTTGCATCATAGTAGCATCATGTAGGAATCCCAGTAATAGCTTCTCATTATCTTCACTGCAATACAGACAAAGATGTGACTGTAATGCTGTTAGATTCAAATGAAAGTGCAAATATATTCTAACACCATGAGATTTTATAAGACCAAATTTGAAATTCTGTAAAGGACTAATTGTTGACTAAGCATACAATTATATATGCACACCTTCAAAACCACCTCCATGAAAAGTAGTGTGTTTTCAATGTCACACCTGCCACATGAAGTGAGACAATTTTTCCTAGGACTCCTTCACTAAGCCCTACTGCCAAAATCTCAGAAGCTCAAGGAAAGGATGCATCTATGAATAAACAAGATAGCTTGATTTCACTTTCTGAGCTCTGAAACCCCTTGAGTGCAATATACTTACTAAAATATTTTTTCTCAGAGATTTGTACAGTTAAAATTATCAAGGTGGGAAAGATTTAATATATTCATGCATAATAAAACAAGCCCACTCTAAAATCATCAGAGAAGACATCAGATCAGACAACTTAAGATTCTCCATTCTTTGCATCTCTCTACTTTTTTCTTTGGTAGGGCATTTTACAGAAAACATTTTGTAGAATATACAATGTATGAATATAGAAGGGCAACACACTGGATGTAGCAAGTTCTCCTTTGCTTATTCTAATGCAATGAAAGGCTTATGAGATGGACTAGTAGGAATGTCAGGTGTTTAAAACTCTTACAAAGAAGGCCTGATAGCAAAACCTTAGTACCACAACACCACAAGAGAAGTGTCACCAAGCTCAAAAAATGCAACAAGCTGGATAAAATTTCTTAGCCTTTTAAGCTGAGGCAAAACAAGGAAATAGAGAGGATAAGAACTGACATCACAGATGAAAAATGGAGAACAGCTATGACAGACCTCAAGCTTCAGTGAGAAACTGCTCTGTCTCAGCAGGGGGCCTTTTGAATCACATTTGTGATTCTTACTTCACTTATTTGAGGTCTATTTTGCTTGAAATCCTGTGTTCATTCCTGAGTATTTTCTCTCTCCTAATTAAACCTTCATATCAGGCTTTTTATTAAGATAGAGGCAAAGCCTGTACCTTCCTCATTCTCTCAAGGTTATCTTCTCAAATAGGATTGAATTCTTTTAATGGAAAGAGACGGGGGAGAGAACTGCTAAACCTATGGGAAAATTGTAATTCCACAGTTATTTCTAAGAATACAAAAGATTGTTGTATCTTGTATCTGGACAATCCAATTAGCTTAATGTCTGGGAATTAAGCAGGCTGCTGATCATGTTGGAGAACTGACCTATTTCAACAGAAAACTGTTGTATTTGCACCAACTCTCACTTGGGCTCAGAATCATCCAGAGTCATCAATGAGTCTCCAGAATCATCCTGGAATTGGCCATGGGCCATCACTGCTCAAAGAAGGAATGGTAACTTGCTCTTGAAAATCACAGTCACCTGTTCACTGACTGGTATGCACCACAAGAGTCAATATGGTCATATTTTCATATGGGTATTCCCAGTTTCTGAATTCACAGGTTTGTTTTCTAAACACATAATTAGCTAATGGCCTCTCGATCCATTTCAGAGTGTGAAAAGAAGTCTTGCTGGTTTGGAAATTTGCAATAAATACATATCTCAAAAGATAATTTCCCTCCCCTTACCTTTTCTTTCTTCATCCTTGAATGACATGGAGTGACACAGTGTTACTGAGTGTTATCACAACTTAGGAACTGTGTTTTGGAGGGAACTTTTTGTCCTGTGTTTGGTTTGCTTCACTGTTTCCAGCTGCAACCAAGAGCAGAACCATGAAATGCTGGCTCCCCTCTGCCACCCACTGTGAGTGCTTTTCTTGTCAGCAAAGGTGCCAGAGCTCCAGACTAGCCAGGCTGTCACATATTTCCATGGGTGGCTGCAGCCTCAGTCACAGCTCATCCCCCCCAGAGAAGGGATAAAGAGCCAAACAAAGTTATTGGCTATGCTGGGACAGCACCATACACACAGCACAAGAGGTCTCTCACTGAGAAATATTGCTCTCTCCTTACTTTCTTAAGTGAAGTTTATGATGCTTAAAAGATATGCATTTACCTCCACAAACCCTCCTGACACTGTTTCAGTCAGTGACAACAGAAGCGGAAATTATAGGGAAGTAAATCTTCATCAACAAGAATTAGTTAAATGTTTGGTAAAGAAAGTTTCTGTCTCAGAGGTGGGAATTTGTGTGTCACCTTCACATTTTATTTTAATTCTTAAACTTTGTGTGGATCTCCTTCTAGACAAGATAATTATTGTACAGAAGACCTTTTTACATCTCAGAGATCTGCATGCTTTAAAAAGAAAGTAAAGAAAAAGAGGAAGAAAATTTTAAAAATCAGAAAACAAACAAAATTAAGTGATGTTTGGAAAGTAATTCCTATTGCAACATATCATGCAAACCATTTGACACTTACATGACATTTTTGTCTATAAACTGGAGAGAAATGGATTTGACAAATTGACCACTTTGTGAGTAAAAAATTGACTGTATGGTCACACTCAAAGAGTTGTGTCAATGTTTCAATGTCCAAGTGGAGGCCAGTGATGAGTGATCACAAGTCCAGTGGTGAGTCCTCATAAGTCAGTATTAGAATCAGCACTGTTTGACATCTTTGTGAATAACAAGGACATTGACAGCAAGTTTGCTGACAATGTCAAGCTGCATGGTGGTCAACATGCTGGAGGGGAAAGATGCCATCCAGAGGGACTAAGACAGGCTTCAGATGTGGGCCCACGTGAACCTCATGGTGCTCAGCAAGGCCAAGTGCAAGGTCCTGCACCTGGACAGTCCCAAGCACAAACACAGGCTGGGTAGAGAACAGATTGAGAACAGCCTTGAGGTGAGGGGTTTGGGGGTGCTGGTTGATGAAAAGCTCAACATGACCCAGCAATGTGCCCTTGCAGCCCAGAAACCAACCATGTCCTGGGCTGCTTCAAAAGCAGCATGGACAGCAGGGCCGGGGGGGATTCTGCCCTTCTGCTGTGCTCTGCTCTGAATAAACCCCACTTGTAGTGCTGCATCCATCTCTGGGCTCCCCAGAACAGGAAGGATGCAGACCTGCTGGAGTGAATCCAGAGGAGTCTGTGAAGATAGTAAGAGGATTGGAGCGCTTCTTCTACAAAGACAGGCTGAGAGAGTTGGGCTTGTTCAGTCTGGAGAAGAAAAGACTCTCAGGAGAACTTCTAGCAGCTTTCCAGTACCTAAGGGGCCTAAAAGAAACCTGGAGAGGAACTTTCCACAGGCACATATAGGGATAGGACAAGGGGGAATGACTTTGAGATGAAAGAGGGTAGGTTTAGGTAAGATACTAGCAAGAAATTCTTCACTGGTAGGGTGGTGAGACACTGGAACAGGTTTTCCAGAGAAGTTGAGTGGGATGCCCCATTCCTGGAAATGTTCAAGGCCAGATTGGATGGAGCTCTGAGCAACCTGGTCTAGTGGAAGATGTCCCTGGCAGGGAGATTGGAACCATATGTTTTTTAAGGTCCCCTTAATTCCAAACCACTCTATAATTCCATGATATTAAGAAGCCTAGTCAGTCAATCTAAAGGTAATAAAATATCTAACTACCAGAAATACATAAAATGAATAAATAAGAATCAAGATCACTTTCTTATTTGTCACCCTTCATAAACAGACCTCAAAGAGCTTTGTATGGGAGATCACTTTGTATGGAAGATCTCACATAATGACAAAACCCACTTTTTTTCTATTTTATTGAAAATACCATTTCATTCCAGAAGGTGACACATATCCCTGAAAAGGACTTATTTTCTGAAGTTTCCTCTACAGCTTGAGCATATATATGGTCATAGATATTTAAGTTGGATGAAGTCAGTCAGGCAAGGAAAGAAATTTACTCATATGGGAAAGAACTGATCAGAACTATTTCTCGATCATTTTAGCAGTTCTGTGCAGAAGGCAGTTTAATTGTTCATGTCTTCCACGATATAAAATGACTTAAGGCATAGAAGGTCACCTCTCATTTCCTCCATAAAATAGTTTACCACAGAATTTTTGCAGGAAGGGATACACCAGAAGATTACTGGCTATTTGGAGTACTCATCAGGGTCTGATATTATGGTATGTTTAAAAGAATGGGAAATTAAAAAATAATGCCCACCTTCAGTTGCAAGAAAAAAAAAGTTTGGATTGTAAAATGTGATGTTTCCTGCTAAAAGATCCTCAAACTCTTTCATTCATCCAGTGGAAACTGCCCAGTGCCTGAACCCTCTCATGCAGCAGTAGGCAATAAAACTCTCATAAGTGGAGAATTAACTCAGCCAGTGTGCTTCTTACTTCTCTCAGTTCACCCTATCTCTGCTTTGAGCAGTGCACTTGATGGATAATTCAGCAAATCAGCATGTTACCTTTTCAGTGATTTTATTCACTCTAGATCAGAACTATACTGCAGGATGAAAACAAACCCTAGGGAAGCCATCTGATCCAGCTGGGCATGGCTGGCTCCCGCGCTGTTCTGCTGCTGCCAGCCGTCATGGCAGAGCTGGGTGTGATCAATACCACATCCCACCAAATGCCAGCCTTTGTCATCTTACTGAAAAGTGACATGGCTCAAGAATTATAACTTTAGAAGGAAATTCATACAGCAACCAATGAACACTGGTCACTGAAAGAAAAAAATTTTATTAACCAGTGGCTAACCCGCCAGTGCCCACACACTCCAGATTTAAAGGAAGCATTATAGTTAGAAGAACAGCATTTATTGAGGTTGGTGGTATCTGTATCAGGATTCAGTCCTAAGGGTAGATATGTCATCTTAGATGTTACCTGAATATCTAGGAAGGTGTGAGGTCTTTGGTAGCTTTTAATCATTTTGGAGCTCCTTTTAGGCTGAACTCACTGTCTCTGCCTTCTGTTTTGCTATACTCCTCAAGTTCTTTGATTTATCTGACCCACTTTTTGCTCCAGCTGAAATCAATGGGAGTTTCACGTTTGATTTCACAGAGCTTTGGCCTTGCCAATATAAAGGAATTAGCCTTTTCTGATGAGGGAAGTTGGGTGTAAATGGTATAAGACAAGGGAAAAGCAAAGGTCATGGACAGGAGGACTTGTATCCCCTGTACACAGATTAGATAAAGCAGAACAGAAGGAGAGAACAAGTAGACACTGATAAATTCCAACACTACAAAGCCATCATGTAAGGCTAGATGTTGAGGGGGAAAAGAATAGGGTTCCAGACCAAGGGAAAAAATAAAAAACCCCTAAATTTTTAAGGCCAGTGCCATCACAGGAGACATTACACTGCTACATCTGGATGGGCTCTGGTTTGGATGGCAGTGCTGCTCCCCCAACGCAAATCCTCTCTGTCTTGAGGGAGGGGAAAGACTGCCTACATCTTTGAATCCATTGGGTTTGTGCCACAATAGCCACAGAATCTATGTGCTTTTTATACTGCCCTATGTACAGTACTTGTCACAACTACAAGGAGCTCCATTTTCAATTACTCACAGGACCAACCTGGCCAAATAAAACACAATTTTCATGCTAGAGTTTTTGTTTGCCACTGAGGCCCACCCTGTTCACCTGGCCATTTTGCAGATGTGTCCAAGAGCTGGGAGAAGCACCCTTATGTTAACATCCTATATGCATTTCCATTCTCTCACCACAGCACTTGCCACGTTTGCTGGGAAGGCTGTCCAAAAAGGGAGATGATTTACAGAATGGAAAAGGTTTTATAAACAATGAGTCATTTGTATTCCCTCCGAGACAGAGGCAAACCTCAGCAGCTGCAGAAACAAACATAAATGCCAATGGAGAGGGCTTGGAGGGAACTACAATGTGCATGTTTGAGCCTCCAAACATGACCCTTTGGGGCAGTTACCTGTCTTCCTAGGATTTCAGGTCCCAAGCCTTAAGCTCATATTCCAACCAAGTTAGAAAATGAGCCAGCACTGTGGTAAAATCTAGAAACAGTGAAGCCCACAATGCATTTTTTGAAAAAAATGAAACTCAGTTTCATATTATACTGAGACTTTTATTATTTTCTGCTAAGTGGTTTCGGATACACTTTGTAAGAAAATTATGATACTGTCGCAAATACATAGCTCAAGTTCTTGCCTTGTATTTGGACATTGATTAGGGAGTGAAGTCCCTTTTGGGGGATATTAGCTGACACAGGTGGATACAGATCAGTGAGATTTAAGACCATATATTTGTTTGATAGTCTGTAAAAATGTCAGGCAAATTTATCCTAGTATTTTAATGCTAAGAGATACAAAATGCAGAAGACACAAGGAAAAGGGAGAGTTTGAGTCAGAGAATACAGAGGGTATCCTCCCATCCTTAAACTGATCCAAGTCAGTGAGGACCACATACCGGTGCTTTGGTCCAGACACTACTTCTGTTTGGAATGCAGAACAAACCTGTGCATGGCTGCACTCTAATCTGTAGCAAATACAAAACTACCAAACCACTACTAAGTGGCAGAAGCATTTACTTAGCATTTTCTTAGACAAATCTTCGTTTTGTATGATGACAGAGTCCCTTGTAGCAACAGTCTAGAGATTTGCTTGGTTGACTTATTGATTATTGAAAGCAGTGCTTTAATGCTGACTTTCCCAGAAGACCATGCAGCATGTTTGATTTTAACTACCCCTTGCCATTAGTAAGTGTAAATATTCATTTTCAGAATTTAAGCTTATCAGGTACATATCTACAAAAGAATAATGGTTCATGTGAGATGAAAGCAACAAGGGAATTTGCAGATGAGATCCAGTAAGAAAATTAATGTTACAAGCTCTTTGTCTCCATCTCTCATCAAGCAAAACGAGCTTAAAATATTGGCAATGATTAGCCTGGGACCATTCAGGAAATATATTCTCTATGGAATAAGGCCCACTTCCTGCAAATATAGGCACATATATATGTACAGACACACATTCTTACATCATGAATTTGGATGCCTTGTATGATACCCAGATGTGTAAGTATTTACAGAATCAATCAAAAGTACCATAGACCCAGAGAGCTGCTGCCTTCCCAGTGGCTAAACTAATGGTTACAAATATGATTTTTCTCTCAATTTTGACTGAGAATTATTTTACAGTGAAAAAGGGAATAAAATCAGTTGTGAGGATTTTTATACAGCTGTCATGGCTACCTTTGCACTCTAGCAATGCCTCAGCTACAGGGAGAAATGTTCCGGCCACAGGACTGCCAGGGCAGGTGGCAGGGGGCAGGAGGGCAGGTCAGAGCAGGGACCTCTCCCCACAGCCCCATCCTGCTGCCCAGAGGTAGCAAGCGGAGCTGGACTGGGGACTGTGGCCTCAGACATGAGAATGGAGCTGTTCCGAGGCCAAGCAGGGTCACAGAATCAGTGAAAAATGTGGGCAGGAGTGGGCAGAGCTGCAGAAAGCTCAGACAGTGACAGGGGTGAGGGCTGAAGCTGAAATGCAGCTGAAGCTCCTGGAGGCATGGGTGGCCCCAATAGGGCATCCTGCTGCCTTTCCCACACAGCTCTTCCCCTGAGCTCACAGAGGGCTTTTCTCCACTGCACCCTGCAGCACTGGCCTTGGGCACACATCCCAAAAACCCTCTAGGGCTGTGAATTTCTTCAGAAATCCCATAAGAAGAGCACAACACTTCATATCTTTTAGAACTTTTTTTTCTCTGTGTAAAAAACCCAACAGTGATCATGAACAATAGTTCATGTTTTTGGTCACGAGTTATATTTTTCTTTTTGGTTTTTGTGTCTGTTGTTTTTTTTCTGAAGTAAAGATGCGACTTCTGGTATGCTTTTTGTTTTGTAGAAAAGGCCTTTAACATCTTCAACTATTGTATTTCTTTTAACTCCTAATAGTGAACAGTATTGAATTGCTGCCATAAAATACAAGTCCCCTAAGGAGACAGACATGATTACCATATTAATATTCTATGTAGTAACAAATATATGAAGTAGTAACTCATTGCTCTAGGAAGAAACACACTCTGATGATTAAAGAAACACATTTGGGAGAAAGGCTGCTATTAACACCAGTGTAAGTGACTGGACATACAGCAAGCAACAAACCAATTGAAGGTGGGAAAAAAGTTCTGTGGATGGGTACAGACTACAAATATGAAATTAGGCAACCCCCATCCTTCAAGAGTATTCAGTAGTAAGAATGACCATAAATGTCCTTCATCTGGTATTTGCATTCACAAAGCCTATGAAAACCATAACGCAATGCCTCAAGCAGAAATAAATTTTTAAACATCTTTCTCCTTGAAAAGAGGCTTCTTGAATAACTTCATATTCTGCTTCGTAAATGATGGTATTTTGTGGAAAGATGCCATATTTTGTTCATTTTGGCTCTTAACCCACACACTTCATGTTTCTGCCATTCTTGGTATGCCTTTACTCATCCTATATACGCATTTAGCAATCCCTTATAACAGCCTTAGAGTTATTTATTAACAAGGATTTTGATCCTGTTCTGCCAGGTTGCTATTGTGCAGCCAGTGAAAGCACATCTGCCCTGTCTGTGGGGTGCCACAGCAGTGTTGCCTAAGCTCACCTTTCCGCCCTGGCATTGCCCTTTTCCACTCCTGTAAGGCTTCCACAAACCACCCTGAGATCAGACAAACTCCAGTGCACTCCCTGTCACACCACACTGTTCTGAACAAGCCTCTGAACTGCTGACAATGCCACCTGCAAGAAGTGCACTGGCACAGGTGGCACAAGGGAAGCACTGCTAAAGCACCCCTTATCTTCTAGTAATCTTCTAATGAGCGTGTCTCAAAAAGCTTTAGAATCAAAAAGCAGAGGCATGAAACACCTTTAGCAGATCTCAATGAAGAGAAGTTTGTGTGTGAAAACCCTCCATCTTCTATCTCAATTATTAGTTTAAACATAGCCAGGAATATTTCCCATTAAGCTTCTAAATTTGTTGCCCACAAAGGGAATTGCTAAACTGAAATTGCTGGAAGCTATTACAGTGAAGGAATGATGCTTCTCTGTCCATATCTTGACATAAGTATATGAAATACATATGAAATGCTATTCAAACTTACTATAAGCCAGCATCTAGGAGCCTCTGGTAACGGCAGTCATGCACTTTGCAGAAAGAAGGTCTGTGTAATTTTTACCTTCTACATTTTTAGAGTGACAGTTTTAAACCCTAAAAGATTAAAGACATTTGGAAATGACCACCATCTCCTGACAAAACAGCATCTGAGCTAACAACACTTTTCTTCTAAAGTGGTTAGTGTTATTCTATTGACTTCAGGACTTCCCACCACTTCTGTCAAACTAACTAGCAGTTGGCTTTGCTGCAAAGAGGGTGAATCCATCTCTTTTCCATGGTCATAGTGCCTAGGGGAAGTTGTCTAGGCCCAAATTACAGCAAGAAAGATTTGGACTGGAAAATAGTGGGAAAACAGTAGAGTTCCTAAGTTGCTGAACTGATAATTCAGGAGGAATTCTCCCTCTCATGCTGGAGATTGGGAAGAACTGGGTAAACATATGCCAAGAGTTGTGCAAACCTATCTACGAGGGGACAGACTAAGGGTGGATTCTCAGGCTTCTGGTTGTCCATGAATCTCTGATACAGAACGTGTCTTAAAGCATTAGACTGGAAACAGAAGAGCAGTTTTCTTTTTCGGCCAGTCCCAGAAGAAAAACAATATTTCTGCACCTCACAGTACTGCAATGAACTCAGCTGTGAAAGCTGTCATAACAACATTCATCCAACTGTGCATACAAAGTGCACACTCAGTTACCACAACCAATGCAAGACTAAATGTGTGTTTACCTACATCCATTCCCCGCCCAGCCTTGCATTTTTCTGCAGGCATTGACTGATAGGTACAATTACGGTGGCTTCATGCATAATTCAGTGCACAAAGACCAGGCTAGGTTCATAATTTTTTTCCCAAGGAAGCATCAATCTTCTCCTTAGGAAGAGTAAAAACAGGGAAAGACTGGCTAATAAAAATAGCTAGCAAGTAAGCTAGCTAGCACCACTAGCCCAAATGTTTCAATTATAATTCATTCCATTTCAGCTGCAACATTCAAGACATATCATGATCATCACACAGTGATGTGCATACTCCCACACCTGTTCAAAGTACATCATACATCAATGTACGATATACTATAGTCACTACCTGTATTTTGAGTCTCCATTCCTTCATAAAGACTTAGCAATTTCACCAGATTCTGTGGAGTTTATCTAGATTTACTTTGGCAGAAAAGGAATGTACTGCGGAGATGTCTCTTTCACTCAGAAGTTATTTAGTTCTTAGAGAGAAAGGTTTGGCTGAAAACAGCATAGAAATCCAAAGATTCAAAGTGTATTGGAAAAAAATAGAGCAACACATCATAACCAAGCATGAGATTTTCAGTGACTAATGTCATAACTTGATGGTAGTCATGAATTTATCAGAGAGCTTAGGAGTGTATCAGAACAAGATGCTTGACTCACAAATAAACCTCTTTAAGTGATGTTGTCATCACAGGCCAAGATGCATAGCCTGCATTTATTCTTGCTAAATGCCAGGCACTTGGTGAGTAAAAAAATAATTTTAATTACAATTTTTTTTTTTTTTTAATTTAGGCTTCTGGACTGGCCACTAATGCCATATTGTGGAATCTTGAATGGCTGTTTCACTGGCATTTCCTTCCCATGATGATTCTGAAAAAATCATTTTTCTATTCTTATTTAAACATAAGGCTTTCCAGAAAATGGGGAACTTACTTTGAAGCATTTGTTCCAGGAGGGTGCTACTGATGTTACAGAATCTTAGCTGAAAGTTTTCATCAGTCCTCTCCAGATGATGCATAATTAGCTTAAAAGAAAGAGCTTTTCATCTTAAGACAGGACTAACTCAACCTTACCAGTCCCAGTGGGCTGAGCCCCACCCAACACCTCATAGGATTGTTCCTTCCCAAAGAAGCTACAAACCTCAAAGCAGTCTGACAGCAACAGCTTGGCAGTGCACAGAATGACATGGAAGGTTTCCCACTCACATGCTCTGGGTTTAGTGTTGCATCCTGATGTACAGAATCATGTCTTGACCCTTGACAGTGATCAATGATTATCCTACAGAGAGTACTACTGATAATCTCCTTGTTGTTGCTGCAAATGCCAGCAGAAGCTCTGCTGCTTGCACAGTCTGTCCATGCTCTTGAACTTGTCTTTGAAGGCTGTACTTACACCAGAGCTTGGCTGAATGACTTGGAGTCTGTCACCCACGCTCATGACTCTGCAGACCATCTTCATCAGCTGGTATTGCTTTCAGTCTTCATCTGGCTGAACCTGTTGATTGATTATTGTATGAATACAGACTTGGAGAGATGTGTAATACAACAATTGTGAGGCCATCAATTCTACTTTTGAGCTGGAAATTTTATTTTTCCCAAAGCAATGGGAAGCAAATTTGATAAAGCTTTCTTCAACAATATGCATGCATTTTCCAGAGCAAGCAAAAATTAAGCCTCTGTGTCCATATGCCAGAATGGAAACTTTGTATGTGTTCACTTGAGAATATCTGTATGTGTATGTGTCTAAGTTCCAAAGGTATAGTATTTATCACATCATCCATGCATAATCAGTGGACATCAGAATTCCCAGCCATATTCCAAACAGTTTTCACAGTTCATCTTTTATGGGCTAAATTCTCCTCTCCATAAAGATTATAGAAAGACTCATGGGTGAAGAGTTTTTAGCACTGTTTTCACCTCTCATTGTCATGTTGTGACGTGAACATGAATTTTAATTGCAGATTTTTGTTCTATCAGCTCTATCAAAAAGCAGCTTTGAAAAGAGAATACAGTTATTGAAGCCCCCTGATCCTAGCCAGGACAGTCCGACCAGTGGCTTCCTCGGGAATCGGCCTCTGGCGACTTTAGGGAGAGAGAGAGAGATGAATCTGATCCAATTTTATGGAAACAGAACTTTAATAAGGCGAAAACAACAAACACAATGGTGTGCACAACACCAGGAACAAACCAGGAAAGAGCAGGGTCCACGGTAGGGCAGGGCTATTTATACATTTAGATATAGGAGGAGCTAGAGTGGGGATCTGAGGGAAGGGTCCAATGGGAGAGAGTGATTAGGAATATTATACTTCATGCAGCAAAAAGTAACCAATAGTAACAGAGAGAACTGAGAACGTTCTAGCAACAATTTATGTAGAACAACCAAGGGATATTGGGAATGAGCTTTTTGTTCACCATGGCTAAAAAGGGTTTTCCCACGACCTTGAGACTAGGTTTCTTACTTCTTCTGCTGAACCAACCCCAACAAGTTATTTTAAGGCATTTTGAGGTTTTTAGTGCCCACTGGTGACAGCACAACTAACATCTGTCTGAAAGTGATATGCATGGACCATTGCTTGTCCACTAATCTTACCCTTTATCTCTGGCCAAGATGCCAATTTTTGACCCCAGGGTGAGAAAGTACAGGCCAGATCCCCACAGCACCTGAGGGATATTGAGGACTGAGGAAGCCAGTGGCAGGAGCCCAGCATACCCACACTAGGTATTTTCTCACTGCAGGGTTGGAAACTGGGAGTTGCCAACATCGTAATGAAGGGAAAAGTGTGATTTTGAGTATGAACAGAATCAAACTTACTTCTTGATTATCAAGGCTACTCTTTCTTGGTGTACATTGTGGTATCACAACTCTTGCACAAACATACATGCACATGTACAAATATTATATATGCTTGAAAGTGCACCCACACAGACACAGAGCTAATTTCAAAACCCATAATCAATTGTTAGTGAGGGACAAGGAGTAAAAAATATTCTCAGATATGACTAAAACTGTTTAAACCCTCAAATAAAAACTCTCATTAGTATACAATACTCGTATTCCACATATCTCTTGAATATTTCAATTCAAAAATTGTCCACATAATTTATTTCATACATCCCCACAGGCTGAGCCTGGGCCCACCAAACAAGGCACTTTCCTGAAGCTTGAAAGCTGTTTAATCTTCTTTTCTGGCCCCTCTGAGATAACTTCTGAATGGACTCTCTAAGCTCCTTATACTAAAAGGTGATCATAGTGTAAGGCCAGAAGTTCCCAGGTTCCCTTCAGAGGGTGGATACCTGCTGGGCCTGACCAATTATCTATAAACACAGATAGATTTCAACCTGTTGTACAAAAGGGTTTGTGTATGCTGCAGCAAATATATGTAGCATATATATATATATATATATGTATATATATTAGAAATTTCCTCATGACAATAAGAAATCACTAGGAAATTGCCAGGAGGGAGAAGAAGACAAATGTTTTTAAATGGGTGGTCTGAACCTGTCCCTGTGTGAGTGATTGAAATGCGAGCTATGAGGTCTGGATTCAGCCTTTTATTATGAGACAGTGAGGTTCTGCAGTATATTTTTTACTTTCTTTAATTTAGATCTGTGCAAAAAATTGGTATGAAATACAAATAAATGACAAAGCGCTGAGAATTAGGCCATTTGTCTGTAAAACCAGACATAATCCCCAAAATAGCAAAATACAGAAAAATGCATCAAAATGTATTACAGATGACAGGCCATGTATTACACAGGCTGTTAATGCAACTGTAGGTCACTTATCAGTACCAGTGAGTCACAGAAGCCTAACGTTAAATGTAAGAGGCAACATACAGGCAAATATTAATTAAAATATCAATTACTGCTAAGTGCAGCATTTTGCTAGATACAACGACAGCTAAAAGATTGGTGGGGTGCTCACAATAATGAGAAAAGTAAATACCACCCTCAAGTATATACACATATATGTATATTCTGCTTGTAGGAAAGAGATGAAGAAATGTGTAAATCTTTAGAAATACATAATTTTTAATGCCACTATAATCTTCCTCATTTCAAAATCCTTCTGAAGAGGGATTTAAAAGCCCCATAGCTGTTGCCTTAAACAGACACTCATAGAAGAGCCAGTGGAGTTGCCCGGTTCATGTGGGTTTTCTTTCACTGTATTTCAACCCAACTTTGCCTGCCTTCACTTACCTCTAAATCCCTGTTGTCAGCACAGTGAGGCTGGGCTGGCAGCAGTGGGGCTGCCTGCAGCAGGGACCTCCCCTGGCAGCCCTGGCCCCCATGCTCAGAGGTGACCAGCAGAGCCAGGGGGTGGCCATGGGGACCAGGCACCTCTGGGACCAGACAGGAAGGCAAGTCTAGGATCAGCAGACAAAATGCATAGGGTTGGGTACAGCTGTACCACAGCATGAGGGCTGGAGCTGAAATGCAGCACCAAAGCCCAAGGATGATTCTTCTCACAGCTGTTTCTGGCCATGTTGCTGCTTTCCCATCACTGAGAATGCAGTTTGCACAGTGTGCCAACATCAGAGCAGCCAAACCCTTCACAGCATGTGACAGAGCCTATCCATAGAACCAGGGCACCTCATATTTTCTTCTGGAAGTCTCCCAATCTCCAATTTTACTTGGACAATACAAAACATGAAGGGCTGATGGATGTGGTCCCCAACCTCAATGTCAAGAGTGCCACTAAACAGAGAAACCATGCTCCAAACTTAGCACAGTGCCAGTTTTCTGTCCAATTCCCCTCTGGCATGCTTTCATGAGGCACAGTTTGTTTTAGACACAGATTTACAACATTGCATCCTCTCCACCTTTAAGCCCATATGTGGGAAGGATATTGGCATGCTCAAGGTGATCTGGCACTGAGTTCCTGTTAATGTACCTTAGCATGAGAAGTGAGTCAGACCTACTCTCTGCATCGCTTTGGTCTAGAAGGCAGTGACTGTGTTTCTGTGCAGGCCAAAACTTGGGATCCTACTGGCATAACTCTGCCACAATGACTGTACACCTGCAAGAAAGCTATATAGATAAGACATGAGGAAGTGCTGAGTGTGCTGTTGATCAGTGAGGATGTAAAGCATTTCCTAACGAAGGTTCAAGGGGACGTTTATATCACATGAATTTTGTGATTAGATCACTGGAATTATCACCAGAGTTATCACCTACTGATACATGTAGGCAGGGCCATAGATCAGAGCACAGACCTAGTGGGGGATGTACATGCAGCTCCTGTGCTTCAAGACATGCCAGAAAGGTCTGTGGAATCACCTAGACTGAGTCAAGAAGGAGCCTGCAAAAAAATATTATCTTCCCTTGTCTCTCAAAGACAGGCACCTGCTTGGCCCATGAAATTTCAGATCAATATAGTAACTGTTTGAGTAATTATGGCACTGTTTGCTGAGGTGGTAGTAATTTCCCATTACAAGATCTCTGTTCTGACAGATTAGAGGTATTCTGGTCTATCATGGAACTGAAAGGGTTGTACCCTTTCTGGATAACATTTGTAGCTAGAAGAGAAAAAGGTCATTCATAATTATTTTTCAGGTATACTGGCTTAGCTACTCGTTTGATTTATCACGTGTCCTTTCTGACACAACATGAAATAATGAGAGTTAGATAGTCTTTAGAGGAAACAGGCATCCAGCTCATAGAATGTATCAGTTTCAATAACACGGTTCAAAGGAATACAGCTCCTTTCAATATATTCAGGGATTTTTTCACCAGTTTGGGTTCAGCTGCTTTCAAAATAGATAGAAGAAACCTCCTTGTGTGATATAACCAGATGCCATTTGCAGAGACTGTGACATATGGTCCTTCAGACGTGGAGATAATCACAGAGGATAATTCTTGAGAGCCCGTTAGGATTCCAGAGTAGCTGTCTCTGCCATGTGGTGCTTGCTGATGTCTAAATATGATAAATTCACTCACTTTATTTTCAAAAACACAGCTGAAAGAGTTTTAAAAGGAGTAGCATGAAAGCAAAAAAGTATCAACCCTAATTACTCAATCAAAGTGAGAAATATATTCCTGATTCCATCCAACTTCAAGGCAAGTTAATGAACTAAATAGAAATCTGCAGCTGAAACTCACTGATATGAGAATAATCTAATTTTCCACAATGAATGCAATAAGGATTTCAAGGAAGCCTACACAAGCTTTTGTTCAATACATGGCTTGGGCAGACATTGGGTATACCTTGTTCTTTAACCCATTTTTGTCCCTAAAAAAAAAACAAAAAACAAACAAACAAAAAAAAAAAAACCCAAAAAAAAAAAAAAAAACTTTGTATTCAGGGTAAGAAAAAAAAAAGTTTCTATTGTTATCACAAAAAGTATTCTTAAAATGGTCCTTAACAAGGACACTATAAACTACTGGCTTCCTCCAGCACAGGGAGTCCACGCCAGGTCATATACCTCTCCCAATCTGGTATTCATCCATCAGAATTGACAAAAATAATTCTCTGGAAGAAAAAAAATCATAGCAGATGGTTGTGAGCATCTGAAACTGCAGCAGTGCCTACACTGTGCACCTTTACCCTGCACAAAAAAGGACCAGGTCTGAAGAACTAAACCCTTCTCCTAGCTCAGTCCCGCCACAATGCCTGGGTAGATACTGAGGCCAAGGACTGTACCAAAGAGTGGTCCCAAAGGGAGTGTGGGCAGGAGTCCATCAGCTTGACATGGCACCACCATGTCACTGGACACATACAGCCACACTTTGTGCCATCAGACCACTGCTCAAGTGGCCTGTGGCACAAACCTTACAGAGCACATCAGATCTCAGGCACTTTGAACTAAAACACATGCAGTAACACCCATAGTTTAAGGCTGCAGGCTCATCTGAAGGTCAGAGGCTGTGCAATGTAAATGCAAGCAGTCTGCTCTGGAGTGAACCTGCCTTACATAGTGTGATGCAAGACACTTTGTGCTCTCCAGTCCTGAATTAGATTCCTTAACCTGTTAGGGATAATCTGTAAATCACTCCACCCGTCTGAGATACCTAATGAGCAAATCAGCTCCACACACCAGGATCAACAGAGTTAGAAGTTTCTTTGAGCATCATTTTACTCCCAAAACAGCCTAGAAAGGTGTGACGGGGCATGATGCCATCGCTTGAAACATTGAAATAAATATTTTAGTGATTGTTGCCACAGTAGCTGAAGCATGTTAAAGGAAGTCCTGCAGACTTCATAGGAAGATGTAGCTCATAGGAAGACACAGCTGACTTAATGTAATGACATCTCTGTGTAATGAGCTGATGATTCTCTATCTCCCATAATATATTTACTGTCCTATTATCTGGTCTTTCTCCTGACCCAAGGAATCCTTCTTGTGTTGTTTTTTTTTTCAGTGCAATGCCAGACACACTGGATGAAACAACAGACAGTAGGTGAAAGTCCTTCTGGCCTTGTACACCCATGAAAGCAATATGTGTGAAAATGGTGCCAAAGTATCCCGTGGGCATTTTTAAACTGATACAGTTTGAAAACTGCTGAGTACTCAACTTATCTGGATAAAGGAGATGAAAATACTTTCTGAAAGGTATTTTGGGCTCAGCTGTTGACAAACATGCCTTTCCATGGGGGCACATTCTATATGTAGTGTGACTATTCTATATGTAGTGACTATTCATTTCTACTGAGTGTCATTGCTTGGCTCAGCTGTGTGGAGAGTGTTCAGGAGACCACTTCATGTCTTTTAGATCCAGCACATCCCACTCCAACTGAAGAATCCAAGAAAATTACTCGAGTCTTCAATCTCTTATAAGCCTTTCAAGCATCAGAATGAGCTGCCCAAGGAAATGTTGGAGTCACCAGTCAAAGACTGGCAGTGGCACTTGGTGCCCTGTTGTAGTTGACAAGGTGGGGATTGGTCAAAGGTGAGATTCCATGATCTTGAAGCTGTTTTCCAACATGAATGATTCTGTGATTCTATACTGCCTGAGAGGGCAATCACTTATTCTGTGGCATTGTATAAAGCTTGGTGTGCAGGCTCTGGAAACCTGTGCTTCAAGACATCAGCAGGTAGATGAGGAAGAAAAGACTGTTCCAAATTCACTTGTGAAGTCTTAACTGCTCACAAGCTCATCTGTGCCACAAGGCAGCAGCAAATTGGCATTATCAGCTTTAGGAATATGAAATTTGTGCATCCCAGAGTAACAAAAATATCCTCTGATGGAAGAAACTAGTACGAGCAGTTAACTTTTCATATTTGTCATTCTTTTCATTTTTAGAAATGAAATTGGTTTAAGTGCTCTCATTTAAACTCATTTAACAACAGAGGAACTAGAACAAAGACACAGGAGTTCCATGCTGCAGGTGATGCTAATCACCCTGGATTCATTTCCTACCAAAATGACACAGAAGAATAGGATGTATGAATGGAGAAAACAGAAATTTTGTTTTAATGATTAAGGAATCATTAAGGAATTTTTGAACTTCTGGATTAAAATTAAGCATTTCTTGGCATTCCAAAACCAAAGCTTTCCTCTTTCTTTTTTCCTCTTTGATTCACTGGCCCAAAATGAAACTTTGTTTTCACAGGAACAATTCAGAGTTCATGGAATAGTGTGAGTTGGAAGGAATCCACTAGGATCATCGAGCGATTGGAGTCAACGTGAATCTCTGTGTCCAATCCAGCTGCCAAAAAGGCTTTGGGGAGCTGACTCCCCATGCCTTCCTGTTCTTTAGATGGGCACTCTTCCCCAGCCAAAATGTATTTTCCATAGCCTCACCACAGCAGAGGTCTAGGACAATCCTATGATAAATCACACTGACTCAGCCACAAGGGTAACAGCCATTGTTTCTAATTTTTCACAGGCACAGTTTCATCAGTCTTTTTTCCTGTGGCAACTTTCTACTTTGATGAAACACACTGCTTTTCATGGAAAAATATGTGATGTTTTCTATAGGCTATTAAACACCCCTCGGAAGACAGATTTGAAGAAAGAGTGAATGAAGACCTATAACACTGAAGGCATATTTCCCATCAGAAAAACAAAACTAATATTTGAATTAATTTGGTAGGCATTTCTTCTAAAATGATGGAAGTTTATCAAGGATTTATCTGTATATGTTACACTCAAAGATGGAGTAACACATTCTGAATTTAATGAACATGTGTGTTTATATAGCACCAATGACTTCTTCAATTTTATATCACATGGCTTATATTTTTAAGAATTATTTATTAGCAGTTTAGGAAAAAACATACAGTCTGAATGTTAAACTCTGTAATCAGTTCTGTTGTGTCTCCTACGTGTTGTTTCTAAGGGGCAAATTCAATTAAACTCATGTATTCTCCAGTGTAGACATATATATAGGAAATCACTTCTAATACCTTGGCAAAATAAATTATTTAAATCTCCACATTCCTCACAAATTCCAGTCCTCTTTTTGACTAGTAATTACACAGTCATAAATCACAATTATTGTAAAATATTGTGTTATTAATAACATGCTGTCCAAAAAGTCAACAATAATATTGAGAGCTTCTCTAAATTTGCTCATTTCTGCTACTTGTTGATAATCATGATGGTTCATAAATGGTCATCTGAGTCATATGAGGTTGATTTTGTTACCTGTTTGGCTGACATCCAAATTGAATGAGAGGAAAAACAGCTAAGAAATGATGGAGTATTAGAAATTCCAAGTGTATTTATTTTTGTTATCACAGATAATTTCAAATACTCCTTCCAACCATTCTGGCATGAGAACAGATCCATAATGTGACCTCAGAATTGCAGGTCAATGTTTCAGTTCTATATACAATCATTCCAGGGTATTCATTCTATACAGAAAAATTCCAGGTATTCCTGTCTTCTGTGAGCTTCTCTGCTTAAGCACTGTACTAGAGGCTAGAAAGTGGAGGTCATATTTACCTGCCAGACTGTAGAAGGAAACCCTAGGGACAAAATGGGCTTTGATATAGATAAAAGTGTAGGTGTAGGTGTAGGTGTAGGTGTAGGTGTAGGTGTAGGTGTAGGTGTAGGTGTAGGTGTAGGTGTAGGTGTAGGTGTAGGTGTAGGTGTAGGCATATATGGTCCCTGACAAATAAAACTATTTTAGAAATGAAGCTTTCCTTGATAGCCTTCCAGAGTCTGGTGAAAAGGACAAGGAAGACAACTCTCCTCCTTGCTGTCCACAGTGATTCTCCAGCAAGAGAACTTCTTCCCTGGCAAGGAGAAGGGAAAGGAGAAGTTTGATACTGTCTTTGGAGGCACACAGCTGTAAAGTGAAACAGCAAAGAGCTATTTATGGAAAGGAAAAACCTACTTCAGGCTGCCCTCGCCTGTCGGGGTGGACGCCTGGAGATGCTGATGGCATGGCTGTGGGGGGCTCCGTGGGACAGAGACCCCACAAACACATCTTCCCCGCTGGGCTGAATGCTTCCCATGGGGAGCAGCAGCCAGCGCCAGCCCCCTTGCGCTCCTCGGCGCGGCAGGGGAAGCACTCAAAAGGAGCAGGAATCTCCTCTCTCCGGCTCTAGCAGCTGAATTCCCTCGCCACCACGCTGGGAGCTGGCGAGGAGGACGGCCTGTGCCAGGGCTGTCGTTACCGATGTAAATTAAACAGTTACCACCGCAGGGTGACTCTCTGCTCTTTTCCCTGAGCAGACAGCTGCTCCAGAAAACACATGCTCCGGCTGCTCAGGCTGAAAGGAAGAACCGCAGAGATTTTATTTATAGATGCAAGAGGCAGGTGTTCCGCATTTAATGTCTGCCCAGTAAGAGCTGGAATTGCCTCTTTGCCCACAATGACTACGTATTTGATTACTTTCTGTGTACATAATGCATTATATACACTCTTTACCTCTCCCTTCCCATTTGGATTCAGTGCATAACCTCTGTACAGCTGTGTTGCCCTCTCCTGCAG
The DNA here is from genome assembly GCA_018697195.1 of Certhia americana. Taxonomy (NCBI): domain Eukaryota; kingdom Metazoa; phylum Chordata; class Aves; order Passeriformes; family Certhiidae; genus Certhia; species Certhia americana. The sequence continues at coordinate 103,181,441 of CM031857.1, forward strand.
CAAAACATTTACTGATCTTATCAAGACAGAAAGATAAAGTGCTGCAGACTGTGGAAAACTAAACTTTAATGGAGGAGTTCACACCAAGGTGTGCCTGCTGTGTTTCTGGATGGCAGGAGAGTGTTGTGCAAAGAGCGTCCGTCCATCATTTCAGTACGAAATGTTTCATCAAGGCTTGGGAAACCGTGTATGAAATATTAATTAATTACTGCTAAGTCTCACTATACCATTGTGAAACAGGCAGAGTGCAGCTTTGTGCAGGTTGTTTTCAGAAACCGTTGCCTTTTATTTCAGCTACTTGATCATAGCATGCTGCATAATTCATACATCTAAGAGCCTTTTGTAGGGCATGTTGGTAGAAAAGCTCATAAGTACCACAGGAGCTGGGATCTTGTCAATATTAACAAGGAATTTTGAGGCTGGCAAACAAACACAACAAAAGCAGTTCTTGTGCTTGTTGTCATCCATGATTTTGGTAACTGCAGGTTTGCTACAATGACTTGTGACAAAGCAGTAAGAAAGCAAAACTAAGCTCTCTGAAATCCAAATGAAACAAAAAAGACACCTTGCTGTTAATGCAGGATGGCAGCCATATCGTGGCACAAATACATTTTGAAAATACATGAAAATTAACTTTAAAATAGTTTTCATTTGAGCTGAGGGAGAAGGCAGATACTTTTGGGATTGCAGTGCTATGCACCAGTCACCAGGAAAGAAGAGCATAGTAGCACAGGCAACTTACACTACAGACTGCCACTGACAAAACTGGGAAATGTGTTTTTCCCTATTTCTTGATCAGAATAAATATTCTGGCATGCCATTTTTACATTAGGGAAGGGCATCATCCGATTGAAGATAATTTAAAAACTCTTTCTGTCTTTGTAAATACCTTTTCTGTGTTTGGAAAAATATCCACAGGAAAGAGTAGAGAGCTGGGGAGGTCTGGGGGCGTCCTCAAAGGCTACTTAAGAGGCCATTAGTGTCAAAGAACCCAACTGGTGAGCAGACCTCAGCTGGGAAACATCAGGAAGCACCATCACAATGCACAAGCAGGTGAGAAGCAGTGATGCAAAAGTCAGGCACAGGAGCAAGACAACACAGCTCCAGACCCATGAGTGTGAGTGGGACATTTATGCCACCAGAGCTGCCTACCTAAAAGCTCAGTGCCTATCCTAAGCCAGACAGCCAAACTCCCTTGACCCACAGTGCAGAGGGCACCTTCCTCTCCTCCTAGGCTGTGGAAGGAACCTCTGTGGTGAGCTTGGGTTGGACCCCCTAAACTTTACACAGCTACAGCTGCGTGAGGGGGATGCAAGAGGTGTGCCAGACTAAGAATAAAGCTCACAAGTCTTTGTTTTCCAGCTCTACAATTAAACTGCTAAAACATGTTGACAATATGCCTGAATCTTGTTGGAACATCTATGGCAGAAAAACAGCTTATGCCTGTGCCTGTAATTACTTATAATTAGAATGTGTAATTGGGATGTGGACAAACAGCTAGGTTCAACTGCATACAGAGGCCTGTCCCTGCCACAGCAAAATTTTTAGAAAGATCAAACAGCAATCACATTCTGTAGGTGCTAATTTTCATAGCTAAGTAAAGTAGTACATACAATAACCAGCTAAACAATTCTGGTTGTTTACAGTTCTGCACCCTTAAAAGACAGACTGTAGTTAAGATATTTTGAGAAAGCCAGTGTGTTTTTTCACCTTCTTGACAAATGTCTGTGCAGCACAGAGCATCACCCTGGTCTGCACTGTGCACAGGACTATGCCACACATCCTGGAAAAAGTGATGGTGACCTAAGTAGGTAAGGGCCCCTAAAGCCAGAGCACAGATAAGAAAAAGGGGATCCGGCCTTGGGTATCTTGTTGGGGAAGGGTGCAAAGAGGTGTGCTTGATGACGTTTCCACTGCTGTGGCTGCCCAGGAAAAGGGATTCAGCAGTAGAGGTTTGGGAGCCCCAGGACAGTGGTAGAGGACAGTCCCTCAGTCAACACAGCCCCTCTCCTTGTTTCTGACTGCTATCCCTTGATATTCCAGGCCCATGTGCTTTGTCCTTAGCACCCATGGGCAGAAAGATATCTGTACATAAGACCAGAGGCAAAGGGCAAGCTGGGCAAAAACATGACTTGGAGGACCAAGGCATCTGGAGGACACAGCACAGACTGTGCCAAGACAGCCCATCCAGGCTCTGACGGGTGCTCCCCCTCACTGCCATCTCTGGCCTGCCCTGTCCCCCCAGGCACACACCAGGAATCCAAACACTGAACACTACTAGTACCTGCCAGAGATGAGATTCAAATGGAAGTGAGACACTTTGCCACTTCTGCTCCCCCACTTTCCTGGCAAGGGAATGATTCTCCAGAAAATGGGAAATATTCAAAGAGTTACTCGTGAACATGGTGCTGCCACAGCATCTCCCATGTCCTACCAAGGCAGTGATGCTGGGAGAACAAAACAGAGCAGGTAATACAAGAGACAGCACTTTTGGCCTAACCCTTATGGCAGTGTTGAAGGGCTGAAAAAATGTGGAGGAAGAGGGTTAAAAAATTTTTAAAAAAGGTCACAATATCCCCGAGGAAGGTATTCAGTAGATATTTCTGGCTGGTATATAATGAAGCTGCTTCTCTATCATTGATGGGTTTTATTCTCCACAGGTTCCCTACAAAAATGTAGGCAAGTACCAAGCATGCCCAGCATACAGAAAAAAACAACTGGTGACTAGCAAGTAGAGCCAAACCACCAGTCAAAAACAGGCTGGATTTTAGGATTCACTCCAATAGGAAGAGAAGGCACAGATCTGGAACTTACAGGTGAGTTTCTAGCAAATTGAAAATGCGTCTGAGAAAGTGCAACCAACGTGACAGGCAGCATTCTCTGTGCACTCTGCATCAAAATGTTTGCAGGGATGCAAAAGCAAGAGGAGAGGAGAAGACAAAATTTGGCCAGCAACATCCCTTGCTGCACAGGAGACCTGAGGCTGTGCAAATATTTCCAGTCAGAAACATGAACTACAGCCCAAAATCCAAATATGTGCTCAGAGACACCTATTTCCCCCTAATCTTTACTTTTCAGATGTATATTATCAGAGGGCGAGTAAAAATTATTTCAGATCCCTAAAGGCACATAGGCACCTTCATGCTGACAAGAACACAGTGGATGGGCTAATTGTTTAACTTCTCCGCTTTCAATGGTGGCAGGCTATTAAATCAGCTTGGAGCTGACTCGGTACGATGCCCTCCAGTTGCAGAGATGAAAATTTGTTCCTGTTTTCCCTAATTACTTTGGCATAATTAGTTTCTGCATTGCAACTGACTTGGCCTCTCTCCTGCCAGCACAGTGTTATGTCAGTGGTTACTCCAGAGTTCACATGTGCCATTTCACCCTCACCTACCACGTCCTCTATTCCCCTAAGTAACTTGGAAGAAGACACATTTTGCCTGTGATGATCATTTAAGTGCTGTACATGTCCCTAATTATTTTCTTTACTAATTTATCTAATAACAAGGTAAAATTTCTTTGTAAAAGGGAACTATAACTCTTGCAAAATTCCAGTCCTCCTTTATGGTATCTGGGTTTAGTGATAGTTCATGTACTTTTGCTTACAGATGAACCACTTAAATGTTTTCAAAACTCATGGATGAGTACTGTCTCACCCTAGTGATAAATTTCATTTTTAAGTTGTTCCCCATTTGTATTATCTACAAAAAATAAAGAAGCTCTAGAGCAGGTATTACCCCCTTGTCCACTGGGATGAAGATAAAGTGCAAGAAATTTGTTTCATTTTGCTGCAATTTCCTTATTACCCAAACTGTTCCTTTCAGAATAAAGTATCATCTGATGGACACATTGGATGGAATGCATTTGTTTCTCTCATTGTATAATTTATGCAATGAATCTTTTTTTTACTTTTCCAACCAATCTCTGGTTGGCAAGCTATCCTATGACTACCAAAGTATTACTGAGCAAATAATTTCATTTTTCCCTCCAATTGTGGGGGGAGGTTCCCTTATTTTCCCAGCCAATTCCTAATGGTAGCCTACTGAAATTGCCTCTCCCTTCACAGACTCCTGATCCTGAGGTTCTTGAGAAGATTTTCACTTTCTTTCCCCTTCCTACTAATTACAGTGCATGTTCCTTCCCACAGACTTCACACAATCTTAGAATTTACTTTTTTTCTTCTTTTGCTGGCTTAAGAATACAAACCGCTCTTTAAAAAAACACATACAGCACCTTTCAAGTGTTGTTTCAAGCACCTTTATAGCACAAATTGTTTAAAAATCCACTTCCAGGGAGTTCTTGCACTGAAAACCTCTGTTACTTTTCTTCACCAAGCCTGTGGGTCCCAGGCCATCCACAAGATGCTGCAGAGACACAGACAAACAGAGAGCCCCAGCCCCAACCAGCAATGGAAATACAAGCATACACTATGCAGCAACTTTTCAAGACTCACCAGACTCTATCACACTTCACATAGCACAAGATAATCTAATTTATAATAATACTGCAGCAAACTGAACCAATAAATATATCTTCAATCTGCACAGCCACATTTGGAGAAATGTCATTGTGGGCACAGTAGGAGCAATGTGTAATAAATGTTTCATTGGCTCCCACAGGTAATATTTTTGCCAAGGCAGCTGGAGGAACTGTGAAAGTTTACTGGCCCTCATATTCAAACTCAGCATCTATTTGGGAAAAACAGCTGAGGACTACACACAAATTTAAATCATAAAAATAATAGAAAGCCTCAATTGCAGTGACATATTTAGCTTAGACAGTATCACTCTGTTATTTTGTTGTTATTGCTAATAATAACATCAGTATTACAACACCCAAAGCATGGGAAGTTTCAAAGTTTTATGTACAGAATAAAACCAGCTCTTGCATGATGGGGGTAAGAATTGACCAGGGTTGGGAATCCCAGCAATTGCATCCATTTAAAATTGCTCCAATGCTTTCTTTTATGACATACCTTTTTCCAAATGCAGTAGATCAGGATGTGCATAACACAGGGATGAAAGAAGGAAGTAAAAGACAGTATATCCTCTTAGAGTCAGCATCTGACTGTAATGTTGACTTCAGAATGTGTTGAATTGGCTTTTCAGTGCCAAAATTACTGAAGACTATTACTTCCAAAGACTCCAAAGAGATGAACTGTTCTCCAGAAAGCCAAAGATTTCTGAAAAGGTAGGAAAGTTAATTACCACCTATTGCTCTTATGCTTCTCCTTTGCCATGCTCACCTACAAGGCATATTTGATGGAGGAATAAGTGTCCTCTATCCCATGTCTGACTTTGCATTTTCTAAGGTGGTCCCTTTAAAAAGAGGATCTCCCTTCAGGAGAGAAGGAATCAGACTTCTTTCTGGCCTGAACAGACCTATTAAATGTATACTTGGGAATCACTCCTTGTTAATGCCAGTGCAGGCAGAAGAAAGTGCAGATATCAACTCCTCCAGGAGGACAATATTTCCAGGATGCTGACTTCGTTGATGCCTTTCATCTTCACCAAGAAGTGGAAACCAGAGCTGGAGCTGTAGCCCTCATGTATCCACTGTGGGTCTCTTACAGAATGCAATGCCAACTGCCAGACCATCATGCTGTTTCTAAGACAACACATGGTGGCGTTTCTCAAGGAGACAAAAGACCATGGAGTGTTATCCCACTTGGAGGAAGGTCCATGTACTCAGAATGATATTTCAGCCCCTTCATTTTAGGCATCTCATTCTTCATTTCTTGAAAAAGTATATCCATAGATCGTGGCAGCCACAGAAAGAAAACACCATGAACAACATTCACCCTTTCATCTTCAATGCACATATAAACAAGAATGAGCTGTGACTATTTCTGTGTCTTGTTGTAATAAGAATATTAATAAGATAGGTATTGTTATAGTGTTCCCTTTTCCTGTATTAGTAATTCTGATGGAAAACAATATGGACAGCTTATACTGTCCCTGGGCAAATATTAAATAAACAAAAGGCTCAAATACAATAAGCATTAATATTTCATGAAGTTGGGCAGACCATCAAGAAAGCTTTCCTTGATCACTTTACCTAGCATTCTCCCTGTGGGATTGAAAATAGCATTAATGAGAAGCAGAAAGAAATATCTCAAGCAGCAAAAGTACACACCAAGTATAAAAACTCCTTTTTGGATGTCTCAGAGGAGCAGGGCTGTGCAAGAGACAATATTTCAGGTGTCTTAGCAGTATATTTTGAGAAGTCAGGCAGCCAAGTTCTGTTTTGCTTGTTATTTTATTTGCTGTTGCCCACAGAACTTTTCAAACCCTGCTCCATCAAAAAACTTTACAGATGCTGTTTCAGGATGGTGACAGCTACTCTATATGGAATAATTTGGACCAGTGGATAACTCTGAAAATTGTGTGTCATGGGTTGCAGTGCAAAAATGTAACCAAAATTCTGTATTCCATCACCATCTGATGAAACTGGGGTGGGGGAATTGTCTGTCAATGGCCAACTGTCAATAAACCTGCTGGGGCAGTTTTCTTATCTCTTCCACAACCCATTCTCCCTCCAGGGAGAGATCTTCTGCTAATGGGCCATTGAGTCTCACTGATAGAATTACATCATCCCACTGGGAAATGCTCCAGACAGGGGGAGGAGACAAGTATTCCTACCTGGATAAAAATCTGGGAGTTGGAACACCTAGCAGCCTTTTCCACTGGATTCCCAGAGGAAGACCAGGCCCATCTATCACCACTGGACCTTCAGTGAAAGAACTCCACTCTTTCTACAGGAGCATCACTTCACCAGAGCCACATCTGCCACTGGGACTGCAGCCACCATGGAATGGGACTGCCACCAACACCCTGACCCACAGGGTGTCAGGTTGGATCCTGACTCTGTCAGTGGGTTTATTTCTTTATTTGTTTGTCTTACTGCATGTGTTTTGGTTTGGGTTTTTTGTTTGTTTTATTGTTTATTTTAGTTCCCCTAATAAAGACCTGTTATTCCTATTCCCAGATCTTTGCCTGAGAGCCCCTTAATTTCAAAGTTATAATAATTCGAAGAGAGGGGGTTTAAATTCCCCATTCCAAGGGAGGCTCCTGCATTCATTAGCAGACACCTGTCGTTCAAACCATGACATTGTGGCAACCCACAAGTACTGTGCAGTACCCATAATGGTTTAACCATCCCCTGAAGAGGTGCTAGAAGTCCCTTCTACTTTCACTGCAGACTGGAAGGGATCCAGCCCCAGGATCCCTGGAAGGAAATGCCTCAGGAGCGGGCTAGGCCTCCTCAAGCTAGCACTTTTGTGGTCATTGGTGTCCATGGGGTTTGCATTTGAAACCTTCATGGGAAAGTGAGGAAACTCATCCCAGCGTAAGGGGAAGCAGACACCCAGCTGACTCTGCACTTGTGCTGGAGCTGCAGAGCAAGAGGCTTTTGGATGTGTGCCATGGCCAGAGTGCACATGGTGTTGGGTCCCCTCAATGAGATTTTTTTCTGCTTGCTCTTAGGCAATTATAGCACAGACATCTTCATCTGGGCTGTTTGTCTAACTCAAGGAGGAATAGGTGCTCCCAGGGCATAATTCATGTCCTTCTCAGATAGATGTCTGAATTGGAGCAGATGAGTCATTTTCTAGAAGTACCTCCAGACTCTCCATTGTCTACAGAGTCATAAAGGAGGCCAGACAACAGATCAGATGTAGACTTCTGCTTTTTGGGCTTATAAAATTAAGTGAGAAGAGTGTCACCTTTTGTGACTCAGTTGCATTAGACTTGTACATGAGTGGATGTGAATGCAGCAAAGAATACAACCACCTTCGTGTAAAAGAAAGGACACCAAACTATAATTTTCATCAGCCTATGTTTTATTGAGCTGAGCCACATATAGTTCCAAGTCCATTTACAAGGAAAATGCCAAATACCCACTCTTTCTGAAAAAACTCGCAGAATAATGTATAACTTCTTGAAGCACCTCTTTATGTCTCCTCTGGCATTTGTAGTTTCTCAGAGCATGCACTGGTCCCTACTTGCAGTTTCTAATGTCCTAGCTTAGACATCTAATATTCAGAGTGCATGTGCTCCGTACACAGTTTATTTCTTTTTCTTTCTGAAAGTCAGTCCTTTACAGACGTGGAGGGTATATTCTGGCCATGGCCATTTATAATTATAATAAAATCACAGGTTTTTTGTGACCCTATATTTTTCAACTGTGTGTACTCCCTACAGGTTTCCCTGATTTCTAAAACACACACTGCTCTGCATGCTCTAAACAGTGGTTGATGACTACTCCTCTATTCCAGTAGCATTCCATGCCATAAAAATATCTTCAGTCTGCAGCAGAAATGATATTCTGGTGCTCTTTTATTTTAATTCAATTCAGCATTGCACAGTGATTCTGTTCCCGGAAAAGGAAAAGCTGGCAATCAATATGTTTAGACTATCTGTAGGCTCTACCCTGAATTAATTACCAATTAACTTGATGTCTTTAGCACATTTGTAAAGCCCACAATGGACATGCTACATATTTATTTATGGTTATAGATGTCTGTTTCTTACCCAAAATGGATTTTCTAATTTTTATGTTAAAACCACTTTTTTATTGTATTGAGGAAATGCAAAATGGTGTCCATAGTATCCTTTATTGAATGCGTTAAATACTTGCTGCTAATTGAGAGCTAATAATTCAGAGAACTATAACTCTACAGCAGATGTATCTGCTCTGATTTCTTTGGCAAAAGCATTTTCTCATTAATCATCAAACAGCATTGTGGTTAATTCCAGACACCTCTCTTCAACCAAGACCACAACACGCAAGTATAGAGCTCTTATTCTTGTGCACCAGGGAATTTAAATGACAGAGACCAGAAGTTCAAAGTGCTCTGTTGGCTGAAAGTGCCTGCAATGTCTCCAGAACATGAACTCCAGAAACATCCCAGCTTTCCTGCATTTTCTGGGCCACCCTTAAGCATTTAGAAACAAGGAGCATTTGAAGACTGCTGTGAAGCAAAAAGGACAGATTTCAAAAAATGAAATTAAAGTTAAGATGCTCTGACATAACAATTCACAGAACTTGCAGGTAATTCAGAAAGTGATTGCAAGAACACGTTTCCCACTTGTTATTCATATATATCAGCTCCCAAGGAAGGCTTCATTGTACACCTTTCATTACAGAAACATCTTCAAATTAATTCAATTTCCTCTGCATTTTATACTAAAATAGAGTCCACAGTGTTTAGAACAGAGTACTGAGCAAGCTTTATTATAAAGTACTGGAATTGTCTGCCAGGGGAGGTGGTGGAGTCACCATCCCTGGATGCATTTACAAAAAGACTGGATGTGGCCCTCGATGCCATGGTCTAGTTGAGGTGTTAGGGCATGGGTTGGACTCGATGGTCTTGAAGGTCTCTGCCAACCTCGTGATTCTGTGATTCTGTGATACTCATTATGCCGTAACTTGACCTTTCCTTGACTTTAGCATTTTAAATTCACATTATCTTATAAGAATACCTTTCCCAAGGAAAGAAAGAAATTTTAGGGAAAGCATCTGAAAAGAAAATAAATGAGTTTAATTAAATAGCCATTTTCAGGTTTTGTGGTTTATATTTGAGGAGCAGATTCTTTCCTAAGTACTAAAAGTGCACATTGTTACATTAATTTAACTAATAGGCATTAGTTATGACAGCCCGCTTAGTAAAGGTTCTGAGCCACTGTCGTTTCTATAGATTTATACACTTGGAAATGTGCACTTCAAATGAGAATCTTGCCGGTGTCAAAATTAAATTAAACTGAATTAAATCATATGCGTGATCACAGAGACCTAAGAATCTTTTCAGAGTCAGGTCCAAATTATAATCGTAACTCTAACCCGACTACTGAAGAAAATTAAAAGGCAGTTCCAACTTCATTATACTCTGCTGAAGTTGCCGGCTGTACAAACAGGGCAAAATCCTTAGCTGTGCAAAGTGGCTGGTACTGGAGCACTTCCAGGACAATCATTGCCACACTCACAATGTGAAAACCTCCGACAGCAATGACTTCCTGTGGAGAATGGCTCCTCAAGGAACTGTGATCACTGTGGGGTCAAATGCTCACAACAAGATGAGCATCTAAGACTAAACTTCAGGTCCATCAAGTCCCCACTCCTATTCGCCACCTCCTGACTCCCAGTTTCAGACCCAGAAGGATGTAGTAGTGAAGTGCTCTCAGGATTTGTCTGTCAATGTTGGCATACAAATGTCTCGATGGGTTGATGTCCACCTGAAATACTTTGGTCAGTCACAGTCAGTCCTGTCTTGCCTCAGAGCACACCAGTCAGAGCAGCCTCCAGAGAAAGCAGAGTAAGAGGTGCCAGCTTTAGTCCAGTAGTCCAGTGGTTTGTGGCACTTGGGTGTGGAACACAGTGAATATAGAATGGGAGCTAGGAAGGGCTTTTCCTCAAAGATGGAAGATACTACTACAAACTCAGGGAGGGAGTAAGGCACAGAGTATGCCAGGATCCATCCTGCTGAATTTGGACTCCTGTAGGAATCAGGAGCTGGAAAATGGTGTCTCTCAAAAATATTTCATTTTGCATTTATGTGGTTCCCACATGTGCTGGCCAACAGCAGACACCTGCTGCTTCTGTATCCCTGCCAAAGGCTCTTACCCTACCTTAAGCTACTTGAAGCATCAACACATGAGCAACCAAATGCAACACCTGCAAGGCAATGAATACTGGGAGCTTTCCCAGCAAAAAGCCTCTCCCAGCTGTGCCACACAAAATCTCGGACCCTACTGCTACAAACAAATGCTCCAAGAATTCTCAACAGAATCACAGAATCATAGAATCATCCAGATTGGGAGAGACCTTCAAGATATCTATTCCAATCCAGCACCACCATAATTAGCCCTAAACCCCAAGTGCCACATCCAGATGCCTTTTGAACACTTTCCGAATGGTGACTCCACACCTCTCTGGGCAATTTACTGCAATGCCTGACTGCTCATTCAGTGAAAAACAAATTTCAGATATCTAATCTGAACCTCCCCTGGTAAACAGAAGGTCATTTTCTCTCATTCTTTCACCTGACACATGTCAGAAGAGACTGACCCTCTCCTGGCTACCATCTCCTTTCAGGTTATTTCAGAGAGCAATGAGATCTCCCCTGAGCCTCCTTTTTTCCAGACTATATAGCCCCAACTCCTTCAGCTGCCCCTCACAGGACGTATTTTCTAGACCCTTCACCAGCTCCACTGCTCTTCTCTGGACATGTTCCAGCACCCCAATGCCCTTTTTTGAATTGAGGGGTCCAGAACTGAACCCAGGACTTGAGGTGCAGCTTCACCCATGCCAAGTACAGGTGAACCATCTGTGCCCTGGTCCACTAGTCAGAGGATGCCATTGACCTTCTTGGCTACCTGGGCACAGGCTGGCTCGTTTTAAGCTGATCATCAACCAGCACTTCCAGGTCACCTTGTTCTGGGCAGCTCTCAAGCCATTGTTCCTCAAGCCTGGAATGTTGTATGGGTTGTTGTGACCTGAATGCAGGACCTGACACACGTGCCTTATTGAACCTCAGTCCTCAGATGATCAATCCAGTTTGTCCAGATCCCTCTGCAGAGCCCTTCAAGCCTGCAGCAGATCTACACTCCCACCCAGCTTGGTGTCATCTGTGAACTTACTGAGGGTGCACTCATTCTCCTCATCCAAATCATCAGCCAGTTGCTCCAGGAGAACGCTGTGGGAGACAGTGCCAAAAGCTTTACTGAAGTCTAGAAAGACAGCATCCGCATCTTTTTCCTCATTCACTCAGTGGGTCACTTTGTCAGAAGGAGATCAGCTTGGTCACACAGGATCTGCTTTTCATAAACTCATATTGGCCTGGTCTCCTAGTTATCAAGCACATGCCACATGATGGCACTCAGGGTGGCTGATCTGCTCCCTGAGAGCATCTGGCACAAATCATAGCACAAACATATCAGACCCACAAAATGAAAAATTATAACACCATGTCTATATACACATTGTAAATGTAGGCTTAGGCAAGTCCTACATCTGTCAGGCTCTTGTCAGTTGGAAATGGGACCATGGTAAGAAAACTTTGGGTATCATTATTGATCTCTAGCCTTCAATCAATATGGCATTTGTTAAGTGGGGTATGGAAGGTTTGAAGTACATGAATGTCATAGTTGTACCATGAAGCATCAATTCATTTGTGCTTATCTTTGCTGGCCTGACCAAACACAGTCCTGCAACACCCATGGACTTCTAAGAAATTATGTTAGAAACAAGTGCGGGGGACATGAAGGTTTATACTTTGGTGCAAAGAGATTCTATCATGTGTATCTCTCCCTTAAAGATGTGTAACTCATCTCAGGGTGAGATTTAGGGAATCTCTTATCATACAGTTGGATCACAGCCAATCTAGAAACCTGCCAAGTATCTGTCATTAACAGTGATCAAGGGAGCATCCCTTCCCCTTTGATGTCACAATACTAAAAAAGAGCAGACACAAACAAAAGGAGACACAATGCACAAATCTGCAGATATCACTCCTTTCACCCACAGGGTCTGTTGGGACTGGGGGTGATAGATGTGCTGTGCTGGTGACAGACCACCCTCTACCAACTCACATCTGCCCTGGGAGAGGGAACTGTGCTCTGCAGCTGTTGCAAGGTATAATTCTGAGATACTAAAAATATGCCAGACACCAAGCTTTTACCTAGCTTTCTCCAACTTCTCAAGCCCTGCATAGCTCATCACTCCCAAGGATCATCTCACTGGTTTTCTACTCATCTCTCTTTCCTGCACAGAAAGCAGAGTATCTTTTTCCAAAAGATATCTGCTACAATCAAGAGCCAGCTTTGTGTAGCTACCATGCCCAAAGGCAACCTCTTGTCAGTCAGTCTCAGAAGTCTCTTTGAAGGCTGGCTTATTGGCTGTCTATGAGAAGATTGAGGCAGAGGGAATTTTTTTCCCTTTTCTCTGTATTTTCTTTTAAAGAAATTTTCTTTCAGAGTGATGCTCAAAGGAATGCCTACTGCTCCATGCAGTGTTCTCAATGGGACAGAGAAAATATTAGTGAAGACTTCCATAGAAAAATATCATTTATTTTAACAGAAAAACATAATTTATTTTTACAGAATGCAACTTGTACTACTGTGCTTCCCACGTGCAACACACACAACAAATACATATACATATAGCACATCTTTGTTTGGAAATTAAGTCTGATATTGCATTTTTCCCAGATGCTGAGAGAAATTTTAGTGCAACCTCCCCTATTTTAGTGCAACCAAGGTATGTCAATATAGCTATCCTGTTTCACTTTTAATTTTCCTGAATAACTTTGAAAACTGTTATTCCCTGGCAATTCTTCCATGCACATCTGCATTCAAAACAAACTCATCTGTGCCCTTCTTCAGGGAAGGGATGGGGTGAAGGGAGGGAAGGGTGATACAATAGCTGTCCTGCCAGCACTCAGCAGGGCAAAACAAACAAAATCAGCAGCTCACTTAATTTTCTGAAATGAAAAAGCACATTCCTCTGGCAGAGCACCTTATAAGTACTATCCAGCAGGGATCTCTCCCATCTGTGCACACTGAAGGGCCACAGATTGAATACCAGAAGTATTGTCATACCAGAAGTATTACAATGATGATTGCATGATATGAGCTCTCTACCAAGTAAGGATCAAGCTGCAGAAGTAGCTGTAATGACTTGCTAATGTCACCTGGACCTTGATAATAACCTGCATCATCCATGTAGAAAGCTGTAGCAGCCATGGAGAGCAGCCACAGGCCTCACACCCTCACCCTAAAATTCTTTACCACAGCATCCAAAATCTTTGAATAACTCAAATCTTGTCATTTGCACCAGGGCACTGATAAAAACACAAAATCTCTGCTACTTCTGCCAAAAGTAACTGAACAATCCTTCAAGCTTCCTCGGTCCCTAATGAGTGATCATTAATCATGGGTAATTTCTAAGCACAGTTTAGAGTTTTAATAAATGCCAAATAAAGAATTAACAAGGCCATAATCAAGCAAATATGTTCCTTGATCACTGCAGCAGAAAGGCTCAGAGCCAAATCAACAGGGTGCTGTAGTTCCAAGCCTTTCCTGTGTTCCTCCTGCACATTCCTGCACTGGTTGTTTGTAGGGAGAAAGGCAGACTCATGTTTTCACATGTCTGTTGTCATAGGAGAAATCTGACTTCTCACTGCTGCCCCAAAGGGAGAATGCAAATGAGGGGAGAAGGGTTCCTGATCCAGTTTAATAAGTGTGTACAAGACCTTCATCTCACCCACACACAGCTGAGGTGTCCAGAAGAGATCTCTTTAGAGGAAGGAAGCCACAGGAGGGAGATGGGTACGTTAAATCCACAAAGTACATGCCTTTTCTAAAACTCAAATGAAAGAGTCTCTTCCTCCTCCACCTCAGCTTGCAGATACTTCCTTCTCTCCCAGCCACCTCCTGCTGCTCCATCTTGAACTGGGAGTCCCTGCTCTTTGAGGAGGGGGCAGTACAGTAAATCCAAGACTAACTTGCTCCCTGTCCTTCCTCTCCCACCACAGCTCAATTTATGGACAAACAGTTGTAGGCAGAAACAGAGCACAATTTCAATGACCCATTCCAAGTGCACAGGGAAAAACCCTAAGAAATGTGCAATCTAACTTGGGACAAAACATGACCATCCCGCGTGCCAGGCAGAGGAAGGAAATGACAGGAACAGTGCCCAATCACAACAGTTGGCTGCTGCACGGACTGAAGGAATTATAAATGCACACTAGGAAAAACCATCAAGCTGAGATGAAACCATCTGGACCCAGTTAGGCAACAGCAGCTGGCTGGGGAGTGTGGAGGATGGTTTGAAGGGGAATAATGCAATCACTGATTCCTTTATGGATGACAACTCTCTAAAATCTTCTAGCCCCTCTTCTCAGCAGGATTCAGTGCTAATCCATGATACCCAGGACAAAGTGCAGTTGAAGAAGCAGCCTTTTGCTATGCAGACTACACCCTGCCTAGGAAATAAGATTATAAGGATTGAATTTTTTTAATCAATGGGAGAAGGTGAGGGTGACACCAAATGCTGCAGCAGAGGCAGTCACCACTCAACCAGTGCCCAAGAAACACTCACAGCATAAACATGGGTCTTCACAGCTTTGGGTACAATCTGCTGAGTCGCTAGTGATCCCAAAACCTAAGATGAGCTTTCTCCTTGTTGTGGACCTCACTGACCTCAACCCAGCTGAGGGCATACAGACCTGGCCAGAGAAAAACTGATTTGTGAGTGTCCACTTCCCACTGCAGTTTTGACACCACATCAGACAAGTCACTCAAACTCAGTTGCATTCTCCCTAATGGTGTTTTTTTCACACCCCTTGTTGGTGTGACACGACACCCCCAGGCCTGACAGATGCAAGTGTCACACTTGAAGCCAGGGGCAGTGATTCAGGAGCATGTGATGGCAGCTAAGTGTTCATAACAGTCCTGTCTTTGCCACACTGAATTCATGGAGATCTGGGATTTATTTTCTGCCGCAAGGCTCTGACTCCCTCTCTACATTTAAGCCTGCCTGATCATCACTCCCAGTCTTACCAGGCTCCCACGAAATCTCAAACCCTGCTTTCAAGGTTTCTCTTTCCCCCCCCTTTTGCCAGCTTCATTTCCTTCAGACTCAAATCTAAGAGAGCTCCTTCTGACCTCCCTGGACAGGGCAGACTGGACTTGTTTACACCCTCCTTTAGGGAACTTGTTTACACCCTCCTTTAGGGAACTTGTGTCTTCTGAAAGCAACCTTTCATACCAGACCATGTATTCAGTTGCACAAACTTCCTTTGTTTACTGTAAAAGGAATCTTATCAACTGATGTGCATGTCTATTTACAATCCAACCCTGCAAATAGTTGCAGTAGAAAATGGAAAAAACTTTGGGAGTGTAAAATTGCATTAGCACTTTTTAAACAAAACTGTTTGCTTCAGAAAATTTCATGGCCACCCTGAAGGACTTTCTTTTAATACATGCTTCCAAGAGGAAAAATAAATGTATTTTGGGTCAGACCACAAGAACTTCTCCATGTTTTGTTGGTTGGTTACAAAAGCAAAGACCTCATTAGCATTGTACTGATGCACATTTTCAAGTCATACAGATGTAACATTTATTTCAGATCCATGAGTGGACAACTTATTTTTAAATATTATCTAATGAATAAAAAGCTAGACCTACGTTTTGTTCCATGTAGTAGTTACCCTAAAATCAGTCCAAAATATACCACTAGTGTATTATGTATTTATGTATTACTCTCCCTCCACTATATATCCCATCACGCCTGCAAAGTCTTTAAAATGCATTTAGAAAATGCAGATATCTCAGAAAAGAACTGTGAAAATTATTCTGGGGCCGGAGACAAAATTGCACCACAAGGCATTTAAAAGCTTGCCAGGAAGAAGACTCAGACATTACTGGATTACAGTATCTAAGGATCTCTGGGGGAAGCTTTTCCAGGTGGGAGAGGACTGTTTAATCCACCAGTAAAAAAAAACCATGTAAAGGAATAATGGTTGGAAGCTGAGGCTGATCAGGACTTAGGGACGTGATTTTAATAGTGAAGATATTAACCAGTAGAATAAGTGGTGGGGGATGTTCTTGGTGTCTTGAGGTTTTTAAATGCAGAGGGGATGCTTTTCTAGAGACCTGATTTATCAGACATACTTTACTGGGATCTCTGTAGGAGTGTCCGGGTGAAACACATAGATAGACCTGCAAGTCACAGTTGTCTCGGCAGATTATGTCAAGATCCCTCCTAAATACATAACATTAATGTATTCCTTCTTCCTCAGAACTGAAAACACTGTGGATGGGCTTCATTTCCCAGGATGTGCGTACATATGTTGAGACGTGGCAAGGATTGTGAGATCTCCCACACTTTACAGAACAAGCCTTGGGATGTCTGACACCCACAGATGGTCTGAGAGCAGCTTTACACCTTGTACAGCGGCACTGGATCCTGATGCCATACTGAGGGACAAGCATTCCACTGTCTCTTAACCAGAATATCATTGACTGAATTTCTAACATAATTTACAGTGGCATCAGAGACATTCAAAGAACAGCTTGATCCAGCAGGCACCAATTATATCAGGCATCTGACCACCTTGTGAGATCTTGATGGAGTCATGGAGAAGGTGCGGTGGAATTTGCTTTATTCTTTTTATTATTTCATCCATACTGGAGGAAACAGAGATATTCCCCTTCTGAGTGGAAAGGAGAAAGAAAAGAGGTATTGAGAGGAAAAATTCTTGTATTTTTCATCAGTATTCACAGTTGTTTAACTCCTCTGTGCCCCATCCAGACTGTCAGCTGCAGACCTCACCAAACCTGTGGATGCAGCACTTCCACAACAACTCAGTCATTAGGTAAGGACAGTAAAGGCCATCCCTCCAGCACAACTCCACAGCAGCTGGCAGAGCCTTTTCCATTTGACCCTCCAGCCCAAAGTTCAGGGAGAGTTGGCTGACAGCTGAAGTGCATGCAAGCAGAAAACTCAACCTCCAAGGGCTTTCTTCCCCAACAAGTCTCGGTTTTAAGAAGCTAGTGAAGGGGCTTGTAATGTTAAAAAATATTACTTGTATGTTTTATGCTGCCAGTTTTCCGTGATTACTCCTGGTGTGCAATTCATAAATATTTACCCACTTTTTTATTGACGAGATGAATTACCACTCAAGTTAGTGGTACTATTCTTGTCAGTAATTTTATTTAAGAAAAAAAAAAAAAGCTCATTGTTTTATTAAAAGGTCATTAATTTAGCTGCAAATACCATTTTCTACAGGAGATATTCCCTCCTGTGATTCAGTAACACAGAAATAAACACTCTCTAATTGTCCAGAGACAAACTGCCATCTAGAAATTAACTTCCCCACAACATTTCATTCAGGCAGTTGGTAGTTTAATACTAAACCAATTAAAATCAATATAGAGCTACATGAATAGGATATTAATTTCCTCACCAGAAGTGTAAATGAGTGGGTGCTTTGATTCCCACAGGGAAGGCAACTCCACCAACCAGCAGCTTAATCTACAAAGGCTGCAGCCTTGAATGAGGGAGTCACTGTGCACAGCTGGATCATTACACTCTGTGGATATTATTGCCACAATCAAAGCTTCATCCAGTCTGCAGTAGCCCCAGGAAATACTGAAAAAGTAAAGCAAGGTGATCTTTTTACAAAAAAAAAAAAAAAAAAAGAAAAAACCAAAAAAAAACCCCACACTTTTCCCTTGTAGCTTATTAGATTGTATGAATGTGAACATTACTGTGCCGAAGTTTCTCTTGTGTAAATTGTCATTCCAAATCAATTCTAAGTTTAAAAGAAGTGCTTACATTGAACTGATCTGTTCAATCTCTTATTTCCAATTGCAGGCAATAGTGAAAAAGAACACTTAACACACTTTCAGCATCTTCTTTTATTGATGATTAGCCACAGGAAACAATCTTAGTTCTCTATGTGTTACATATGGGGTGGCATGTGATTCCATCCAGGTAGGGGTAGAATCAAATGCAGATGAATTCTGCTGACAAAGCTCCTTCAGTCTGAAGTGGGACTGGATCATCCATGGATAAAAGCCAGTAGTCCAGAAACCATTTCCTCTTCCTCACTTGTACCCCTGCTGTAGTGGCCAGGACAAGACAAGGATGTAGCGGATCATTGTCCCATCAGCATGCCAGCAAATACACTAATAAACATTTCCACACATTGAGAGCTAAATCTGCTTTAATTAACACTAGAAACAGATGTATAAGAGATAGAGCATGAGGGAAGATGTAAAATACAAGGTAACAAAATGAAGAGGCAGTAATGATGATGGGAAACTTTGCCAGAGTTCTATAATGTTAATTGATTCTTTAAATGTTGCACATCCCAGGCAGCCAGGACTCATATTTAGAGTGTTGTATATCCAAATTGAGCAGGACACACAGAGAGGGGCTTTAATTTATTTTTAAGTTGCAGTCATCTAGTTCTTGTAGAACAATTTGTCATATGTCACCAAATAAACAACACTTCAGGGCATTTAAGTTTCTTAAAATCACAGCAGCTGCTTTTCCAAGTGCTCCTAGATCTGTGAATGCCATTACAGGGGTCTTCAACATGTTCAATGGATCACAATGAGGTTTTATGCAATTTTTATATTCATATAATATGAAGTATTATCAACACACATTTTCAACTTCAATATGACAACAATTCACCATTAGACATTCCACACAAGCAAGGTCAGATCAGATGAGGTGTTATGGGGTTTTGCAAAGGGAAAGGAAGAGAGAAATTCTCTCTCCCAGCTCTCTCTCCAGCAAAGCATTTCCAAACTTCCCCAGCCCATCATGTCCTGCTTTTCTCCAGAACTCACCACAAAAATCAGCTTTGCAAGCGGTAGCAGTACATTACTTTGTTCCTAGTGGGTTAAATACTAACCTAAATTTTTGCCTTTGAACACCTAAAACAACATCCCTCCTCCACCATTAATTCCCTCATACATGTTCACACTGCAGGGTGAAAGGAGGGGCAAAATAGCTTTTGGCTGTAAACCTAAAACATCTCTCCTTTGGGAGAGACCTCTCCTTTATAGGAGGTTCCTTGTCTTCCTTGATCCACCAACCGTTTCTTTTAGTACCCAATAAATCGAAAAGGATCTTTATATCCCTCATAAGGTCAACTACACAGTTCAGTACAAACATACAGTTCAACAACCAAACATACCATATCATATTTTTTTCTGTTTTCAAATTGCCCAGCACCATACCTCAATATCTGCAGCGTGAGGTTGTCACAATAGCCTCTGTGTAGGACTTTTATCTTTTAGCTTGATCAGCAAAATATATCTTACCATTTGTGAGCATCTTCAGCTAAAAGCATTTTGGTTTACAGAATAATAAAGCAAGATATTTTTGTTCTGTGACTCTGAATGTAATACATGGCTTTCCTTGCAAGTCTTGCTGTGAATCTGAAAGAAAGAAATCTATCATCGTTTGCAGTATTTGCTATAATTTTCAATTTCCATGAATACTGTTGCCAGCAAACTACTTTACAAAAACATTTGAGTAAACAAGAAAGAGAGTGTGAGTACTGTCAAAGAGAAGTTCCTTAAGAATGTGACTGAATATTCACCCTGTTCCCTAGTTGTTTCCAGGCTCCTATCAGTTGAAAGTGCTATCCTGAGATCTGCTTGCTGGCTAGAGCTGGATATTGTGATATTGGATATTGATTCAAGCTAGTGCACTTTCACATTGTCATCTTATTATACCAGCTGGTGGAATCTCACTCATTGCAGCGAGGGGAGAAAATCAGAAAGAAACCAAAGGAGATAGGAGCATCCTTAAATGCTTTACCTGTAGGGACTTAACCTCTTCTCCAAACAAACACAGGGTTTTTTAGGTTCATTTTCCCATTTATTTTATAACTATCTCAGTGTAGAAGACTCTGGAAGTGCCAAGTACTTTTTAACTCCCTCTACCATCCTGCAATAGTTCACATTGTCACCCATCTGCCTGCCACTGAAAATACACCCAGTATCAGTTTTCACAACAAATCTGTAAAGGCAGGGTCTTGCTCAACTATCTTAGTTAATGAAAAGCTATTAGTTTGATTGCAAGGTGGTAATTGTTCTAGCCCTGAAGAAAATGCCATTAAAATAATTTTTACAGAACTCTTTTAATAACTAGCTATTTTTGTAGCACAATTGCTTTTAAATCTCATGAGGCCAATGTGTAATACATGACTGTTACAGCTCACAGCTCTCAGCACTCAGAGGGTATATATCAGGTTTCAAGTTGTTAATTTGTTATGGTAATCAATACCTTATTTTTTTAACCACAGAGGCAAACTCATTTGCTCTTTTCAGTTTGATATTGGATTATGAATGATTTACATCCATAACTACTGCAAATGACACATGACACTTAACAGCATCAGCTAGGGATTTATAACTTGTTTTTCACTGGGTTTTCAGCAGAATTTGTCTGCAAGTTGCCAGATGACAGCACCAGCAGTATTTGATGGTTTGAGACCATTGTTCAAAGATGATCACATAGAAAACAATATATTCATAAGTATTCACATTTTAAAAAAATTGAAATAATCAGATCTGATAATCAACCAGTGAGTCCCTTCCATTTTACCAGCTACCATCCATGCCTGCTACAGTAGCAGTAAGCAGGCACTTGGAGCTTTCCAGCTCTATTACATCTATCAACACCTTTGAGTCGTGCAGGAACATAAGTAAATCTGATAAACACGCCTGCTAAACAGATTTGCGTCAGCTGTAAAGAGGCTTTTCAGAGTATAATTTCTTGAAGCATTTCCCAGGTGTCATCCTAGGTTATAAATTATATGGAATCCAAAGTGTAACCCAGAAGGAAAAGAGGATATGGAAATTTCAGCATTCTATTCCCAGTGGTTGTAACTTCATCTCACATCATCTCTTAGGTCCTCTTTAGGCCACCACAGTGATGCTTTGCCCATTTAAAGAACATTGTGAGGAAGACCCATAAATATAGATTTGTTTACAGGATTGGGGGTTGGTGATATTTCAAATATAGTAATTTTTTAATATTTTTAAAGGTTAGAATGACATTTCTTTCTTCAATTATTTCCCTGAATTTACCTGTCATTCTTTGAAGCCTCATTCCGTCCTTTGATTCCAATTTTATATGTAAGTTTTTAATTGCTTTTTATTTTCTCAGCACCACAGCTTTCTCTACCTGTTCTTTTAAAATTAGTTTATTACCAAGTGCCATGGTCACACTCCAATATTTCATCTGGGTGACACTAAACTGAAGTGGCTTAGTTTATAGGCCATGTAATTTTGATGAGTATTAATTTTGCATGAAGATCAAGAACCCAGGGCAGCAAAAGTCATTCATGGAAAGTGCCTTCTCTCTGGAAGAACACTTGTATGATGAACTCGTTCCTTGATTGAAACTATTTCTAATTACATTAACCATATTCTCCCTCTAGTCTCCCACCATTACTAAGCTTGTTATTTCATTTCCTGAAGCCCTGGCACTTTTTAACTGGCATATCCCGTATGAAAATATTATGGCTATATCTAACTCCAGCATATTTCAGCCTGATGTCTTTAGCTAGACCATGTATATTGAAACATGAACCTTTTATTTTGCTAATAGTCCAAAAGAGAGTGCTTTGGCATAAGATCAGTCAGTGCTTGTCTAATGTAAATGGCCCTCATAAAGCACCGATTCCGTGATTTATTTAAAAAATTCTCATTGCTGTTTTGTTTGTGATAAGTATGTACTCAGAGCGTTTCCAGAACAACTTGACAGAGAGCAAAATATGGGAAGCATTTTCAGGAGTTCAATCAGCTGACACTCAGTACATGAAAAATCTCAGGGGAGAGGAGTTTGCCTTATGCCTTAAGAGTGAGAGCTGTGCTCTGGCAGAGCACAGCAGGAAGATCCTTCTGCAGTAAGAGCTACATAGCACTGACACTTCAAATGCTGGATACCAGTCTTCAAACCTCAGCTGAAATGTCCTTTATTTCAACCATGAAATTGGGAGAAAGGGTGATCTACAAGTACCAATACATTAATCACATTCAGCATCAAATCACTACATTGAACTGCATCTTAAAGTCATCTGGAAGGTAGGTCTCTCCAAGCAGAATCAATGCTAGAAGTTCCTGCCTCACTTTTATCACTGGACAGAGCTAGCTGGGTTTAACGAAATATGATTCATTAATGCATTTGCACACTTAGCCCTTGAATTCAGCCAGCTGCTATTTCTAGGTCTTGCTAAACATCAGCTTTCTCAAATACAATAGAAATTCAAAGTCATTTTCAGTTTATTCCATCCCTACTATCTTTGCATCAGTATCTGTATCTTACTACCATCTTGTCAAAGATACCAATTTCATTTTCCACTTAGTTTTTAGCTAACCACCTTCTATTGCTACTAGGGAAAAGAAAAAAAAAAAAAAAAAAGGACATGTTTCTATGACTTCTTGAAATGCTCTCTTGCCTGATGTCTACAAAATATGTGAACATTGAGCCATTCTGCCTGTGTCACTGTACCATGCTGAGCCATTGCCTGACTGTTTCTCTGGGCTCCTCAATATGCTATCAACATCAGTTGTCCCACATCTTAGCCCAGCATTCCAAGCTTCTTCTTCCCACTGCAAACTCTTCACAAGCCTGTGCAATAGCTGCTAGAGTGGATCATGGTCTATGAGTCAGTGTCACTAGCAGCATCAATAAGTAAACCCCCAGGGGTTTCACAGGCTTGGATGCAAATTAATAGTTAACTAAAAATTCATACAGATAATTCAGTGTTCACAACAGAAAAACTATGGCTAAGAAAAGGAGCAAACAGGCCACACCAATCTTATTCTAAAGGGTACACTTTCAAATTGCATAGAAGAGCATAACAACATTGGTGTCAGTAGAATTATGACAACTGATACCAAGGACATATGTGTCAGTCTTTGGTAAAACTTACATGATGCAAGGTCTTTTTCATAAGGATTTATTGGCCTTAATGTGTTGTTAACAGTTGTCTCCTGAGCTTTCATTTCACAGTTTTTAAACCAGCATCATCTCAGTAATCCCATGAGGGAAATAAAATGTCATATGACCTAAGCACCCAGTGCAAATTTTTAAAATGAAGCGTTCCTAAACCTCACAAGCCAAAGTTATTCACTCAACCATTCCATGATAAAATGCAGATGCCAAATCTGTTCTTAACCAATTTGAGCAGTACTCACATAAGTCTACCACCCACATCCTGTTTTAGTCAAATCTTCCAAGATTTCCTCAGCACTAGCTGTCGTGGCGTCCAATCTTTTTGAGGTTTTCTGATGCATGGCTAAATATAAAAAAGACAGTCTAGAAAAAAGAACAGCTGTGAGTTCGTGTATCAACAGGGAGACAAGCAACAGCCTCTGACTGTATCTGAAAACAGCAAACAGTCCCACAGAGAAATAAGGGCTTCAAACCACTTCATCAGAAAGACCAGAAATCTTCTGTCATTTCTAGGTCCCTTACTGGGATGCTGTCAGTGTGCCTAATGATTTGAGGAACTTCCACGCGTGGCACAGAACCCTCCCAAGGTCAGGAAATGTGAGAAATAAAACTGCTGAGGAGAACACAGAGAATTTTTCTTTCTCTAGCAGCTTTTAAATACCTGTGAAAGCCAAATAAAAATTTGCCTCTTTTTTTGGACCAGAAATAAAAATTCAGGTCAAAATCTCCTTTTTCTTTGGATTATGTTTTGGTGAGGTTTCAAGGAATCAGTAGAGTAACTGAAGTACAGTTATCTGCCCCTAGCAGAGACACCAGGAAACCAGCATGGATTTGTAGTCTATCGTATTTAACGTTGCTGAGTGATCCAAATGAATTAGCATTGATTTTTCTGTATATTTGTCCCTCTCCAAGATGTAATCACTTATTAATAATACCGAAACTGCTATTCTAAGAGATATTTTGTCTCCAAATTATTGTGGGGTTTTCTTTCATTTTCATATTTGTCTCTTCTATAACATGTTATTATCAGGGTCAAAATTTCTGGGAGCACATGTATACTAAAACTGGCTTAGTATTTCCTCCTGTAAGGAATTATGCCATAATCAGATAACCTGTCTCTCTACCTTTTCCCAAATCATGACTTCATTCTCCAGTGTGTAGGATTATTTCTGACAAACAAGTAACGGCTAATTTTTGTGGTAGGTCTACATGGCACATCAGACCCTTTTTCTATCAACATTTATTCTTTGACCTTTCAGGAACAGACTATTTTTTCCATCACCTTCCCTCATATAACACTTTTTTTTTTTTAGAAAAATACTATTACTATTGCAGAGATCTTGTAAAGTCTCATAAAAGCAAGGAAAAATGCAAAGCTTGTGCATTGACACCAGCTGTCAGCTCAGCATTTAGTTAAAATGTTAAGAGACAGAGCCAAGGATAAATTTGAAAGCATAATCTCATATATATCATGATGAATCATATCTTGAAATGTCTTACCTTAACTAGCCTGGAAGGGTGATTGTGAGTTGTAAGCGAGATGTCTGAGCCATTTTGGAAAGGAACTACACAGCGTGTGGCGAATTTATGAGCTGAAGGAATAAAAATTTACTAGAAGCTCTTAAAGATGGTGTGAATATGTATTAATTAGCAAAGTTATGGTGACATCATTGGTAAGTTTCTTTTTACAGAACTACAGATATAGTAGAGATGTAGTACTGTAGGAAGCCATGTAGACATAGGCAAGAAAATCAAATAAAAGCTTTACTGGTGATCAGGATTTCTAGGTGAAGTTTCCTATAAGGTCCAGATTGAAATGCTAAAAATGCTTTTTTTGGCCATAAATATCTGTAATGCTAGGACAACATCTCAAAGTTACTGGGATCTGGCATCATCATAAAGAACAAGATTTCCCTGCAAGATCCAAATATCATCAAGGAATGCAAATAATATATGATCGAGCCACTTTAGATTTGAATGAAGCACATCTCTTAAACTTAACGTCACTGGAGGCAGGTAGTTGTTCCATGCCCCCTACTCCTTGCATCTGTGTTAAACCTAGTACCATAAAAGGCTAAGGGAAAAAACACCAAATCTAAACCTCTTTCAAAGAAAAACAACAACCCTGTCTGAGAAGATTTAGGACAAATGTTACATTATAGATGCATAGCCACATTGCAATTGAGGAAGGGGTAAGTGTGAAAAATAAGCATTGCAAATTTTCTCTATGTATCTTATGCAGAACAGTTTAAGCTAAAAGATCAGAATTTAAAAACAAAATAGACCAAAGGGTGGCTGAGGGTGTTATGATCCTTTTATTAGAGAGATGCCTTCACCCAAGTTAAGGCGCAAACAAAACCATAGGTTGAAGTTAATAATACAGATTTTCTTTACTCATAAATGAGAGGTAGAGAGAGGTAGAAAGAAATAGAAAGGATGGAGAGGGAGTGATGTGGGGGAAGAGACACATGGATTAAGTAGAAAGATACCAACATCCATGGATCTGGCACCATCCCATTGTCCTTCTTCATCCTGGTCTTCTCAGTGATGGTGAGAAACTTCTCAGAAACTTCTCAAGGTTTCAAGACTTTTCACTACTTACACGTTTTAGCAAACAAAGCAACTAGTGCTCACTAGATACACAGTTCTGTGATTCTATTAGTTAAATGATTCACTTGCTTCCAATGCTAATAGTCCCATGCTCACTCTTTCTTTCCTTTTGACTAGGTGGGTTCTTTTGATTCCCTGGGCTGTGCATGATCTCCCTCTGCCAAAAGCACCTGCACCCAGTGGGAGCCTGTGAGGTGATGGTCTGTAGTGATGGAGAGTCCCCAGGCAGTGCAAAGGAGAGATGCTTTATTGTGAGAAACAGGTCTTTTCTAGCAGTTAGCCAGGTATCAGTTTACATAGTTTTAAATCATAGCAAACATAATTCAGCCAGCCACCATATACCATGATGTGAACACACACACACAGGGGTTATATAACTTTTCTGCCCCTAATTCAGCTGAGTCTCCTGTAGTCCTTTTCTACTCAGCCAAAGTAACAGGCCTTAGCCATGATTTTATAAAACCTCTCTCATAAAGCCTTATTTATCAGTAACAGGAGCTGCCCTCAGCACAGTTGCTGAGTTTTCTTCCCTTGGGGATTCTTTGCAGTGATCCATTCCTGTCCCCCAGCTTGTTTACCTCCCCTCTAGGCCTGAGATAATACACAGAGGATGGTACCACTTTTACCTTGTTTCAAGTTCCTGTCAAGTGCCTTACTGACAGTTCAAGTTTCAGGAATCCAAAGGCATATTCAGGAGTTACGGGGACATTTTGGTTGTCACAGGTGCCATCTGTCCCATCCCTTGGTTTGACTATCAGTGTGCTTAGGGGCAGTTTTCCCTCTCCACATTTTGGCACAATTGGGGAATTTCGTCTGGATTCATTACCCATTACCCCTCATTCTGTGCTAGTCAGAACTCACCAGGCCTGGAGTTAAAGCCATTCTGTGTTTATGTCAGGGAGAAGTCCTTCTGTGATTTTAACAGTGTTTGAGATAGGCAATCGTGATCTCCTTATGGAGGTTCAGAAATTTTGGGGGATTATTTGCCCCTCATCTGCACTCATTAGCAGACACAACCAGCAGTTTTGCCTGCAGTGTAAGGGGGAAGGGACACAAAGAAGCCCCACCCAAGGAACAGTTCTGAAACAGGAACAGAGATGTCTCCAGCCTTCACAAAGAAATCCTGTGTAACAGATGGAGCAACTGTGGGTGTGAAGTATATTTGAAGTTTGCATTTATTTATTCTTCATTTTTCTCTACTGTAACTTTGTTGCCAGTAAATAATCAAGAACTTAGCCCTTTGCTTTACTATTTTTTATCTGAATGCATATCTAGTGTTCAAAGTGACTGTGATGATTCAAAAAAAAAAAAAAATTAAAATTGGGTGTTTACACTTCCATGGAGATAACATCTAAGCAAAGAAGCCTTCCAAAACTAGTGCTGAGGAGCCAAGACAACTTTGGGACTTCCAGGAGTTTGTTTGCAACCACATTCCCTTTGCGAGCTGACATTGTGAAATAGTGGGATGGAAGGAGAGATTTCCCTGGGGTGTATTATCCTGATCCCCGCTGCAGGTGGCAAAAAAGACAAAGCATGTTTTCAAGAAATTTCATATCCTTGCTGAGTATTATAACCATTTCCTAATATTTCTGTGAGTGGCATTCTGTCCTTATAATTTCTTAGTTCTTTCCAAATCTTTTTAACTTCAACAAGGTCATTAACAATTCAGTTAAGCCTAAGTAACTTTAGGACTGGTTTATTTTTGAGTTAAGAATAAAAAGGCCAGAAAAGTTAGTGCTCAGGTTAATGTTGCCAGATGCTCCTTTCCATCAGTCCCTCTTGCTTTGGTCAGAACTGCAGGAGCTTGTATTCCCACCTCTGTTTTCTGATCCTCTTGAGAAGGTGATCAGTGCCACAGGATGGGATGGCTCTGGGCCCTCTTCTGTGCAGCAACAAAAAATCAGTATGTTGTGTTCTCCACAGTAATTCAGGAGAAATCAGTATAAAGACTGGTTTATTAATAATGTATTTATGAGATAGTGAGATAGAAAGCATTTAAAACTACTGGGGAAAGAAAAGACAACCACATTGGCAATTGCTTTAAAAACAGTAAGAATTCACCCTGTTAAATACTGAGCATCTACAACTTGCTCCCTTCCCTACGAGCTCAGGACAACCGATAACTGCACAATCAAGTCCTTAAAGACTTTGTTGCCCCTGTTAGGTCAGGAAACCCAGCTCCTAGGCACAGCAGAACGTTGCTGCACAAGGACAAGGACTGAATTTTATGTGGAGATAAGGATGTTTTTTTCAAATTGATTTTATGTGTGAGTAGGAACTCAAGACCTTTGGCCCTTGAAGACCTCAGCAAATTAGGCTTCTACTGCAAGGTGCAAGTCTCCAATCATCATTTTCCCTTTCCCTAAGAACCAAGTGACAGATACCTATGGAAGAAAGGGGGATAAACCTGCTGTAATTTAGAAAGTGAATAGCTCAAACAATCCTCCCTGTGGGGAGAGGGGATAAGAGCACAAACAAACTTGCAATAAGTATTATTTAGTGTTAGCAAACAGAGTATAGTCAACATACTTCAGGTATTACATGCTGGCTCCAGGAAATAGGCTAGGATAGGATGCAGTAGGTTCACTTTCAGTCGAGAAAACAGATAAATAACTTCACTTCCAAAGTCTTAACATGAACTGAAACTTGGGAGAGTCAACTAAAAAGCTCCTTCAAGTTCAAAAAACATAGGATGAGTAATCTGTCTCAACTACACATACCTGAAAGATGTTCTTCAGGTTCACAGATAACTCTAAGATCATGTCCATTCAAGAGTATTAATTATATAGCACATCTAAGAGCCATATTATAAAACTATTTTTTAAACGGTGAGGATCTTAGGTCAATATTAAAGGTTAAATTTACTGTTTCACACCTGAAAGACAGTCATGAGGTTTAAATAAGAATATCAACATAATATTAAGTGCTTTTAATTCGAAAAAGGAGTTAGTATTTAAAACTGATTAAAACTTATTAAGTAAACTACCAAATTAACTAATAAAATCTAAAAACTTAGCATAACTTTGATATTTTTGTTTTTAATGCTTTTTTCCATGACTAAACCAATTCCTTCTATTTTGTCTTATCCATCTGGGCCCCTGCTGGGAAATGTCATTAATGTTCCAGACCCCACTGAGTGGCAATAGTGCTACATGCCGAACAGAGATAATTGAAACAGGGACAGGTATTTCTGAAAGCACTCCCAGAAATCCTTAGATACAGACAAATAAATCTGGTAAATATTATTTAGCTTCCTGCAGAAACTGCTGCAGTAAGAGGGCAGATACTGGTGGTGCTGCTGCTTTGCTTCTCAAGTGTAACACAATATTTTGGTCTGGTTTCTACCAGGTTTGCAAGGCTTAGACAAAGGCCAAAACTTCTTTGAAAGACACTCAACTACCTGAAAAAGGGAAGCAATCTTAAAATAAAAAATGTGTATTACTTATTCAGCTGCTCCATCTTTCTGAAGAAGGTATCCTCAGTCCCAGTGATGTCTACAAGCTCTCCAATGTAACCATCTCCTGGCCAGCCTCTCTGGAAGCCATAATTCCATAACTCTGGTTTGGGAGAATAGACCACAGCCAGTCAACAGAGCAGCTGGCAGGGCTGTGCTCACCATCTGTCACTGCAAGGTGACCACAGACCTCACCTGACCATGGCCAGCAAACACCAACTGCTCTGGGTGGCCTACAGGGGGACTTTAGAGCATGTGGGGTGCTGTAGGTAAGTGGCAGACACACCATCTTCTGCTGTGGCAAATGTGGGACGTGCCCCCATGTCCAAAAGAAGTTAGTTGAAGAGTAAGAGCATGAATACTGCTTGTCACAGGGGTCCTGTGCGCCTGTCAAGGCCACAAAGATAACAAGAAGATGTTGAAAAGAGTGCAAATGGAAGATACATCTATGGAGGTGCGAGTATTTTCTATCAAGTGTCTACTTAGATAGTCAGCACTTACCATTTTCACAATGCTCTGAACAATCAGGGAAAGCAAGTGGAAGGGCCATGGAGAGCGAAGGAAGCCCCTATACACACTGCAGTCTATAAGCTTCCTCTTGGGAGACTGCTCCTGAGAACAGCTGATGTGCCCAGCTGTGGCCACCAGGTCTTTTTTGCAGACCCTTCTCAACAGGAGTTCCCTTCTGAGGGATGCACACCACCAGGTGCAAACAAGCTTCCATCTGCAGAGCCCTAGCTCCATCTGCCTTGTTTATCAGGGACTATATTCCCATTCTGTGGATATACAGCAGCATCCTCACTGTGTGAATCATTATAAGCTGCAAACTACTTGCAAAGTATGGGCACAAGTACTCCAACCAGGTAGTACAGCAAAGACAAATAACTTTTAACTGGCTAAGTAGACACTGGCTAAAGGAGTGAGAAAGTCTGTAGTACCACACGCAGCAGCTGGGGACTGGTGCTGCCTGCCTGTCTCATGGCAGCACTGGTGAGAGGTTTGCTCAGAAAGCCCCAGCAGAAAGGATGTTATTTTACACTGCAGGTGGTTTCCAAATGACTAACTCCAACACTGGAAACAGCTCAAGCACGGCAGCACAGAGCTATGAAGCCTGGTTTGTCCTGTTTCACAGCAGCTTCCTGCACAAACAAGCTCTTTCTTTCACACATCTTTTTACTCTTTTCAAATCCCATCACATTGCAATGCAAAGGAGGCTGAGTTCTGGATATTTGTTTTTTACCAAAACTGTTCTCGCTTCTCTGTAGGTATTTCCACTGAAAATATCCCAGCTGGGTGTAGTGACAGCATCTGAAATGTGATAAGACATCAGAGACATGAAAGAGATCAGCACTTAGCCTACTTGGAGGGGGCGGAGGAGGGGGTGGTTTATCTCTTTCCTGACATCACGTTGCTGCATGAAGTGAGATTTCTCCCTTCAGCCTTGGACCTTTTGAGGCTGGGGCACCCCATCGAGGGCTCTGGCTGGGACTGGGCACCTTCAGCCCCATGGCCAACCCCAGCATATGGCATGAAGGCAGAGACTGACAGCTGCTCCCAAAACTTCCAGCTCCTCTCCACCTGCCAGCAGCTTGAACAGTCACTGTTCTTCACAGGGAAGTGACTCAACCTACAGTCATGGTGCAGGGTCAAGCTGCTGGAAGGGAGGAAATGTCTTCAGCAGTGGAGATGAATGGATGGTGGATCCTTTAAATCTAAATCTGCATCTTGGAGATGTCAAATTACAATACTTAACTTTTCCAAGTAGTGTACAGCCTTTGAAAAACACAAAGCTACAGAAATGCTTCACTGAATTTCCCTTGGATTTAACCCAAAGCTGACATTACTCTGACTAATTCCACTTCTTTCTTCCCTTCATACCCTCAAATACGGCTAATTTTAGCAAGAAAGTGATGCTCTTTATTTAACAATTATTCCACTTACACACTGTGTCAAAGAAAAGCACAGCACTCTGCAGACCCAAACATGATCTGCTCCTGGGTTTCCATGTAGAACAGCTGTACCCCACTGCTGATCCACAATATTAGTGGACTCCATCAACTCAGCAGCCTGAAGTTTGCTTTTGAAACCTGAATGTGAGTTAATTTCACTTAACAGACACAGAAATCAGGATAAATGTCTTGGCAACAAATAGGGCATCTGCATTTCCACAGTGAATTACTTTGGAATTCTTATCCCATCCTGGTAACCACATTTTAAAAGAATCACCTTACATTATAGCAGCTTTAGCAACTGTACAGAGCTATGTAGAAGTGTAGAGCTACCTGCTGTGTGGTCTGGCTGGAACGAGCCAGTCAAATTTTGCTCAAAATAGATGTGCATTATTTCCATTTTTCTGCACTTTTCTTTGGCTGCATCAGTGAAAATCAAAACTGGGAAGTATCCATAAGAAAAAAAAAAAATCCATAAACAATACCAAACAAATAAACCCACCCATCAAATATGGGCTTTTTTTGATTTTGAATTCCCAGAAACCATTTTAAAATTAAACACTTTAATTATGAGTCTTAGTTGAAAGTATATTTTCAGTCACATATAGGTACACCTGTCATTTTATCCCTAGGCAAAAAAAAAAAGGATATAACATCTCTACTATGACATTACAACAAATTAACACAAAATCTCACTGTCACTGTTGGCAGACCACAAACTAATGAAAATTATCAAAACAAAGCACAAGTGAAAATATCAAATATTGGAAATAACCCAAACAACACACTTGTGGGCTTTGAAAGTAAAAATTTAGAAATTTTTTCCCACCCCAAATTTTTTGAAAGATGAGATTTTGAAAATCCTGGATTTTGTTCTCGGGCCAAAATTAAAATTAATTTCAATATGTGCAGATTTTGAAACTTGATGACAAGGTGATTTCCCTGACAGCTGTAGCTGCTACAGCACCAGTGTGAACTGATGTGAGATTCACAGACAGGCATTATAGGTCAATAGGAGAAAGGGATGTTTTAATCAAAATGACTTCTCCAACTTAAAGAGAAATTTTGAGACATTTTTTTAAGCAGACTTCAGACACAGACAACAAAGGTGAGGGAATCGATATTCTTTTCCAGTGACATAATTTGCACTTGTCTCGCAAAACTAGGCTGAAATCATTTCGCATCTTATGAGAGGCATTGCCCACACAGAGAAACCAAAAAAACTTATTATCTACAGGCAAAATAATCTGAGGGAGCAGAAATAAATGGAATAGGGTAGAGATTTCTGTAGTGTCCCTAGAGGAAGTGGATCCGAGGGCATCAAAGAGCATGAGGAACTTTGTGAAATACATTTGAATAATGTCTTTGAAATAGAAAGAATGGGAAGACATGAGAAGTGATACAGAAACTGCTAATTTACATCTCTCCACTCACTGTCTGTGCAGGCAGCACACCATTTCCCTGAAACTTTCAAGCCTTGGTGCCTGTCACCCAGTTCTGAGAAGGCACCAGAACAGTGCCCTGGCACTGATGACTCATGACAGGGAGCAGCAGCTCAGTCACTTCTGATTTCCCCTACTACTGCACTGTGGCTGTATGTCTCTGAGCAGGTGGAGCACCTGCCTTCAGGTCTCATCCTGAAGGAGCACTAGAGAGTTGAAGTTGATTGATCTGAATGAAAAGAGAAGAAAGTGAAAACACTGGCATCTTCTATTTGCCATATCAAATACATTCCCTTCCAGTGTAGGAAGGTTCACCTTATCCATTTCAACCCTTTATCTTTTGTTTTCTGTGCTAAGATTTTCTCTGAACTGTCCCTCCAGACTTGACTTCAAGACTTGAAGAATATATGATAAAACCTGACCAGAGTAAACCTTGCTCAGCTGTAAGTCTCACAGTGAGATTTCACAAGATGACTCTTTCCTCACATACAGCAGAAAACATAATTTCCAAAAGAGGTCCTATTTTTTTTGCCACCTCCAAATCTTTGCTCAGGTATCCAGTCAAACCTCACCCCTAAGAGCGGCATCAAAATAAAGACTACGGGCATTCCTTACATTATTGCTTCTATTTAGATATTACCACAAAGAAAGGGCCTCATGCAGCTTTATCATCCGAGTCAGATTCATCAGGGGTAGGGTGGAAGCAGGAAGTTACCTGTGGAGAAGGCACCCTGTAATCCCTGAAAGCCCTGATCCAGCTCCACTCATTCTTGTCATCCTTACTAGCATAAAGCTTGGGAATTCAGCTGCCCTTTGTACGAGGTTAATGAAAGAATTGCATCTGTTTACAGACAAGCAAGGACCAGCCATAACCTGGTCTGCATGAATAAGTGGTTTTTAGGGAGGAACAGAAAGGTCTAAACCACAGAAAACAAGAAATTGAAACCAAGCATGGTTCAAAGTTGTTTTGGTTTAGATCAAATGACACATACACAATTTTTGAACCACAGAATTTATGTGCTTTCCTAGTGATTAATATTTAAAATGATTGTTTGGCAGTGGACACTCAGTACATGTCTTGCAAGGACTTGGCACAGAGAAGAGGTAAGTAATCAGAAATGTGCCAAAAACTTGTCAAAGAAAAACTTACGCTCAATACTAATCAAGCTCAACTCTGTGCCAGTCCTCCCACTCATCCTTTCATAGGAGAAAGTCTTGCAGCGTGAGCCTGCCCATGCTGCTTCAGAGACAGCCAACACCTTCCACAGTCAGCTGACAAAAATGAAAGTTTGGGAGGCAGAAAACAGAAGAAAAATACAACTCACCTCCTGCTCTGCAGCAAGGATCACTGCTGGGCACAGAGTCCTGCCTGTTCTGCTCAGGAGACTTCCAAGAGTAAAAGACTTAATTTGCATGTCTGGAGCACTAAGAAATAAATTTCATTGTGCCCCTCATCCAGCGTGTTTTGGTCCCCAGTGCCATTGGTGTGGCAGCTTGACAACAGCCACCATATTTTTCTGCTACGAAAAGATTCATGCTAGAGGCTGCATCAGAGACACCAAACTCATTAAGAGTTGTCCCTGTCTGGATGAGAGATGCAGTTGCAGAGCAAAGTCATCTCTTTGCTTGGCACTTCTGGCATTCAGTGTGCTAAAGGGCTCCCTCAGGATACAGCCCATGCCCAGAAACTGCCTGGGGCAGGGAAACAGGTGGGGTTTGTTTGGAGTGGGACAGGGACACAGGTGAGGTTTGTCTGGAATTGGACAGGGACACAGGTGGGGTTTGTCTGGAGTGGGGCAGGGACACAGGTGGGGCTTGTCTGGAATGGGGCAGGGACACAGGTGGGGCTTGTCTGGAGTGGGGCAGGGACACAGGTGAGGTTTGTCTGGAATGGGACAGGGACACAGGTGAGGTTTGTCTGGAGTGGGGCAGGGACACAGGTGAGGCTTGTCTGGTGTTGGGCAGGGACACACAGGAAGGATTTGTCTGGCATGCTGGGGCAAGTTGCTGTGTTCAGATTGCATTTTCCTACTCTTTTTAGAGAAAAACCTCACAGAGGACAGCCACAGACACCACCACCCAGAGTCAGGGTTCTCCTTGTTT
This sequence comes from Certhia americana, assembly GCA_018697195.1. Classification (NCBI taxonomy): domain Eukaryota; kingdom Metazoa; phylum Chordata; class Aves; order Passeriformes; family Certhiidae; genus Certhia; species Certhia americana. The sequence continues at coordinate 103,216,489 of CM031857.1, forward strand.
GCAGGGAGACGAGCACTGGCTGAGCTTATACACACCCCTTGTCCTGCCCTGTGCTTCCAAATGGCATTCCCCACCTCCCATCACGGGTAACATTTCTCTCCCACCTTCCCTCACAGGATCTGAGGGTGCCATTCCAATATGAGCACAACTCATGAAAGCCCTGCAAAGCCCAGAGTGCCCATGTTCAGGATGGAAATGGAGAGGTTAATTATCATGTGGGGTGTGGGAGGTCATTGTTGGAGCCACCAGTGTTGTTAGCATTAATTTACTTGGAAAAAACCTTCTTCTGAATGACGGGCATACACGAGTTAAAAAAGTGAGGGCCATTCATACCACCATTTTTTGGTTTTGCACCTGAGCTAGCAAATGCATCTTCCAAAGTGCTTTGGAAATTAAGTGCTTTGAAACATCTCTTGAATAATGTTTCTATCTCCAATGACTATAGAGAGACCCCAGAGACACAAATTTCTGTCTGAATATAGGTAGTTATGGTACACTGGTGTGTACCCCTGTTTCCTGTACAGTTTATATACCCTGATTTTATTTAGGCTTAAAAATAGGATGCATCAAAATTTTTCTGAGAATCTAAACGAATTTACAACTGTCTATGCACAGAAAGTTTCACTAACTTCAAAGTGTTTGTTAATATCACTGTACCCACACAGGGTACATATGTTTAAACCCCTGCAGTCAGAACTGCATTTGGCTGGGAATCTGAACCAAATCCTCTCCTAAATTTTTGCCATTTAAAGAGGTAAACACTACATATAGATAAGAGCTTTAAAAAATATTTTTACAAAAATTTAACAACCGCAAACAAAAGAATAAAGCAGCAGTTGTGTTCTCCCAAAGACACAATCTCCTATCTGCACAGTTAGAGAGTGCTCCAGAGCTGCACACATCACTGTTTATATTATCAAGAGTACTGCATGAAAAGGGAATTTTAAGGAAGCTAGGGCTACACTGGTACCTGTGCCATTGAAACATAGGAGAAAAGACAGGCACAACTTGTGTCACTCTGGCAAACAGCATTAGAAAAAGGAAATTAATCTCCCAGCTTCCAAAGCACATTGCAAACATTACAAGAGAAAATATATATATATATATTGTGAGGGCAGTAATTTTCTTTTCTTTTTCCAATCCCTTTTCTTTCACTCTCTAATCAACATTTTGAAATGCTAAAAATAATACCCCTTACACATCTTTTCTACAGTGTTCATTTCCTGGAAGGGAAAGTTGATCAGCAAACATAATCACCACAGTGCCAATCATGAGTCCAAAGACATTTATTTTCCCAAACAGACTAAATCAAGTCCCTTGTCCCTCTCTGTGAGAGATAACACACAGGAAAGGCACCCAAGGGGATGGGGGAAGAGGGGGAGAGGTAGGGTAGGAAGAGGCCAAAGCAGTGGAGACACATGCACTATTTGCTTAAGATAATAGTTCAGAAGAAGCTCAAAAACAACAGAAATCTTGTAGTTCTAATCTGCAGCTTGAAAAATACTAAGGTTGGAAAAAAATCTCTGACAGAGCAGCTAACATTTAAATACTGCTGTTGTTTGAGGACACTAGCAGGAAAAGGAAATGTAACCACTGTTGCTGGCTTGCCTGGTTTTCTCTCTCCCTCATCTCTCAGCAAGGGTTCACACACATCCTCAGAAATCCTGCACACCAGAGTGACCCAAGCTACTTCTCTTGCTGAGGTTGGCAGTAGGGAAACACCACTGAGCTTCAGAAAGTATTTCAGGATCCTTCGTTCCCAGGATTGGCAGGGGGTGAGACCAGATCATAGAGCTCCAGTGGTGCTGTTTTTCTTTCTCTGCCTGATGGATGCAGAAATTGTGGTCAGGCTGCTACAACAAAAGGAGCCCTGGACCACAGCTAGTAATGCTACACTTCTTGGTCCCTCCTTTGGCTCCAGCAAGGAAATTTTGCAGGATGCAACATTATATTGAAAACTGTTCCCTTCCTTATTGCTAGATAAATAGGCCAGTGTATGACCACAAGGAAACAGTCCTCTCATGGTGGTGGCTTCAGGTGTAAATTTTAACCTTTGATAAAGCAAAGACAGAGCAGTACAGAATTAAAAAACCTTTTCATTACATTTTTAATTTCAGTGTAACTTCTAGCCTGTTATCTGAACAATAACTTCTATCAGTTTTAGATTCTCGCTGCTTTTTCCCCCTAAAATTAAAATCTTTGCAAATTATTGTTGTTGTTACATTAATCACACTTTCTACAGGAGAACCTATGGCACCAAGGATTAATGAGCAGATAACCAAGCATTAATACAGATAAATGAGATCTACCTACCTCTAGTTTAAGCACTCACCCCCACATGCTCCACACTGGAGCAAAGAGATCAGATGATGTATATTTCTGTGCATCCCTAGGGCACTAACCTAAAACCAATCCTCCCTAGTACCCCCAAAGTATCAGGACCCCAGGGAAACTACAGTCCAGATAGTCCAGACAGAAATAGGAGGGGGAAGGTGGTGAATCACACGTGTGGAGTGTGGTAGGTGCAGGAAGGGAAAGGTGTATCAGTTGGGAGAATGGGATGATTAAGGAGAGAACTAAGACAAGAAGGCACTTATAGGGACATCATGAAGTGGAGGCAGCTGGAAGGGCAATGAAGGTAGGTGACAGAGCTTCTTACACAGGGAGAGCCAGCACATCTGTGCAGGGCAGAAGCAGCCCAGTCACAGCTGCACATCCTTTGACTCATCTCTCTTCCCTGGCCCAGGAGCCTCCAGGGCTGCCCCCAACACCTGGGCACACAGAGACTTTGGTGGCACTGTGCCAGCAAAGTGACACACCAGAAAGGGGATAATAAGGATCCTTAGCTCCTGGATCTCAGGGCTAAAAGAGGCATTTGGAGCAGCTCTGCTCAGTCCATTCTTGAGAGGCAGCACCAAGGGTCACCCAGTTATCCCTCCATAGACCCAACCAACCCATCTCTAATTAGCATTCAGAGGGGCATGCAGACTGGCTATGAAGATATCAAGGGATGGCAAATCCATCATTCCTTTCATTCATTGATTCCTCTAGTTAATCCTCTTCACTGAGAAAAAAAATTTGGCATCACATCTGAGTCCCTTATAATCTGTCACCCTCAAAATATGAAACTACTACTGGAAGCTAGATGTTCAGGATAGTTCTGTGTAAGTCTCTCAAAAAAAGTATTCTCTTGTACAAACAGTGTTTGGACATGTGATCAACCAGCCACATCTGGATGAAAGCATTAATTTGAATTATATGGGCATATTTTTTGGGATCAACCCTTCTGCCAATATTGTGCACCTCTGTCTCATACCTCATATCCAGAACAGTGCTGTTTCATCACAGAACTTTGTAGGGTCAGCAGGAGAAGCCAGGGCTGCCTGACAAAAGATGTGTCTTCACACAAAAACAGGCAAGAGGTTTCATTCAAGTATGTGCTTTGTAGGAATTCCAGGAGAATTCCAAGAGAAAAAGAAAGTGGTAGGTTTTTTTCACGTAGACTCAAAGATGTCATTTTCTGCCCAGTTGCCTTGTTTCATGGAATGTCAAGTAAATCTGCTTGTTTAGTAGACATAGTCTGGCAGTAAAACCCAGTATGTGAATAGAAAAGGACTCCTTATTTTGCTTTAAAGTATCATAAATCAAATTTGCCCTTACACACAACTTCTGCAGCAAAGCTTGTGGAGTGTGAGCCAGCAGGAATTTCAAGGAAATAATTGTATTTTTAAAAGTCAGCCACAGCATCTGTATGTGTGTTCATGTTTCATTACATGGCAGTAATGAAAACTTATGCAAAGATAACTGCCCACAGATAAAAAAATGCACCTGGTGTTAAGAGTCTAGCAAAGATACCTTAGAGTATCAAAGGTTAATGGAGATTTTAAAAACATTAATGCTTTAATTTCAATTATTTTAAGACTAACCATATACTTAATGCTTTGCTGAGACTCCTTGGGCTTTGCTTTTCAATAGCCTTGGGATCCCAGCAAGGGCAGTTCACCACTAGGTATAAGTAGATAATAGTTTAATAAGAGCATAGGACAGCTATTTTTTCCATAATTATATGACAGGGCTTTATCCACTTCCAATCAAAACCTTCTTCCCACTGAAACATTTAATTTGCTGAAGTTGAAATTTAAAATTCCCTTATAGCCATCAGGCTTGGGGTCTTTCTTAATATCACTAACAGTTACAAAAAAAAAAAAAAAATCATCCTATGGCAACACTTTAACCTTTTAGAAGTGTTTTCTTCTCTTCCCGGTACTGAAGGGAGGTTCCGAATTAAGCTATCAGCAAACCATTCCATAAGGAAGATGAGAGATCAGATATGAACTGCAGCCCAGAGCATGCAGAGTATATATGCAGCTAGGGAAAAAGGTGCAATGTGTGGGTTTTTCAAATTTATTTCATTGGAGAGAGTTTATAAGAAGAATTAATGATAGCCAGAATCCAAATCTTATCTCTCTAAAGGGCAGTGAGTATTTCGCAGAGAAGAAATGCTTTCAGCTTAATTGTGGAGTTAAGCAAATAACTACATTTTTGACTAGGCAGAAGAGCAAAGATTTGCAAGAATTTAAATTGCATTTGAAATTATCTGTGACTTTAAATTAAGATGTCTCTAGAAATAATGCTGGGTATTATCTTTCACATAGAACTGAAAGTGAAATTGGCTTCTCTACACAGAAGGTCCTCTCCACAGTACAATAAATTGTATTAATCCATTAGCAGAAATGTCAAGCTCAACTGATAATTATCAGCTGGCTTTGTAAAACCAACAGCCATTCCTCATTAAATTTATGTGAGAGATCTAACTAAAGAGGTCCATTCTGAGATATCTGATGATCTTTTACTTAATGTAACAACCTTCTTGCAGCACAAGACTGACTTTGCTGCAAAATGGAACCTGACTTCCAGGCTCCAGGGTTTCACATCAGGCAGAGAGGGTTCAGAGCATCCTGCCACTAGAAACAAAACTGCACTAGCCCAGACCAGAAAAGAAGAATGTACCATAAGTTCACTCCTACCTCTCGGGTCTTAAAAATTTTTTTTTGATGTGTGTTTTCACAGTGCACCGAGAAACCCGAGAATGTAAAAGTCTTTTTCCCCAGCCTGAGATTCAAGAAATGGTTGTGAGCTGTCTATTCTGTTTTTTCGAGTTGTTTATTCTTTCTTATCTTTACATTCTTTCCCTGACAAGCAAAGGTCTGCCCTGCAGGTCAGTCCAGGCACAAATCCCACCCACACAGGGCAGTGTGTACTTTTATATTAAAACCCACATAAACAGTATTTACAATAATTTTCCAATACCTATTATTCATGTTAGAAAGGCAGACTCTAAACCAATTATCTGCCACCATCACTGCAGAAGATGGAGCAGATGAAGAAGAAGGAAGAAGTCTAGAAACCATGAGGTTTACTCCGTCTTGTCTTCCCTGCTTGCCATTCTAGAAACCCCATAAATCTGAATTTCTCACCCTGTGATAAACTACACACTATGCTACTATCTAATACACATTCTTGAAAGTTCTGCTTCATTCCAGAGCTTATAAAGCCCTTTTCATGAACAAAGGTTAAAAACAGTGTTTGCCAAAGGTTTAAAATCCCTTAAACATGCAAAGAAATATTTCTCAAAATTTCTGATTCCAACACCTCCCATGGAAAATCTAGGATGGAAAATGTGTCTGTAAGCCAGGCAGAGGGATGTGAGGGCTGGGGCTTGTAGGTCACAGGGAAGCAGTGGTGTTTGGATGGATGCCAGCACCAGAAATAGGTGCCCTGGCACACCCACAGGTCCACAGCAGCAGCATCCAGTGCAGCCCAGCTGGGACAGACTCTTGTCTTCTCTCTGCCACAGCAGAAAGTCTGCATCTGCAGGATTGGGTTCAGAGCACCCCAGGGAAGTTCCTGGCTCTGCTGAACACAGTGGTGGATTTCCCAACTGCTCCAGCAGTGCTGGTGTTTAGAGAAAGGGCTGTACAAAACAACATTGGCTGCTGGTGAGAGGGATGAGCAAGGAAGATTGTTTTGGTTTACTCCAACCCACTGTGCTTTATTCCTAGTGGCTAGATTTATGCAAAAAAAAATGCAGAGAAATGTATATTAACTCAGTTGAAGGGATATTTTTTTAAATCAAGTGTCATCAAGATAAAATTTTGCCACTTCTGTTAAAAACAAAAAACAAAAAACAACCAAAAAAACCCAAAACCAAAAAACAAACAAAAAATCTGTTTTAATTTTAGAAAATCCTAACACTTAATTTACCATGAAGACTATGGAGATACCCAGACAAATTCTGGGGGTTTGCACATTAGGGTGACACTATTTATGGCACCGTCTCAGTGAACATGAGGAGGGAGAAGCATAAAGGCTTAATCTGTTCCCCCTGGAAACCAGAGTGGTGCCCTGATGAGGCAGGACTGGGCTGCCTGCTCTGTAGCAGCATGTATAATGGATGAGACTTTCAGGAGGTGGGTGTTCAGGTGCCAAAAACTGATGCTCACAGAACCGTTAGTCACTTCTGAAAAGCCTTTGGCAGGATCCCTAACTACATGGAACCAATCCATAGCTATACAGCTCACAAGTGGGATGCTACAGACTTAATGGTCTGTTCTCAAGCAGATATACGGTTTGTTTTTGTTGAGTTATTGAGTTTGTTGATGGCTTCTTGGAGCAGAATGGGATTGAATGAAAAAGGGAAGGTGATTCACAGAAAAATGGTTCAGCTGACCAAAATACACCTTCTCTGCTCTGTGTCACTGACTGTCACTGTCAGCTCCAACTACAGACAGCTTGGAAAGATTTTTCCCTTCCTTTCTTTTTATCTCTCACCTCACAACAACATGAGTGTGTGTCCTTCTTCACAATGACTGATGAAGGCCTGAAAGCATTTTAGGAGCAATGGGCTAAGAAAAGAGGATGAGGAACAAGCCTGGTCCTAGCTCTTCCTGAGCAGTTCATGGTGAGAACTATGTGGATACATTGCACCAAAAGGGAAGAGGAGGCAGCACCAAGACTTTAACAAATTGGTTCTTAGTCAGCAGAAGACTCTGGTCACCAGGATGAAAGGGGTAAGAAATAAATGAGGTTTGAAATGGGCAAGGGAAATTTCCTCCTCAATCATTGGCCCTTTACTCTCAAGTCAACAACTTAGTAGTTGTAGTCAATACCATCTCCTTTCTCTTATGTGATTACCCAAAAGGATTAAAAACCAGTTGTTGTTACTGACACTTACTTTTAGAGCCATTCAAGAGACTGAGCTTTAAAACAGCAACAAAACAAAAAAAAATTATGGCAGCAGAGAGCAAAGATACACACAACAGCTCCTCAACCACTCAGCATTTCAGCTGCATTAAACAAGACACCCTACTGGCATTCAGGCCAGAGGGACTGTGACAATAACAGGGCCTCAGAACTGAGACACTGCTATGTGCCATGGCAGACACCTCCCTGAGCCCAGAGGAGGCACTGCAGACATGCTTATAGGGACACGGAAGGCAGAAAGGCAAGACCTGCACGAGGATTTTCCCTGTGTGGAGCTAGCATGGGATGGGCAGAAAGCTGCCCATGAGAGCAGTGGTAGGCCTCCCCTGAGCCCAACTGCATGCTGCAAAGCAAGGCAGAGGAAGCCTTTGAAGTTTTGCAGTCCAGCCTTTTCAGTGGCAACACTTCTCCCCTTGAGATGACACTGAAGTGCCTTCATCCATCTCTGAGATGTCCAGGAGGAAACTTTAGTAGCCCACATACCTATATTCTTCAGCTGGGTCTCAACCTGTGCAACTCATCTAGCATACACTATACACTCAGACTTCTAATCTTCAAACTGTTTAGTGGATCTGAGCAAAACAGAAAGCTTGACAGAATGCCAAAGAGAGCAGGGGCAAAGAGGCAATCTGTTAAAATATTTGTGAGGAGGATATAGGGGGAAATGGATTTAGATGGAGAGGGAGTAGGTTAGATATTAGCAAGTAGATTAAATATTAGCAAGAAATTCTTTACTGTGGAGGTGGTGAGGCACTGGCACAGGTTGCCAAGAGAAGTTGTGGATGCCCCATCCCTGGAAGTGTTCAAGGCCGAGCTGGATAGGGCTCTGAGCAACCTGGTCTAATGGAAGGTGTCCCTGCCCACAACAGGGGGTTGGAACAAAAACATCTTTAAGATCCCTTCCAATCCAAACCGCTCTGTTATTCTATGATATCCTAAATCCTTGCTTTTTATTCATCATGGACTTTGCAGTGCCATTTAGGAACCTGTTTATCCAATCAAAACATTTTTCTAGATGAGTAGTCCACAACTAAGCTTAGCAACCGTATAAATGTGCCCAAACAACCCAGTCATTCCATTGCAGCACACATAATCTACTGTATTGGCATGGCTAGTTAGCAGTCAACACAAAAAACAATTCAGCCAAAATCTGACAAAAAACTCCAACCTGTTCATTTGGTTCCCATTTATCAATGTAAAGGAGATCCAAGGGGATTTTCAAGAAACAGCCATGAACAGTGCTCTGACAATAAGATATGATGTTAAAAAACTACAGAAGGGCTCTGGTCAAACATCCCAATGGGTCCCTCCTCCCTTACCCCAGGGTGAATTCAGCAGTGACATGATCACCTCCTGGTCCTCTAATGGTGCAGGCCTGTCAGACTTCACCTACCTTTCATGATTTGCGCATTTGACAGGCGTGTCACCTCTCTGCAGGGCTCAGACACAATCTCAGGCACTGACAAGGGAATGAAAACCATTTGGCTTAGGTACCAAATTGCCAGTCAGGAGAACAGGACATTAGTATTTGCCTCTTTCCCAGGCAGCTTTTGACATTTTGCAATTTGCAAGCATTACCAGAGAGCTTTTCACACCTGCCTGGAAACAGAAGTCAGGGCTTCATCATGGCAGGTCGAGTCTAACACTGTCACAATGACTTTCAGCGCAAAAGTATCCAGCTCTGCTATATAAAATCAACACTTCATCCGTAGCCTGCTTGACTAATCAAGAGAAATCAGGACAATATCAAATGCTCTTTTAAAAGTCCTCTGGAACTCACCAGTACTGCAAGTAATAGGGCAACCTGCCTTTGAGTAACTTATTCCTGGTCTTCAACGTAGAGATAATCCACTTTTAAGTAGGGCTGACTGGAAGGCTGGATACCTCATCTAAAAACAAAACCAAAAAATATCCAGAAACCTTAAACTCAAGTATTTACAAGCAGACTAAGTACCTCTTACATCCAAACACCAGTAGTCTAACCAGCTCAACAATTACAAATCACTGATTTAAATCCCACTGCCATCCAAATGGCATATGTTTAGAGCCCTAACATCAAATTCATTTTATCAGCCTAAATCCATGCATCTCATTCCTATTTTCATCAAGACACTTGGCACAGGCCAATAAATGGGAAAGAGCAAGATGCAAGGAGGGAAGGGATAGATAAGCCTTTGACCTGGCTTGCTCAAAGCACAGCAGCCATTGATATTGGAGGAAATCACACAGCTAAACCTGGAAACAACTCAGCTGTATAAAGGCATTCAGCAAGGCTGAGAGTTTTCTACCTGCACTAAAGCACATGGGTTTATCACCTGATGCTCATTGATCTTTGCAAATTACTTGCCAAATGTAAACTAACTGGGGCATAATTTCCATAATCAGCGACATGAAACTGAGGGTAATATTGTGCATCTATGCCTCCCAGGAGTCAAAGAAGTGATAATATTAGCACATAACCTTGTCTACTGTAGGAATTCACCCAGGAGACAGCTCCAAAATTGTTTGTTTTCTGCACAAGACATGTTATGTGCTCATCTCAGATGTGGGGTAGCCTTCAGACATATCCCTCCACCTTGGAATTACTGAGCTCAGGTCAAAACAGCAGTAAAAATGCAGCCTGACATGGCAATGCACAGCCCAGTTCTGGCTGAAGCCTGCAGAGCATCTTTGTTCTTCCAGGCCACTGCTGGCAAAGCCAAGTGAAGACAAGTGCAAATCCATACACAGTGCCAACATCCAAGCCTGTAGCATGATTCAAGTGTGTTTTAGTTAAAATATATTAGACAAAATGGTCAGTTGGCTCTTTTCAACTAAATTCACAGTCATCAAACCGCAGGAGAGGCTATTGCCCCACCTAAATATCTGTCAGTCAAAAACAAAGGAAATTTGTATCTTTTTGCTGAAGGTGTCTGTTTGAGGTCATTTAATTACTTCATAAACCTGAGTGTCAAAAGGATTGATACTTCCATTTTTACCAATTACTCATAAATATGCTGGTCCACATCACGCACATTTTTGAAGAGCGTGTTAAGGATCTTTCTACTGTCCTGAAAGACTTTAAGAAGGTTTCTCCCACCCATAAACAAAGACCACTATGGAAAAATGTCTGTGTGAATCCACCAAAATCTGTGCTATGGAAGATGTCTTCTCTTCTGAAATGGAACAAAGTTATCTTATAAATTGTCCATGAGAAGCTGTTCTAAGGGATAAAAAAGGAAATATTCTTAATTCCTACACAGCAGAGGGGAAAACTGTCTGTCTCCATCTCCATGGAATTGCCCAGGAGGAGTTCCAGGCCCTGTGCTCTGGGACTGGCCTCCTCAGTCCCAAAGGGATCATGCAAACACCTGGCACCTGCTCTGTCAGGGGCATTCTGAAAACACCAAGGATCAAGGAATAGTGTGCAGATCTACTATGTATGTCCAAGTCACCCTACCAGCACTAAAAACCCAGGAGAAAGATCCTCAAAAATTACTGGAGCTATGGAAAAAAATTAAAAATATTCCTTGCATGAAAGGCTTCTTTATCTGTCCAGTTCATCCAAGAGAAGGTTGAAAGGTGGCTTGATCACAATTTACAAGGGGCTATACACAGTTTATGGCCAGTTCCCCTCACAAGCAGGGTAAAACATCCATTTTAGCAGACTTTGATTTATAGTTAAACAACATATTGCTATTTTCTAGTGCTTCTGCTGTAGAAGAAAGGGGTTTATTTCATACAGAGGCAAGGTTTACCAGGAATCTTTGATGGACTAGAAAGAACCAACTGGATCCCAAATAAGCTTAGAAGGTACAGATTACCTCTTTCAGGTACCATCGTGAAAAGAGTCCTCACATCTTTGGTGGCAAGACTTCCTACAAACCCTTCACAGTTTTTAAAGAACTGTAATTCTTTCTATATTCTTGCAAATAGTTGGCTTTTTCTTTGCAGTTCACACTTGCTGTTGCCAACAGATGTTATCAATTTCTGTTTGAAATACAAGAAATGAACCATCATAATTTTGAATGCATGGGGGGGGGGGGGGGGAAATCCTTCTCCAGGAAAAAAAAAACAAAAACCCAGACTTGAAAACTTTACCAAACTAGAGGGGAATTCATAGCCAGATTCATGACTAGATCCCTGTGATATCTGATTCAACAAATCACAGCCTAAAATGAGAGCCCATACTTCTTAGTAGGAACACAAAACATTTTAGCTATTGAATGTGTCAGATGTAGTGCTATAACAAAGACGACTGTAATTGGCAGCAGACTGATCACCTGGCTTGAATGCAAAGGCTAGAGCAGACTGATTTTTATAATTAAACATAAAGTGTTGAAAAATTAGATGCCTTGCAATTACAAGATGGGAGAAAACACACCTTGTTCTACAGTAGCTAAACCCAAGAAACATGTGTGTTCATTTGATGATAAAATTCTTCACTGCACCAATTATGCACCAATATACATTTACAGACACATTTATAAATGTGTATGTGTGTATACTCACATATACATTTTACACACAGGTACGTATTTCTAGATGTAAAAGTTTCCAATAACAATTTGACAGAGATATGATAAGATATGACCTTTCCCATTACTGAATGCTTTGCATTTTGCTACTAATGAGTAGCAGAGCTTAGAAGTTAACATACAGAACAGGCAGGCATTACTTCTGTGTGATGCTTATTTGTGGATCTTGACATTTCTCTAAAACCAGTCACTCAAGGAAGGAGCTATGGCCACTTGGAGGGCTTAGAAAAATGAAGGCTAACGTAACAAAATCAAGCAAATTTGTGATGACTCACTGTCTAACACGTCAGTGTACTCATCACAAGATCCACTGGGAAGGAGAACTTGTCCACCATTTCCTCAACCCCATATATGAATTGGAATCACAGAGTAATGCTAATCAATACAGAGAGCTAGAGCAGCTTTAGAAGGATATTCAGAAAAATAATTATACTGGATGCAACATTTCCAGACACCTTTCAATCCACTTGGCAACATGATGCTCAAGGAGCAGAGAAACAGCCAACATTCAACCATGCCCTTTAAACAGTTTGCCTGTAGAGACAGTGCATGACTCACAAAGCAGGGTATTCTCAGCTGAGACAGCAGCTTCTGACTCAGCAGCGAGCAGCCAAATGTCTGCTAGTAAAGGTGATGGAAAGGTCAGTCTGATAACTTCCAGTGAAGGAGGAGCTGGTAACAAGTTGAGCTCCCTACCTTGGGCAGCACAATTTGGCTGGAGAAGCTGCCAGGTGTCCTTCTTGTGCTGCAAATACTCAGTGAAGCAATAGGTGCATTTTGGACTGATTTACTAGTTCTCATAACTACACCTTCCAAAAACAAACTGGTCTTTGGATGTAGAGGATGACACGTATGGCACCACCCCACAGAATCTATCCTGCGAGTTTTTAAAGAACAGGAATTCAAAAGCAAAACTGTTATTGCTGTTTACATATCTTAAGCAAAATATGTCCCAGGCTAATGCTCATCCATCCCTTCTCAATAAATTATACTTGCAAGTCAAAGTATGTCTCATCACAAAAGGAAATTAATGACTCAGGTGTTGACTCGGTCCTTTGCGTCCAGCAGGGACGGGACACCCTGAGCCCCAGTGTCTGCTGCTGTCCCCACAGAAGGACGGCTGCCTTGCAGGGACAGCCAGCAGGACATAGCAGTAGCTCTCAGACAAAGTCCTGGGGTACCGCATGCAGCACTGGCAGTCAGAGAGGAAAGAAGTTTAACAAGTAAACATGATGGCTGACTATTGAGAAAAATCCCCCTTCTCCTGCATTGCCTATAAGCCAGAAATGATGGCAATTGGAAAGGCAGTACAGATGAAGCTAAATGTAAAGAAACTGCACTCAAGAAGATGCTTTGTGGTTCTGAGTTCCTCTGAACTTGGTGAGGAGTTCAGAGCATAACAAACACACCTCTAAAAGAAGCAGCTACAAAAACTCATCATCACTTTATGAGCTGTGTTCTTGTTCTGCAGTGGCAATTTACTCACTAATAGCATCTTACATTACCCAAAATAGCACCATAAAGAACACCCCAAGAAAATCTTCAGTGTAAATTTGAGAGAAGTATTGCATACAAACTGAGAAGAACTACTGCAAGGATGCCATGAGTTATCCAATAGCTAAAGTTTTCCCTTTTTTGCCCAGGTTATAGATTCACTAAAGAGTGTTGCACTTACTTGGCACTGGCAGTGCAAAAAGTTTAGTTTGCCCTTGAAAAGGTGGGGTTACCTTACAGAATGAGGACTCCCATCCATCAACTCAAATGTGCTCCACTTCTTCCAGTCTTTAAGTACAGGTCTGTAAAGAGCAAATGTTGGACCATCACTACCTTGGAAACAGAGGAGATTCACTTTTACTTGGATGAGAAGAATTAGACCAGAGAAGCTCAGTGAGAACACAGAGAAGCTGGTGCATAACCTGTGGGTGTGAAGTTTGGTGTGAAATCAGAGTGCCTCTGCTATACCGTGAAGACAAAACTCGCTGCATGCCTGAAGGATGGTGTGAGGGTATGGAGGGGTGTCTGAAGGTGCAAAGCCTGCCAGAATAGCAGTGGAGGCCACTTAAAGTGCAGAGACACAAACTTGGTGCAATCACAGCCCTGCTGCTTTTTGGACATGGCTGCTGCTACCAGCTGTTTCACAAACTGATTGAGCAGCATCTCAGAGAGCACTAATGGGCATGGGCCAAACCAGTCAGAGAATATGCTGTTGTTTAGGCAGTGTGGGCAATCAGAGAGCCAACACTCAAGGATGCTGTGTGTTATTCTGCTGCAGATTTTCAACCAATGCAGCCGGGTTTGCAACATCCCTTGGCTGAGGGACCACATCCCACCCCTGAAACATGGCATGCCTAGGGAGGGAAAGGCGTGTCAGCTCCCCCTCTCCTCCTAATTCTTCACATTTGGGTTTTACCTGTTCTCACAGAAAGCTACCACTACTGCTGAGATTGTTTCCTCTCCTCCAGATCTCTTTCCATGATTACCTGCAGAGATCAAGTGTCCTACAGAAAATCAGTGCAGATGCTACACAGCTATCAGACAGCAGTGATTCCTCAGCTGATTGCAATATAGCCTTTTTAGCTCCTTGAGTCACTTCACAGAGATTTAGGAAGAAGGGAGTTCCCCGCAGCATAGAATATTATCATTATGCAACACAATCATTCACTGTGATAAAATGCTTTTTTTCAACAACAGGGTTCCCGAGAAGCTCTTAGAAGACAGAGAGGCTTGTGAGACTGACTGGGCTGGCAGATCTGGTCTTGGATTTCTCTCAGTCACGTATCCTGAGCTCTGTGAATAAATGCTACAGTGCAGAAGACAAATGGACCTTGTTCACCACCTCAGTCAGGTATCCTCCCCTGGCCTGCAGGGAATGGGTTTCCCTCAGGCAGTGAGGAGGTCCATGATGGAACCTCTCTGCAGGGCAGAGTTCGAGCTGAGAGACACCTTCAACCCACCCTGTTACACATCACATATCCAGAGTAAAAAATGGGCAGGGGAGGAAACATTTTTCTACTCAGAAAACTGGTAGGCTTCTTAAAAGCACAGGGGATAGGCATGGCCAAAATGAGAAATCTGACTGCAAGCCTGAGCTCCCTGGTTTCTGTTGGTTTTGCTGATCTTTAACAGTATTTGGTCATACAGAAAGCTATTTCATAACTTCCCCATGCCATTACTCTGTGGTGTGTAACCTTCAACCATCAGAAGTGATATATCCCAATTTCCCACACAGCAGGTTCACTCATGAATGAAAAGTGAATTTGATTCTCGAGCGGTTGGTCCAGATGCTGTGGCTGACACCGACTCTCACTCCTGCTTCTGACACAGGCCACAACAGAGCACTTCTGTCTGCAAAACAACATCAGCATGTCAAGAAAAATCAATGAAAGCAAGGGGAAAAAAATGCCTCTGGCTCTGTCGGGCTTTTAAAGCATAGCTGCACTTCAAAGCTTGGAAAAAGCACAACGCTGAGGAAAGTCCCAGGAGAGAAGAGGAACTTTGGAGTCACCTTTGGAGGAGTCTCTGGTCTCCCTCTCTTGTTGTTTTTTGCTGACTTTAACTAAGCTAGGTCAAGTCACATGTTTCAGTGGCTTTTCTGCAGTTTATCAGCTGCTCCTGTGGCACGAGGATCCACCAAGTACTACTGCAAACCTCAGTGCCAGGCATGCTTTGAACCCGTGCCTCCTTTTGAGAAATACAGCAGAAACACAGCACCAGAAAACATGATTTGTATCTTTTTATTTGGGCACTTCAGTGTCTTTTCATGACCAAGCAGTAGATATGAGAAGTTTTTGTCTCACACAAATCTCTTGCAGGGCCATTTAGCACTGAATGCCCTTCAGAAGATGGTAATGTGCCACATGCAAGGACTAGCTGTGCTCTACAGAGCATTCAGAATGTAAATGCCATCCCACTGGGCCAAAGACTTGGACTGCTGTATCTTAGCATGGTGAACTTCTGGTAAGTCTGTTTCCCATTAAATAACTTGAAACAAACTGCAGAGGTGAGCAGCCACAGGAGAGAAGATGTGATGCTTTCCAGGTTCCCTAGGTCAGAGTAATGAGCCAGATCAGCATTCCAGGATTCTTGCTGTGGACTCAAGAGACCCAGAACTCAGAAGGGAACCTCTAACTAAAGATCCAGACAGCTGTTGGGAGACAGAAATACAGCTGACAAGGATGTCATCTGCTCTGAGCAGCTGGCAGCATGACTGAATTTCATTCATTTTAGAAACACCTGGTTACTGAAATAAAAATTTCTCAGAACTTCTGATGTGCAGGGCATTTTGAGGCTGTCCCAGTACAGCTTGATTCCTGTAACAACTATTCTTCAAAAACATGATCCAGAAATTTCACTCTTCACTCAGACTAATTCCATACTCCTCATCCAACAGCTTCCTACTAGAAATCCCAGAACGGCTCCTTCTTATTAATGCAGCCTTCAAAACCTAGGCCAACAATACTTCATGGACAGGCCTTTCAGCTTATAGAACTACCTGTCCCCAGACATTTTTTTTTCCTTTTCTCCTTCTCCATGTTCGGTCCCATGTACTTTCCTGAACTCCATCCCATAAATTTCATCTATATTTGAGCTTGGCAAAATTATGAAATACTATATCATTTAGTGAAATGTCATGTCATTCAATGGTTCAACAAGCAAAACACTCAAATCATAAATATTAAAATAACAAAACACTTGTGTTCAAAATTATGCTTCTGTTTTACTATAGGCATTTGAAATCTTAGTAACACAACCCAGTATTTTAGCGAAACTAAAGGATGTTGGGACTTTGGACTTTTTTTGACCAAGTCCTTTGGTCATGTACACAGAATAAGTTATTACATTCAGGCACATATCCATTTCAGAGGACATACAAGACCCTGCAAACATAGATAGACACGTGATTCATGAAGATGACTGTCTTCCTATTCCACTGAATACCTCTGCTTATCATTTTCTGCCCATTTTCCTCCAGATTACACACTTTGAGTTTGTTTTATCTAACTATATCTTTTGTTCAGCCCAAAAGTTTACACAATGCCTATTTCACATGGCTCAGTGAAAAAAAGCCTGTTGTTCAATACAATGCACCAATAGAAAAAACAATTATTCCCACTATTCTTCTCCAAATACCTATCTCTACTCTTTTCCACGGTCAGGCAAACTCAAAGACTCAAAGGGATCCCTCTGTCAATATCTCTTTTGCAGGGAATAAGTACAAGAGAAGAATACTCAATGGTGCTAATGCAATAAGGAAGCTACTGCACAAGCCCTGGGCCACAGAGACAGTGCACAATGCTTGCATTACCATTTCAAGAAGATTTTTCAAATCATAGACCTTGAAATCTACTGTTTGCAAATGAAATTGTTTTTCACCATCCTGGGAATAAGGGTCAAGAAAAAAGCTAATGATGGCCTTATAAATTTTACACACAAAATAAGCATCCCTTACGTGCAAAGCTGCTCTCAAGAGATCATTTCATTAACAGCTGCAGAGTTTGAATTTTTTGGTCCTGATATTTAAAGAGGAATCCAAAAAGCCACCATGAACCACACAGATATCTCAGGCTTAGTTATTCTCAGTGAATCCCAGCTGCTCTCAGAGGCTACTTGGAGTGTGCCTTGCTGAGCCACTCTGTATATTGTCCCTGCTGTTTCCAATCCCATGTCTCCACACTTCCTCTTCAAAGGCCAGGTGAACTGGGAGACCATTCAGCCCTACAGAGCTGTGGCTTTAGATTCAGCTGGCATAAGAGAAAGGGGGTTCTGAGCAGAAACTCCTGGTGTACTTCACTGGGAACTATGCTCAGCTCTGGGGTCCTGGCCTGAAAAGGCCTTCCCAGCTGCTTTGCACGTGCTATAATGCTTCAGATCCACTGCTCAGGTATGACACGGGGATTTGTGGGTCTGTGTTGCCAGCATGGCAAGACAAGCTCTACTGTATGCAGAAACTACAAGTGGAGTACCAAGATCAGAGACTTGGGAAGGCTTCAAATAGCTCTGCCATGAAAACAGGCCACCAGAAGCCCCCCAAGAAAAGATGTTCAGTGAAGGAGATGTTTTCTCAGTGTAAATCAAAACCTAGTTTTCTACAAACAAAACACCCCAAACATGACTTGCTACTTGAATACCTGCCTCACTCTATTGCCTTTCCAGCAGCTCTGAGGGAAAGGCATCCTTTCCCTCAGAGTTAGCTCTAGCAGAGCTACCTTGCTAACTCTAAAAAGTAAAACTGAAGTTAAGATATTGTAATGAGGGACTAGAAAAGAGTCATTTTATTGTGTCACAAGTGATAATGGCCCATTTTGTAGAAAAACATGCATTGCTCTGTGAAGCAGTAAGTTCTGCAGCTTTCTATTCATTCTCAGGACATGGCTCCTCAGCAAAACAGCACTGATCCATCACACACACATCCTCCACACTGGCACAAAGAATTAGGCCAGGCAGCCTTTTGTTCCCCTTTTTCACTCTTCAGCCCCCAGAAGCCACACAAGGAAAGCATGCAGACACCAGATTCTTCCCTCAAACATCTTTAAACCATTCACCTCAACCAAAGCAGGTCTGAATTACCCCTCTGAGAAGGAAGCTGTCAAGCCTATAATTTTACTACCATACAGCCCAGATTATTGACCTTCTTGGATTATATCTTCCATGGTTCATCTAAAAAATGTAGGGAACAATTTCACCAGACAAAGGCTTTGCATTCATAGCCACATGCCACCCACACAGTGGCAAAGCCTGGGCTCAGC
Organism: Certhia americana; assembly: GCA_018697195.1. Classification (NCBI taxonomy): domain Eukaryota; kingdom Metazoa; phylum Chordata; class Aves; order Passeriformes; family Certhiidae; genus Certhia; species Certhia americana. The sequence continues at coordinate 103,235,015 of CM031857.1, forward strand.
AGGTTGGGCAGGGAAGGAGGAATGCAGTTGGGACCATTCTGGGATGTACAGACTTGCCATCCCATTTGTCCATCCAGCCACCAAGCCTTCTGCTGCACACTTGGGGTGGGCAATGTCACAGGTAAAATAGTATTGATATTTGGCTACTCAGTTTCTACCAGTCACTGTTTTAACTTACCTCTGAAGGAGTCAGCATCCAACAGATGACCAGTGCTGTTTATTCCCAAAACACTAGTGTATCAATCTTGGAAGTACATTCAAGAACAAACCCCAGTGGGGCATTTATAACTCAACCAGACACTACAAGGTTACTCTTTCCTGCACTTGACTTTCAGAAAGGTGACTCCTAATTCCACACCAGCTTTCCAGAAGCAGTCAGTACTGTCACCCTTGGCTTGTCATTGCAGTGGTGACAATAAATCAGCAAATACTGAGTATATAAAGAGTAAAAGCTGAAGGAGGAAACTGACGAGAATGGGGCAGGAAGGGGTAGATCTTCAGATCAGTGAAGTAAGAGGTGCCTGTTACCTCCTCTGTGAGAGTTTTCTCAGTACAGTCCTGCAGCCTTATCTGGTGTGGATTGTCTCTGTGATTCCCTGTCATTTCCTGGAAGACAGAAACAGGCCCACAGGCTGCACCTGTCAGTGCTCAAGCTTCATTATGCAGAGTAGGATCCAAACAGGCATCTCAATTAATCATTCTCATGTATTAGTAAGTAATTCATTAATTCAATAAATTGCTTTAGGCCATGGTATAATCAGTCATGTCAGAGATTATAACAAAAATCACAAACCAAAGTGTTAAACACGGACCCATCCTTGCTGATTCATCATTTGTAGCAATCATTCATGGCAGAATAAGTATAGTTTATGTACTTTAAGACAGGTGACGTGAAAAATTTATCATCTTAATTGTGCAGATTTCCTCTATCAGATATGCTGGTTGAGCAATATAAGATCTAAACTGCAGAAAATTCACATGCAAACCAACTCAGAAAAAAAAAAAAAAAAAACATTTTTGTGATCTGCTCCCTGATAGTCAGCAAACACTCTGCTTGATAAATGGGACTTCCCTGAACAGTAACATGTAATTCCTCATCCTCCAACCCTCAGGCAGAGGGCTGAGAAGGTGCTGTAAGAACCAAAATTGGTCCCAGCTAGAGCTCTGACAGCCCACACTGAGCAAGCTCCTGCTGCAATGCCATATCTCCATCACCCTAATTTCTGTTGTCTGTTACCAAATGGACCACTGTACCACATGAAAGAAATTTCAATCAATAGGTTTCATTCATTTGAACCTCTCCATTTGGTATTGTTTCTATGGTGAGAAAGAAAGCCTACATCACAGAACTCAAAGAACTGGGCTTGAAGGACCTCAGACCCTGAAGTCCACTTAGCCATACCTATGTCATCATTAGCAGGTGCCTATCTAATTTATACTTACAGATCTCAAGTAATATAATCCCTAGGCAATGTATCCCAGTCTTTCATTTTGCCTATGTTTAAAAATGTTTTCTTACCATCTTCCTACATGCTAAGCTCCTACTCTTCTTGCTACATCTACCACACACTCGGAAAAGGTTCTGCTCCCCTGCTTGCTGCCGTAGATTTTCTTTTGTGCCTCTGAAGTTTGCTGCCTTCTTCCCTGCCTTCTTCCCCATCCAGGTCCTCTTCTATACTCATGATTCAAACTGTGATATTTTGGGGTCAATTTCCCTTACCTATGCAGGAAAAAAATGCAGACTCAGATAGAACAAGACTGCCTGTTGATTAATACTCATGTCATTAAGTTGGTTAAGATAGGCAAAATTAAGTTAAAGTTAGAAAAGGAGAGACAGGGAGAGCTTTTTTAAAAATTTGCCCTACATACAACACAAGAACTCGTTCATACTGACAGACCACTTCTATATCTTTTTAAGCCCAGGAGAGAACAAGCTACAATGCAAGGAACAAAGTAAGATGATTTCTCCTCCTTCTGCAAATGAATTAAGTTATAAATTTTATGGTTATAGCAAGAAGAAATTCAAAGGCTTCCTGAAAAATTCACAGTTCACCTGTTCCCAGAGAAAGGTCCCTTTTTCATGCCAAAAAAAATTCCCATTACTTGACAAGTTGTCATTAAGTGAATATGCTTGCTTTTGCTTTCATTGTCCCAGCTTGTAGATGGCATTTGGAAGTTGAGCTATGTAGAGGTGTGTTACTGTTCCACACTGCCTGAACTGAAGAGCACACATGTTGTCACATGTCACACATGGAAGGGACAACATGAGCTGTACAAATGAACACCTGGTAGTCCAGAGCAATGACTCAGACATGACACAGGCTGCACTCATACCATAAATTCTAAACCATGTAGTTTGCATGATTTGCCTATGACGAAATTTGCAGTTCCTTACACATCTAAAGCTGTTACTTTTACATATGAAATAATTACACCTCTGGTGAGATAGGTGTCACATGGTTAGGATTAACATTTTATCTGCTAGTTTACAGCCATAACAACAGGTCTTGCTCTTGGAATTATGCTTATATGCTCTGTCTACTTATAAATCAATTCTGAACTTTTCTGGACATTCATTACAAGAGATGCTTTGAGTTGTCAGAAGCAACATGAGCTCACCAAAGGCCTAATCCTGGGGAGGGCTGTGTACTCCTGTCACTGCACAGAAACAAATGCTGTTGAAAGCATTCAGCAACTGAGAAGACTAAGCTCTCTGGAGGAGTCCTCCTCAAAATGGAAAAGGTCCTAGGGATAATTATTTTTATGTGTTAGGCTGTGGATAAGGTCCGTAGATATTAGACGTTTCCCAGCTCTTGCCTGTTGTATCACCATTTTTTTCCAACTGAGAGCCAATACATTAAGGGCAAGATCCATCACACAAAGCTGTCCAGGAGTCTGGTCTATACTCAGCAGGTTTGTCCCTGCAAAGTCAACAGAGAGGAGTGCCTTCCAGAGGGCAAAGAATTTTATCCTAAAACAGATGATGGAAATACATGATGTGGATCCCCAAATGCCTGTTTGAGATATAGCTCCACAATTGTTAAGATTCAGCAGTATGAATTACCTGAAAGGTAAAAAACTAATTGTTTTCCAAGCAAAGACCTGGTTTTATTTGAAATGTGACACTCAGTGCTTTGAGAGGGGGTTAAAGTAGCTGGCAGCAGCACACAGCATGAAGGTTAGGGTGATTCTAATGTGCAGAATGTCAGGAGATCTCATAGTGATGCAGCACAGATGCACTGAGGTGCCACTAGCTGGACCAAGGGTATATCCAGGTCATCCTCTGGTTATGGTACGCTGTTTCACAGGTGGGTATGAGCTCCCTGACCTAGGAAAGAAGGTGCATTTCAGGCTCTCTTTGCCCAACACAACCACTTGGGACTTTTTCTTTACATTTCAAAAACAAAGCAATGCAGGGAATTCTGCAGGGAGTAAGTCCAGCTAACCTGCCCATCACTGGAGAGGAGAGCCAACTCCCATCTTTTCCATCAGTGATCTGTCCATGACATGAGTTTCCCTGACACAGGACAACATTGTGGGGCAAATGTACTGACTAACATCCTGCCTTCCTTTCACGTCCTCTGTCACTCCTACGCACTAGGGCTGTCCCTGTAGTGAAAGCAGAGATCTTCTTGTATTCTTCCTTGTTCTTGCTGCTGCACAGCCTGTGTCATCAGCCTCAGCTGACTGTCCAGACACATGGAACTCAGTAAAACACAGAACTGTTTCAAACATTTGCTCTGGAGATGGCAGAGCAGAACTATCCTTTGGTGGGATCCTTCAGCTCATCAGGAAAGCTGTTGACTTTGCAGTCACCTGAGTACAACCCACAAACATCCCTCTAAAAAACTGCAGTCCAGTTTCAAGCTATAAACTCTCCTCTTCACCTCTGCAGTGCTACAGAGGTTAAAGGACATGGAGAACAGACCAAGAACAGGACATATGAAAAGCTGCCCCAGGTACAGTGAAAAGCACGTTTGATCTTCCTTCTCCAAATCCCAGTGTTTTCTGTCTGCTGGTGGGGCAGAAAACCACAGTCACTGTGCAGCAGCTGAGAATGCAGAGTGCCCTGCTGCCACCAGTCTGATAACCAGAAGCACCTTGATTTTGCTGTCAAAGTTTTCTTTCTTCTTTTTCATAATGCTGCTTATTTAACACTTTGTCCAGATGATATCTGGCTGACAGCTGTGCATTGAGAAAGCACAGAATGAACTTCTTTTGCAAATTTTGTTATCACTGAAATGGTGACAAATTACTCAGTACTAGCAGGAAATTCTACTGTCAGGAAAAGCCATTCTAGTAAAAGACTGACTTCTAACAAACCTGTGATTTTAAGACATAAAACTTATAATAAATGTTATTCAAATGCGTGCTAAAGAGTCTAAGTATAAATATCTACTAGAAAACTTATTGACAATATTTACAGCTACTAAGCACATTAAGATAAAAAGCTTCCACAGGTGATTCTAGAGTATCAATTTATTTTTTTTTTTAATTATAATACATATTATAACTTAAGACATTAGTAATGCTACATTCAACTGAGGAAAAACATTTCTGAAAGAACAGATAAGTTGCAAACATCAATATTACAATGCAGAGCTTGAAAAATAAGTCAGAATGGGGTTTGGTGCCTTCAGAATGAGCGTCCCTGGATGTAAAGTTATTTGATGTCAGTGGGAAGGCTCCTCTAAGTAGTCTTTTGGAGGCTTAGAAACTCTTTACACTCATCAAAATCAAAACAAAATTCTTTCCTTTGGACAGAAACAGCTTGGAAATATACAAAAAAAACGTGCAATAAAATCAAAAGCAGGATGGTCTTTCCTGTACAGCAGGAATTTCCTTTTAACTTATATAGCCTTGATTGGTGAGGATTGGTGAGGAGAGGTGGAATCTTTGGCTTTGTGGATATGTGTGTATTTGCCTGTATTTTGATGCAAATATGAGTGCTTTGTAGTAACTTTAAATGAAAAATTTAAAAGCCCACAGAAACAGAGAAACACTAAGAGTTGTATGAAATGGTGGAAATTCTCACAAATGGTCTACACATACACACAAAGCTGATGGATTTTGCCCAGCTCTAAGTAAAAGCTACAGTTATGTCACTGAAATACTGGGTTTACAACCACAAATTGCCCTACAAAACACATAATCTCCTCTCAAGTAAACTGCTTCTAGGTAATTAAAAGGACAGAATATTAAAAAAAAACCCAAAAACATTCCTAGTGTAATTAGAGTTGCTCAAACTAATGGTCCAAGGAATTCCCAAGTACTCAGATGCCCTCTTAATTGCAGCAGAGCAGCTATAATGGTAAAAAGCAGTTCCAGATAACTCAGGGCTGGAGGGTAGACAAGCTGTAAAACTCATTCTTGCTGGAAAACCTGCCAAGGCCAAGCACTGAAGGTGACAGCTGCATTCAGCATCATTTCCCCATTCTGCAATAAAGTTGACAAATTAAGTGACATTTAAAACAAGAATTCTTGCTTGAATGTATGTGCAAAAATATGCCGCACTTCACTCCTGGAAGGGAATATCCTGCTAAGACTGAGGAAATGGTTATATCAAGGGACAAAAAGCCCAAATATTTTAAAAGCAAAGGGCTGTCTTTTCTGCACACATCCCTATTCTCATTAAATATGAAGGATGAAGACCAATTCTTCCCATTGTACAAACACATTCCCAACTTTAAGTAGATTTAACTAGACGGCTTCATTGGGATACTCTCTCCATTAGGCATATGTTTAAACAACTCAGTAAGCCCAGGGCTGATCTTTCAAATAATTTTATCACACTAGTAAACAGAAATAAAAGGAAATTGAGAAATAAATGTTCAAAGAAAATCCTCATTAGTTTCTAGATTTTGAGGTTAAAACAAGCTTGTCTCCCAACATAGGGTGTGACAGAGGACATGTTTTTCAATGGGGCTTAGAAGTCAGTTCCTTATTGCATCCCTAAAACACTACTGGCCATTCTGAAAATGTGGCCACATGGACATTGAACTGATTTGAAAATATGTCACATCTATTCATACTTCCTGACTGTTACTGTTAAGTGACCAGATGATCTTTGCATAATATTCATATGTTTTACATTTAAACTATATTCACAAATATGATCTGTGACCATCTCTCAACAAGTACTTAAGTGCCAAAAAGTGCATGTCAAGGCAGACAGGAGACACATTTCAGGAATTGCTGCTCCAGGCAGGTGCTCAGTAAATTTTGCATGAAATTCCTATTTCAGCTTATACTGAGATTTTTGTGTGCAGGGGTTTGTAGGTGGGGTGGAGGGAAGGGGTGTAGTTTGGAGTGGAAGAAGCAGCCTGACACACTCAATCCAATCCAGCGGAGGGAGGACCACCATGCTGGGTAGAGGACCACACCACAGGACATTTGGGGGGAAGCTGGAGCTGTCCAGGCTGGGAAGGGAAGGCTCAGAAGGGATGTATTTGTTGCCACAGCTGATGATGACACAGCAGACAGAACCAAGCTCTTATCAGGGGTTAACAGCAGAAGAACAAGAAGAAATGGGCACAAGTTAAAGCAATATGGAGAGCAATTCTCCTTGAGAGTGATCAGACACTGGAACCAGTGTCCAGAAAGCTCAGCCTTGCAATATTCAAAACTCATCTGGATGAAGCCGTGAGCAACCTGGCCTTAATCTTTAATGTCACCATTTTTTAGCAGGGAGGATGAATCATACAAACTCCGAAATATCCTTGCAGTCTATACAATGCTATGATTGTATGATTCTCTCTATACAAGGACTTAAATGCACATACGTCTTTGGCATATATTATCAAAGCACTTTCTGGTAACATTTGTATATGAGTGTTCTCATTGACATACCCAGAAATTCCTGGGTATTAAGCAATATGCAGGTTTTAAAATTTCCTTTTTTCCATTGTAACTCTGTTGTCTGATACCAAAATGAGAAATAATACCAGAGAAAACCCCTCTTCATTTATTGCCTCTGAGATACAGAATGGCATTCCCCTTTAAATAGCTTTTCCCCCAAAACCACTAAGACTGAACATATGTTCTTATATGGCTATACTCTAAAAAGAGAAAAATATGAGCAAGCATTATGATGGGTGATTTAAATTATAAATAAATCTTTTCAATGCCACGACTGAAGTATAATAAACCTATAACTCAGTTTCATGTATCTTGACCTAAGAATACACGAACTTCTTCAGAACAGTGGTACTTTTCTAAGTATCACAGGTTCAATGTATCTCATTTCTCTTTTTCTCCAGACATACACAAAGAAACCCATTAAATGTTTTGGATTTAGCCAATAAATTTGAATATATTTTTTTCTGTTTCCTCTGAATTCTCTCCAAAGTGAGAAGTATTTCTCAGTGGTTCAGACAGTAAACACAATAAAGAGAGAGATTTTTGAAAACGTAAGAAAATAGAAGTAACAGCAGTCCTGTCTCTGACTGATGGTCAGATGCTAAAATTCTGTCTCCAACAGCAGCCAGAACCAGACACCTAAAGTGGAGTCTAACAGGGAGGTAAATAAACTACTTACCCTGAATGCTCCTCCAGCCTCCACCAATCTGCAGCTCAGGGACTTTGGGATCCTGAGGTGATTTCCATGTACTCAGCAACCTCCATAGATTGGTGAGTGCTAATGGCCAGGTTACTCTATCATCCTTATGTATGAAGTCAGGATTGTTGATTTCCAGTATGTCGCATTTTAGATTAAATTTTCTTTTTTTCCTATTTTGCTGCCCAATCCCTAGCCCTCCAATTCTGCAGTTCTGCACAATCAGCTTTCAACTTTACTACTCTAAAGAATTTAGTATTGTCAGTACAAGTTTGTCAGCAGTCTACATTCACCCACTTTTACAGAACATTATACATAACTTAATTCATAAATTCATATTTGAATTCCACAGGTCTTGGCACAAAGCATTCTGGATCTCTCTTCCCTGGGAAAACTTACTACTTCAACTGCTGTTACCTATCTTTTAAACAACTATTTAGTTTTTTGCCTTCCTTCTTGTCCTTGGATGCCTAGGCTTGTAAAGAAATCCTGGGGGAACTCAACAAAGAGAGGTGCTGCTCTCTTCTCTCTGGCATCCAGTGGCAGCATGTGTGAGACTGGTTCAAAGCTGTATTGTCAGGGGAGGTTTAGATGTGTTTTAGAGACATTAAGAAGTATTTCTTTACAGAGAGGGTGGTCAAAAGCTGGAACAGACTTCCTGGAGAGGTGGAGGATTCCCCAGGCCATCAATGTTTAAGAGGCATTTGGACAATGCCTTCAACAATGTGCTTTAACTTTTTGTCACCCTGAAGTGGTTCCAGCTATTCTAGTCTAGTCTAGTCTATATGAAACTACTTGGAAATCTATGAGGGTAGTGTCAACCAGGTCTGCTGCAGCTACATGCAAAGAATACCAATGGGAGAGACACGTTTGCACTAAAAGGATGTGGAGTGGCATCCTCCACACATGACATTCATTCTTTCTTCCATGGATTATACTCTTTACTGATTTGACAGATCTGCTCAGGACAGATGTTTGACATCAGATTTTCCCTAGTCCACTTAAAAATCAGTAACGTATTTAATTCCTAAAAAATGGCAAAACCCAAGGAGTTCTGCAAGAGATTCTCTACACCAGAGCTAGCAGCTGAGCCGTTTTATCCCCAAATTCCTCTGAAATGCTGAGGTAAACACGATCTCATCTCATTGACCTGCTGTTTTTCATTTGGTGCCTTTGTTCTAAAATTAGTCACATATTTTGGTGATTCAAAAGTTCAAAGCTGAGCTAAGAGCAAAGCATACTATATTCCAAAGCTGCATAAGTGCCTCACTCCTATTTGTAAGAAACAGCTATGAACATGATGTCTTTAGATGAGCTACAGATATAGATCACGTAGATTCAAGTATTTTCTAAATTGAAGTGTCCATTCAAGTAATTCAGGTAGACCTGTTGCAATACACTCACTCCATACTTACAGTGAAGAAGTCCCAGCTGCATAGTCCTGTCCTTGTCTTGAAGCACCCAATTACCTTCAGTCCTATGTACATTTAGGATTGTTCAGTTGATGAAATAATATCAAATGCCTAAGCACAGCAGAAATTCCACTGATGTGGGTCCACATCAGGTAATAACATTGCATAAATTATCTTCTGTAAGTATTTAGCACAAAAGAAAAAAAAGCTAAAAAAATAAAATTTTTCATCCATTGGTGCTATCTCATCTCCCAGTTAGCACATTTCAGCTGGCACACAGTAACTTACTGTACCACAGTAACATGTTCATGAACTCTTTAGCAAGAGCTCAGCTGCAGACCATGGGTTCCAATAGACCTGCAGACCAATCCTGATCTATATTTTTCCACAATGGGAAAAAATATGAGCTCACTGTTTCAGGGACTGAAAGTTTTTGTGCAGAAATATGAAATTTTAAGTAGATCCATTATATATCCCTATGAGTTTCAAAAGAATGCACTTCCTTGCCTCTGGAATAATTCTTGGATGCAAAAAAACTGTCTCTCCCTCTAATCTGTCTTTCTGGCAACAAGGCCAGCCCTTTATCATTGCCCTAATGTTGTCAATTACTTTCACTTAATGCCAGATCCTTCTCATTAATGTCTAGAAAACATAAGCTCCTCTTTTTCCCTGAATTCCCCTTCAGGAGGCAAGCATTGCCTGTAGTGGAATGTGTGCCCAAATGCAGTCAGTGGGAATTGCTATGTGAGGCTGTAAACATGCTGCCTGCCTAATGCTCATGCTGCTTAAGACCTGAGAGGAATAAAAGAAGTTTCATCACTATATGCCTCTTTTCTAACTCAAAGTAGGGATTAGGAATTGTGAACTTTTTTCCATTGTAAACTAATAGGCATAATAATCCTATCAGCGTTTGTATTTTTGCACTGGTAAGTGACTTTTTTGAGCAGTCTGTATCTACCTTAAACAACACACACGAAAATAATTTAGAACAAAGCATTCAGCCAGTGCAGCACATATGTCTGTGCAGGTACCTGCCTGTGCCTCCACCCAGCTGTAGCAGTCCTCTCAGATCCACCCTGGCAGCCCATCACTTCACCCAAACCCCCTCCCTTACCTCACACCACCTCCAACATCTCCCAGCTGCAAATCCTTCCCACTACTCATCAGTACCAGGTTTGGCAGAAGCTTTTTGACATAAATCTGTAACAGAGAAACCCATGGTGCTGGGAGTGAGGGGGATAGCATATTTATTGCTTCTGCAGGGCAGAGGGGAAACTCAGATTACTAAAGCTCAGTTTTCCATTGGTGGAAAAAATAGGACTAAAAGAAATGGTTTTACAAAGTGTTTAAGCTGCCCACCCACAGCATGTACTCAGCATGTGTATTCAGGTCACCATACTATTTCCTATGAGTCACGTTCAGCTGTGCCTTAGCTGCATATTTTAGTCAGAGTGATCTTAGCTGAAGCCTGTGCTGAGAAGGCTGTCAGTGTCCAAATTTGTTCTTGTATCCTGGAATTTGCTCCTTTGAGTGTTGTGACTCATTATAATCCTACAGAATTAAACTGTTTCTGTGTACCATTCCCACTGAGCTAATGAAATAGTTAAAAACCCCATCCGCGGTACAGAATTGCAGCACAATTGTTATAGAATTAATAATACAATATGGAGGTGGATTATCTAGCTCAAATGCACTACACCAGCATTATCTAGCTGAGCATGTTGCTGAGGGAAAAAGCCAAGGCTTCTTTCGGTAATGCAGCTGCCTGCTTCAAGTTCCTTATTACTCCTCTCTCAGCCAGTAGCATGACTATCATTTTTGGCTATACAAATGTGGGGAAATAGTCCCAGAGCTGCTCACAGGAGACCACTCAGACCACAGAGGGGTGGATGATCACCCATGCTTGCTCTGCTGCCACTGGCATCTCCCAGCCTCTGGTGGCTGCTGCAAGCCATGGCTTCAGTGCCACATGTGAACCCCCAGCCTCCCCAGACAAAGTAACAAGCAACCATGTTGTGTCTTTAAGAGAAACGAAAGCTCCAACTCTAAATCCACCCAGTGAAATATCCATGTTTTCATCTTCCTCTAACCTAGCTTGTCCTGATCCCATGAGCACTACAGAGTAGCCTTTGCTGGAAGTCAGCTCCTTATGGCTCCTTAAGGCTTGCCCAGCCATTTGAATACCCAAACCCAAGGACTTCAGTACTCACAGCGCTGCAGCAGCAAGTTGCATTGTTTAGAGTACATCCTCAATGGTTGTTAGGGGGTTGCCACAGCCCCAAGGGATGAGGAAACTCCAAAGATTCTTCCACAATAAGCGGGGAAGTGGAACAGCCAGGAACAGCAGAATGGAGCAGAGGAGAAGACCAAGCAGTTTACAAGACAGTTTTGTTTTCCCTGTGACCACTGAGCTCATGCCAGTCATTGCAGGATTGAGTCCCTCAGCCCCCCTCAGCTGCACAAACGGAGAGGAGCAGCAGAATAACTCCCCACATCCAGCAACCATTCCACCAGAAGCAGAACAATTTACTGACTTTGTGTTAAATGGGTAGGCTCATCACTTGGGATTACAATTAACACTGGAAGGAGATCCAAGAAGTTGTAAAAGTTTAAAGGGATGCCTGTCATGTAATATTATCTTCAATTTAAATTATATCAAAAATCTGGAGCATATGCCTAATAAGTAAGGGTAGAATTAATCCCCTAGCTGTCAGCAACAGTGCTCTGAAATAGTGACTTACATCTAATTACATATTTTTTAAAGCCTGGTTGCAATCAGTTAGCTTCTTTCCCAGCTCACAAGGAGAGGAACCTATGGCTGTGATGTGAAATTACTTATCACAACTGCAGGGGCATTTACACTTGTGTTAAAATAGTTAAAGGTGAATGGACTCAACACCTCCAAACTCAAGGAGAGAAGTAAAAAATTAGAGCTGGCAACCAACCCCCTCCAGCTCTTTATGCCAGAGAAAGGGCACAGGAAAGCTTCTACCTTTAATTCTTAGTTCATTTCCTTTTGATCCTCACTCCAGCATCCATGCTGCCACCACCAACTGGCCAGGCCATGCCACATCACTGCAATGAATGCCAGGTAAGGGACTTCAGAGGCTTCTTTGGGGTTTTTAAGGGAATCTATGATGCCTCCTAATAAGCAAGGTTAAGATAAGAGTAGCTACTAGAGAGCATACATTTTTAGGGTATACTTAATAATGTTATATTTCCTAAGACATTATAACAGTGAAGCAATCTAACCATCTTAGAAAAGGCTATTCTGAATGTTCTTGCTTTTTTCTCCTGATGCAAGAAACTTATTTTTCTGGCATAATGTCTATTTCCATACTGAGTCTGATACCCACTGTGGGATATAAGTGCATGAGTTTTATTAGCTCTGTTTCCTCAAATGCAGGTCAGTAGCAAAACACCATATCCTCCCATACTATTTGCTAGAGTTAATATTGCAATATAGTAAGAAAATTTTAATCCAGGAAACACTTCCTACAGAAAGCTAGTATAACATTTTGGGCCTACTATTTCAGCCTAGTTCGTACCAACCCTGAAAATGAGGATTAGAATTAATGAGTTACTGATGAATGAAAAGAACAGTGCCCAAGCAAAGAGGAATTATAAGTTACAACCAGCCTTTGTACTAAGATGTATCAACTCAGCTTTGTGTTCATTCCTAGGATTGTAAAACCACATCTCATGGCTGACTCGGCCACTCTGCTCCTCTGCACACTTGGATAACCCCAGTAAAATACATTTTCTCCAATAGGGCCTGCTGAGGCCCACAGTAACTTTTGACAGTGCATGAAGTAAAACTGGTGAGAACAGCCTCCCTTCAGACTACATTAAAGTCACACCAGACTACATTAAAGTTTATATTCATATTGAAAAACCCGTCTTGTGATTTCCATCAAAAATGTTTTTTATTAAACCCCCTCTAGACACAACTGATTGGTACTTTTAATAATGTATTCTGGTTTTCTCCCATCAATCATCAACCCAATTGTTCTATCTTTTTTTCTTCCATTTTTATTGAAAGATTAGCTCCACCATGCAGTACTAATTAGGAAGGAGGAATGATTGAAAAGGCAGCATTTCATTGAACAATTGTTATTCCATTTTTTGTCAGGTTAAGGCAGGCTTCTGCCATTATTTTTACATAACCTAGCCCTCAGAGATAGAAACAACATCCTGCAGAGAGCAGAAACGACTTGCTTAGGAATACATCTATAAACCTGACAAGAATCAGCATCCAGAGGCTGCTCCAACTCCTGTCTGCAGTCTCTAAAGTTTTCAGCTGAAGTATAGTGAAAATGAGTTTCTGCAGTGCTGGATCCCAACCAGAGAGAAAAGTGGGTACTGCAGGTTTTCATCAAGAATCTTCAAAAAAAGCAACAACAAAAAAAAACACTCCTTGCTTTTTTTTTTTTTTTATAAAAGAGTCTGTAGGAACGATCAGTGTGAGGAGGGTAAGAAACTTGTTATTTTCCCTGGCACTGGGTGAGCAAATAAAAGCTTCCAGCAGGCTTCCAGTTTTGCTAATAGGAATTGATTTAGTGTTAGAAGTGGTCTCTGTTCCATCCTGGGAATGCAAACTGGGGAGGGGTCGCCCGCTGCAGCTGAACTCACATCTAATCCAAGTAAGTGCAGAAAGGATAATCTAAGGGACTCAAACTAGGCACAGACATCCAGAACTTTCCCTCTCCCTCAAAAGTGAGAAAGTTGGAGTTGAAATCTGGACCTGTGGCCAGAAATCACACAACAGCAGTATCTTGATAGCAGGTTGAAGTAACCCTGGAAGAGACATGTTCTGTTCCCTGGTATGTGCCATTATGCCTTTACAATATTGATTAGGAAGAGGCCCAAATTACAAAATATGGATATCAATTCAGCCTGTCCAGTGGGTCAGGACCTAGATGTACCACTACCTTGAGAAGATGAAGTTAGACAACACAAATTTCTGTGCAGGATTTGCATTCACTTCAAGGCATCTGAACTTGGAGCTGGCTGGGAGGAGGGATGAGGCATAAATGAGTGATTTCCCTCTGAAATAGCTCCTGACAAACATAGAGGGGGCCAGAGGAGCTGCTCCAGCTACAGAAGCATCCAGCAAACTCTTCTGAAGTGGAGGGTTACTGAAGGAGGAAGAAAAAATAGATCTTTCTGTGAAATGAGGTGATTTCATAAGGACATTTCATGAGGCCAGTGAGCTGAAGGGGTAGCCAGCTTAGATCAGTAACTCCAATAAACTGCACACAGTCCTAACAGCATCCTGAAAAATTCCTCACAGGTCTCTTCCCTTGAGTCAGTGGGTCTTCACAAAGAAAGAGAAAAGCCTGAGTGCTTCTTGTAGCTTTATTTCAGGGTTTAGCCCAGGCATGACTGCACAGCAGCTTATTGTTTGTTCAACAGCACAGCAGGAATTCCTTTCTCTCTCCAACAGAAAGAAGGTAGCTGTGATCCAGGAGAGGACCACAGATATTCTGAATACATAGGAAAGGGATAAATAGAAAGGCCAGAAATTTTGTCTGAAAGTAGGAGTTAAAAGGAGCAGATACACTGTCCTCTGTGGATGTCCACTGCTGAAACCACAGTGACCCAATTTCCAACAGGCTTTTCATAACACTACCACAATACTTAACTATTAATAGAAGCAATTTTTATCTGGATTGATGGGAAAACACAACACAGATGATTTCACTGATCTCGAGAAAAGGTGTGAAAATTAGTTTCATCAGGGTGAAGGAAAAGCAGCTTTTCAAGCATCTCCTCATTTCTCCACTTCCTAAAAGCAAGTCCCTACCCTTGGACCTCCTGCATGAGCCTTCTTTCCATCTCAGACCCTACCAAACCAAATCATGCTTGGCTCTTGCTGCCTCAGGCTACCAGAGGAGAGCAGAGGAATTGAGGCAGTTTCTATATCCCTTAGGATCCTGAGCTCTGCGTCTGTCTGTAGGTGGTAAGTAGAAGGATGTTTCATTCGGTTTTTCACCTTTGGAAGAATTTAAAAACCTGCTGAGATCACAGTTTGCCATCATTTGACGTTGCTCCCACTGACTTCAACGCATCCTGGTTCAGGCATCCAGTGAATCAAAGATTCTGTGCCATTTCTCTCCAAACCTCAACATCTCTTCCCCCAAGGTAGGTAGTATTTCTCTGAGCTGTTTCCTTCTCTTTCTCAAGGAATCCCAACACATCAGCTCCACCTCTCTGCCAGGCTCCTCAAGAAAGTTCTTTTGTATAAAACATTGGCCCCGATAACTGCAAATGAAAGACAAATTCAGCAGATAAATGAGCTGGATATTATTTTATTGTAATTTAAACAATCATTTTTGAAGTGTGTAAGATTATATAGAACCTGTAATCAGAGCCAAGAGATGTCACTGAATAATACATGACATGATATAAATTAAGGAAAGAATGATTATATGTAATAAAAAGAACAAGAAATTTCTTCTTGCAGGAAGGATAGGAACCACATTATTGCTGAGCAGAGAGTGATAAAAATCATCTCCTTATGAATAAAGCAATGGGAAAAGGAAATGCCAGAGAGAATGGAAATGACCGAGGAAGGCTTGGCCAGGACTTACTAAGCAAAGCCAGGGGCTTATAACTCTTCCCAACAGAGAAGTGCAGTGATGCTCACAAATAATTTATTCCACAACCAATGTATAAACTATTGATGAGTATTTTTTTGGATTTCAAAGGGTTTTACTTCCTGGCTGATAAAAAAACCTGGCATAATGATGAGCTAAGTCATGTGTAGAAAGAGAATTGTGAGCCAGCAGGAGAGCAGCTTCCCCTGTGCTGGAGCTACCCTGTGTGAGGGGTCCTGGCACAGAGCACAAAAGCCTCTCCAGGCCTGCTGTTGTGCTCTCAGAGACCTCGTTCCAACCACAGATTTACCTCATTCTGAGTCAGCTGAGAGGTTAAAAGTTCATTCATTCCATGGAAATTCAGGCCTCCACTATCTCCTATATTGAACAGCTATATAATAAAGGAAATTGCCTATGTCCAACCACCCACAGTAGATTAATCACTCAAGACAGGATCATCAACCACCGGGGTGTGATGATACCTCTAAGAATGTGGCAGCCTGGCAGAACAAACACTCAGAAGCTTCTAGCTTGTAAGGACAGGATTTATTACTGCCTGTTCCTCAAAAGCTTCTATCCCCAAAGAAAGCATGGCAGACTATAACTTGTACCCCTTAAACCAGAATTAGTGATGGTTGAATAGAAGTTCCTATAGAGTTGAACAACTTTTCACCCAGCTTAGAGGAAAAAGATGAGAAACATAAAGATATACTATGCTGAGGACAGAGCAGCAAATAACTGTGCCCCTGTCCTGTGGTCTGAGCCTCCATTGCCTTGCAGAATGAAAACCATACTTGTCCAATGAAAACCAAGGTGGTGTCCATATTCCAGACAAAAATTCTGCCACAAAGGTGAATTGTAGGGTCAGATTTGGTAGACCAAAGGGGTGTTTTCTGCAAAATTTAGTGACTACCCATAGCACGAGGTGGCAGAGAATCAGACATTCATCTGCTGGGCCTGAGGACTTTTACTGGAAATCAGACAAAATTAAGTTCCTGTTGTAAAGACAAACCATGATGTTTCCAGGATAGAACTATAGATAAAGGTGTGCCTTCAGCTTGAGAATGAGCAAAGTGCAAAAACCACTTTTGCATTTGTTTAATTATCTTCTTAAACCTACACACTGCAATGACCCTCCTATCCCATAATACGTCAGCCCTTCACAAGTATTTCAGCATAGGTACAACACCCTTTTCAATTACTCTCTTCCTTTGCAGGAGAAAATAACCTTATTAAGTTGCAGCTTGGGCTGGGAGTGGGAGGCAAAAGGGCTGCAGTGCTCACTGAAGAAAAGCTGGGTCAGCAGCCTGAGCTGGCATCAAACAGGGCTCCCAGCTCTTCTGCCTGGGAGTTCCTGCGAGTTCCCCAAATCCCAGTACAGCAGTTTGAAAAAAGCAAAGGCTTTGTTGGTTGGGGCTTTTTTCAGTGCTGTGACTTCTGAAGAGGGAGAAATGCCCCCTTAATCAGGAAAGAAATTATGTTACCACAGCAATTTAGCATGCAGGATTGATTTCTAAATGAAAAAATATGCAGCTCTAACATCATGTCTAGAGTGATTTCATGTACAATACATACTTCTCCATACTTTCTTCATTATAAAAATTAGTTCTTTCAACTTCTACAGCTACCATCCGTGGTGGCTGCATATTCATTTTTCCTCCATTAACTGTTTTTAAAAAATTTGCACCTTGTTTCATATATTCATCAAGTCTCTAGATTCTGTTGTGATCTCCCTTGGCACCTGTGAGTTTGGGGTTAGTTTTCCAGCTGTTCTCACTTTCTTGGAGCAGCCATTGCAAAATCCTCCCAGCTGGCACTGGTGTAAGAAGACTAATAGATAGTTTTCAGTGAATGATACTTCAGAGTTTATAGTTTACTATTTTGACAGAATTTATAGTTTGTTAGTTGTTACAGAATTTCTAGTAAATTAGTAAAGCAATCTAGTAATTCTAGTAAAAGAATTTCTAGTTAAAAAAAAAGGAGGATTGCCTACTTCAAGTGTGGACTTGAAATCTTAAACCTTATAGTCACAAAAATAGATGAGCTCAGAAAAGTACCTCGCAAATCCCACTTCTTCTGAGGAGACTGAAACTTTCATTTAAAAGATATGAAGAAAGCTTGGCAATTGTCTTTTCTGACTAGCATTATTTACAGATATTTTTTAAAACTCTATCTGTTTCTTCATGGTTGGTTTGCAAGTTAGAAACATTGAGAATGCTTTGCTGAATAATAAATATTTATGCAAATATTAATTTATTTAAGCTGTTTTAAAAGACTCAGTGTCATATTATGCCTAAAGAGACCCATTAATCACTTCTTGAAATTTTTAATCTTTTTGAATACCCATGATCTTGATAACCCTCTTCTGGTTTTCTCCATCTCTACTTGCCAAAAATTTTGGATAAAATTCTGTTAATAAAGCCCAGCCCAAAGAAAGAACAAACTAAGTTTAATAGGTGAATTATCCTTCTAATTTTTCTTTTGCACTTACCTGATCTCTTTCAGCAGAGATCTCAAAATATTTTATAACAGCACATTGAGTGATAGATAAATTACACCTAATAACAAACCAGGAGGTAGTACAGTTAGATAAACAGGAACATAGAAAATTTAATTGTCAAAGGTCAAATAAAAAGTGATTTGCAAAACCAGGGCAAGCACCTAAAGAGTCCCAGCTATGGCTCCTGCAATTTACTCTATGAAATACGTGAAGCCTGATTTTCAGCTGCCTTCATCTTTGCGTAATTATTTAGACCAGTGCAAGACAAGTGTAAAACAGGAGTAAAATTGGTCCCAAATCAAAATAGCACAAGTATGAAAGGATGAACAAGGGAGAAGACAATGCAGAATCCCTAAATTCTTGCCCATCATGACCAACTTGTCTCTGGTTCATTAACTCTCTTGTTTACCTTCCAACATAAATGATAAATTTTGTAGTGCTCTGTTGATAAAAGGGTTGGCTAGTTATCAATTTGCTGATGGATGACTCTGCAGTGAATTAAAACATTATAGGTGTACTCTAGGTGTCATACCACTTTTTCCATCTGGTTTTTCAGCAACGACATGTAGGTAGAATTAGAATTCAGATTCTTTTTTTTTTTTTTTTTTTGGTGTGTTGTATATGAGGTGGCTAAAATCTGGGTCTTTAACAGTTTAACAATTTTTTTCTTAAACATAGGTTTAGATCACATACATAGATATCTGAGCTCTCACGTTGTGGTGGCCTCACTTGAGGCTTGTATCATGACAGACAGTATTAAATGCAACTTACTTTGAACAAACTACAGAAAGTGTAAAGTAGAATTAAAATACCTCTCACTGAAATACAAAGCTACTAATTTAGCAAACTGCTTCACATTACATTATCCCTTGTTACCAGATGTTCCCAGCCAACACTTCAGAACACACTCATTCTCAGTAGGGACTAGTAATCTTATATTAAAGCATTTGAGACATTAAGAGACAGTCACTAGACCCACTATATTTTGGATTCATCCTACCTAGAAATGAACTGGAAATGTTATATTAGAAAGGTATTTTAGTGGCTAATGCATAACCTACATACTAAAACATTGGTGAGGAGGAGGAGTTCTAATGATACTTTTTGTTTTCACTAATCACAAAACCTTTTAACTCTACTCCAGATGTAAATATTTTATTTTTACACAAAATGCATATGTTTTGAAGCAGTTTGGCTGGGTTACACTGTAATGGTACATTCTCCTGCTGTGAGCTTTTGGTCCACACCCACCTTTGGATGGGACATTTTTCCTGAGCAGTCTCACCTCCTCTCTTACAAAAAACAGCCTTTTCCCGCTGCTTGCAAGACCTACATTTGGCTCCAGATGGGATAAATACTGACATTAACATTTTCAACAGCCTGAAACAAATTAGAAAAAATATAATTCAGAAACTGTATTTATGCCCATTTCATTGTTTCCCTATGACAATTAATTTTTTAAATGTTGATAATTTGTCCTTCTTTTTTTTTTTTTTTTTCCTTGATAAGATAAAAGCCCATGTTAGAAAAAAAAAAAACAAATTGTCATCAAGGTCTAATCCTATGTGTCCCAAAAATGAAATCAAAAAAGAAAGACAAAATATTCTTTTTTGTTAAAAAAGGGAACCAACAAGCAAAGCAAAGCAGGCATTTTTTTTAAATCACAAAATCAGAAAAGATACTGCGAGTCACTTTTAAATTAGCAGCAACACTAACTCATTCTGCTGAATATGATGTTTAAAAATCTGTTTTAAAACATAAATGGTAAGATACCAGGCAAAGTTTGTTACAGTGATTCTTTGACTAAAGTGCTTTTTGTGGTACTGTCCATCCAAAGATCTCACAGCAATTTTCCAGCACTGATGCGCTAACTCCCCTGACATTGACAAATACACTGCTGCTCTCTTTAGCAGTTATGGGAGCTGAGTCACAGAATATAAAATCTCTCACAGGAGGCTTTACAAGAAGCCAAAGTTTTCTAGGTGTGTCAGTTCTGCAATTCAACAAGCAGGCAATTTCCTCCACCCTGCGGGTGCCAGGTTCAAAATCCTCAGCTGTACCTTCAGCAATGTGGGTCTCACACACCCTCCTTTATCCCTCTGTGACATGGACTTTTTCTGCAGCCCCCATCATTGATGCCTTGTCAACATCTCCAACCTAAATGCCCTTAATTTTTCCACTATAAAGTATGCCCAGACACAATTCTAGAAAGGTCTAGATGGAGGTTTTTATGTGCTCTACTTGAAAGCCACCCTCAGCTGCAGACCAAATGTTGTGTCCTTACACCTGGTGCTTCTTCCCAAGCTGTTGTGTTTTGCTCCACATGCTCCTTTATATCCAGTTCCCTCCCAAAGCATCTCCCTCACCTCATTCCAATTCCCACTCAAGTTGTCTGGAAAGGGGGTGGGAGGATAAAGACAGGGAGGAAGAAGAAAGTCTGCAATTAAATAGACCCCAAGATACATCCATGCTACAGTGAGAAATGGTGTTATCCTTGCTTTCCCCACCTCCCTTCCTCTCCTCCCTCACATCTACACCCCTGCCTGTGATCTGTGTGTCTCTCACAAAGATTTGATAATCCTTTCTCAGAGCAAGAAGAGGAGCCGTGTGTGGCAGGAGTGAGTGGTGCAGGAGCTCACAGTCCTCTCCTCAGCCCAGCCCAGGGGCTGCACTTCTACTCCTGCACATCAGATGCCTTGTGTGTTTGGAAGCACATGGGAAAAAGGCAAGCTAAAGAGGAAGCAAGCCCTTCAACTTGGCTCAAATGCAGTTTTCAATGCTTAACCTTTTAAAATGGCATCAGCATTGCACCAAAATTAGCTTTTAATATATCACTGCCTAAATCCATGCATCTTCATTCCATATTTTCTGCTGTAGAAAACATGATGACCTGCCACCACAGCATACACATCTGAAATATATTCCAGGATTAATTAATTTATTAATTACCTTAAAATTTCACTGTCAGCTCTTTTCATCATGCTGTCAACAGCCTGTGTACACAAGCTAGGGAGTGCACACACCTTGTCTGAGGTAACACTAGTTTGCATAAATCACAATTAGGCAATAATCACAGTGAGTAATAACTAGAATTCACAGTACAGCACACTCATCTTAGGGAAGATGAGAATGACCATGGTGAGAAAAAGACTCCAAGATCAAAAGATCTTGCTTGTGCTAGCAGCAGAGGCTGACAGATGAGAAATACAATGAACCCAAAAGGCACAAGCAACTAAATTTACCATTGGTTCTTGTAAGCAAAGTATGATCAGTAAAACGCCACTGGACACATATGAGGAAATTTGAAGCATATGAGGAAATGGGGAGAAGGAAAGCTTCACATTAGGTGAATCTTCCTGGCCCATGCCTTGTTTTCCACAAAGGCAGCTAGAAGTGTTGGAAGTGAGCTGTGGAACAGCCCTTCATACCAGAAAAACCTACAGCAAAACAATGTTCCTTTCCCCCTTATTGA
This sequence comes from Certhia americana, assembly GCA_018697195.1. Classification (NCBI taxonomy): domain Eukaryota; kingdom Metazoa; phylum Chordata; class Aves; order Passeriformes; family Certhiidae; genus Certhia; species Certhia americana. Next base: position 103,256,553 of record CM031857.1, read on the forward strand.
AAAGAAATTACAAACCAGAGTTCCTCCTCAAGGCTTCCTAGCAGGGCAGTGGGAGCTCCTTTTCTCCTGCTCAGTTTAGCAAAACCATGCAGGAAAGGGAGGTGATAATCCCCTGGCGACATTTCACTTAACACTTCTCTGGGAGGCAATAATTCCTGTGTGCCACAGAAACCAGAGTAATGGAAGGAGGCTCTGTCTCAGAGAAGCATGTTAATGTATTTGCAGCACATAAAGGACATTATTATGAGCTTAATCCAAGTTTTGATGAAAGCACTATAAAGCTCTTATAAGGCCTTGGTGGCATTAGGAATTTTCACTTCAGGGTAGGTGCTGTTTGGCAATCCTAAACACTGAGAGGCTCCAAACCAAAGCAAACCCAGGCCTGACCCAGGGACCAGATATGCAGATGGATTTCACACACTGAAGGTAAGTGAGCCTCATTCTCCATCCCTTACCTTCAGGGTGAGGACAACAATTCTGGCTTCAGTAAATAAGAAAACATTAGCACGTAGACACAAATGCAGAAGTAATAAGGGATCACATTGGAGCTTTTCTATATTAGGGCTATATGATGAATTTCAGTTGCTAATTCACAAGAGAAGGCTGGGAGCATAAAAACTGGGGAACTGAGCCCTATCCCTTCCTTTTTTTGAAAACTTTTTTCTTCCCTAGACATCCCCTAGCTCATCCACCTTGTAGGCACAGGTTCTCTTCATCTTCTTTGTGCACCTAACATCAAGTTTTCTTCCAAGCTGGTTTCTCTTCACCACCAGTAACAGCAGTGCTTACTGAAGTCCACATGCTAACATACTCTTATACATTTTTAAGGGCTGTTGTGGACTAAGAAATGTTTCATGCAGAGGTGGAGAAAATAACAGAGAGCAGGAAAATGGGGCTAACAAGGGCTGAAAGTGTTAGAATATCAATACAAAAATGTATCTGTAAATTATGGCCTTTGACATTTTAAGATATTATTTCAGAAACAGCAATAATGATGGATACCACCTTTGTACCTCAACTCCTCAAAGGCAACTTTTCCTCACGGCTTTGCCACTGCTGCATGAATAGGAGATTTTCCCTAAGAAGACAAGAAAGACAGACCAGCTCTGCATGGGACTGTGCCCAGTGATTTAGCTGCAGAGCTGCCACTCATTTTGCCATGTTGCCGTACAGAAACTAATTAGCCCCACTGAGAGTCAAGCTTTATTAGCCTCAGTGCATGTTTGTTAACCTTGTCTCACCATCAGGGACAACACTTGGCCAGCACAGGACAAGGGGCTGTGCACCAGACGCCTGCATGCAGACATGTCACATGCTCTGGGTCTGTCCCTGGTGCAGTGTGCTGCCCCAGTACCCCCAGTGCCATGGTCAGGTGGGGAAAGCAGGGGCATGATTCAACCTGCTCCCCATTTCTTGCCCACTATTTTTTTCCCCCACATGCAAACATGGCAGAGGGCCTGCACCAGAAGCAGCGTTCTGCCCTACAGCTCTTCTCACCATAGGACTAACCTTATTCTGTTACAGTGGGGCAACTTCAGCTTTGGAACAAAGCTGATGTTTGTTCTCAGCAAACACTGTCTCCAAGTATTTGGCACCTAAACTTCTGTTGCTCCAACTGCACTTTAGGCCCAAAGTGCCAATGTTACTTACAACAAGCAGGACTGAGAATACCTGGTGATGGAGCACGCCTTGAGGCACCTTGGCCTGAACCTGCCACTCCACACAGGATGAAGGAGGCTACACATCCATGGCAAGGCACCAAAGGTGCTCAAGCTTGTGGAATTGCTCAGGGGCTGCAACTGCCGTGTTCTGGAGCAAATGTGGAATGTGTATGTGCATGGAGATTAGGTCAGATGACAGCTTTAGGCTCTCACCCTACAAAGGGAGAAAACAAAATAACATCCTTAATCTGAAGAGAAGAAAATAAGGGAAACAGTTTGGTCAGAAGCACACAGAATCACTGGGCCAGAGACAGGAATCAAAGCTGTCTTGAGTCCTTTTTTACTTCTTGTATTATAAGCTCAGCCATCCTTCTCTATGCATCCTTTTGGTTACTGCTGATAATATGAGCTAAGGTTGTGCATCATCTTTTAACAGAAATGTCTCAGATGACCCAGAGCATTGGGAATGAGTTCCTTAAGCCTTTTGGCGGGACCCCATGAACTCATTTCAGTTGTGGAGATTTCTGAAGCCTGTTGCCCTCCTGTACAGAAACACCTACACAGATCAAGACCTGGGCACAAAATGCTTTCCATGGCACCCTAAGCCTCCAGGTCTGCCCATGGCCTGCCTTCTCCAGCCATCCCTGGGCTTGAATGAGCACGTCTCTGCAGTGACTCTAACAGGCACACTCTGTCTCTATGGCAATGAGAGACAGGAAGAATCTGGGAAAGATGCTGCAGAAAGGACTGTCTGGCACCAGGAGGAGACAGCAGAATGTGCAGAAGACCAGAGGGAAACATTCCCTGCAGGCTTGGGAAAGTGATGTGGCCATGGGATGACAATAAGGGACCCAAAGGAAGTGTAGTTTTCTTTAAGTCAGGTTTTCCTTACCATTAATGTTTTCATTACCTTTTATTTATAATGGATTAAATTTTAACCATGCAGTACTGTAAAAAGTGCTTACTGCATACCACCCAGCTCAGTCTCCATCAGGCTCCTGAAAACTGAAATGTAACCTTTCTAGTACAGAACTGCACTGCATGTTATGTACTTTGTTGCAGCACAGGAAGGGTTATTAGGAAATAACAAGTACTGCATAAGAGTACTTTCAGGTGCTGTATGTGTCAGGCTTTTCCCTCTTTGGAAGAACTGCAGTTAAAAGGCATTGCATTAGCATAAAAAACATATTTAACTAAAAACATACCTGCTATTATAACTGATGATTCAGAACAGGAAAGGAAAAAAAGTAAGACTTCTAATTCACTCTTACCTATTCATTGTTTGTTTCCTTTTTAACACTTCATTCAGACAAGAGCAATGAAAGGGCCTTGCCAGGCTCAGTCTCTGTTTATAACTACCTTTCAGTTCTCAGGTACTAGTGCCTTCTTGCCTCATATACAAGAACAAGGGAAGTACATTCAAAAATGCACACATTTTAATTTTGTCAGGATTTGACATGACACTAGAGAAAATGCAATAAAAGTCTACAAGTTTTTGCTTCTGCTATAGACTAAACTACTGATCATGATCAAGACAATATGACAGGGATTATTAGTCACATTAATTGTTAGAATTTGTACTCACAAATTGATTTTAATCCTGCATGTAGCTATTTCCTTTCAATACCAACCAAAACAGAAAGGTCAATTTTTTTACTTAAATCCCTAAAAAGAAGTTATCTACCAAAGCTGTTGCATTTCATCTCTCTGATTTCAGGGGGCAGATTAAGAAATGGGGAAAATTTTTACTTGCACCAATTAAATTAAGAAGAAATGCAGCAGGTATTTGCAGGCTTATTCACCTGTGCTGTAATCCTACTGCACACTCTTTCACAGCCACATATTCTCTACAAGTGGGTAGAAGTGAGGAAGAAAGTGGGAAGAATGAAGTAGTGGGACAAGTATATAATGCTTAAGTCACCGGAGAAATCAGTATACTAATAGTATATTCAAGTTCCATATGTGTGTGTAAATAAAAGATCAGGACTTACATATAAATCTGCTTATGGTATATGGGACTTCTGAAACGACTCCCTGAGACATATATTGCTGCCCTACTGCTGTGCTTTTCAAAACCCACATCTTTTCTAAAAGAGAAAATGTCTGCACCTAGCAGATTCTAACTTTATGTGGGTGTGTAACCGACTTGGTTACCAAAGAAACTAGTTCATGTTCTACACCAGTGAAAACTAATATTACTATTAGAATAAATAATTGGAAGGAGTGGAAAGGAGAGAGAAAAAAAAAAAAAAAAAAAAAAAAAAGAGAGAGAGAAAGAGAGAATTACTGCACTGCAGATTTGTAACAACCAATTAATGGCCAGGGAGAGAAATGCCATAGCCTCTGTCACAAAATTTTCAGTCTCCCTACACCGACCAAACAAGCCTTTGCTTTCAATGCAAATATTTCAAACCCAAGCCTACACTGCTGTGTTCACGCACCACTGCACTGCCTACACGACGTGTTTTCTGCATAAGTGAAGGAAAGTTGCAGACATCTTGTACTGTTGCCAAGACACTCTGACACTTGCTCAGAGACACTCTGCTGCTGCCGCTGCTGCTCAGGAATCCTCTGACTCCCTACACTCCACTGCCGCACCTGGGCACCCCCAGACAGCTTACACCTTCTGCCTTGCTTTTCCATAGCATTCGATTTGCCGTTCTTCTCGGCAGCAGCACCCACCTGTATATGAGGAAGGTGAACAAAACCCCAAAGAGCTGAACCGGACCATTTCTTTGGGGCAGAAATACTATACTACTTCATGCTCGCTGTGCTGGCAGGGTAACACCTATATGCTTAACACAGCCTCGCGCCAACACCGCCAGCTGCTTTTTCAGGGATTTTTGGCCGGTTTTCCCAAAGTGCCACACCAGTGCTCTAGGTCGCTGCCCGTGTCCGGCGGCAGCTCCAGCGCGGTGCCGTGTCCCGGCGGGGCGAGGCGGGAGCGCCCGGCAGCGCTGCCCGACACCGCCGCCCCGCGGCCCCGCCGCCTCCCGGGCTGTCCGGACAGCCGGGAGCTGCCGGGAGCTGCCTGGAGCTGCCCGGAGCTGCCCGGAGCTGCCTGGACAGCCGGGAGCTGCCTGGAGCTGCCCGGAGCTGCCCGGAGCTGCCTGGAGCTGCCCGGAGCTGCCTGGAGCTGCCCGGAGCTGCCCGGAGAGCCGGGAGCTGCCCGGAGAGCCGGGAGCTGCCGGGAGCTGAGCGCTGCCCGGAGAGCCGGAGCTGCACCCGAGAGAGCGGGAGCTGCCCGGCATCCTTCGCCCACAGCCCGTCCCGCCTTCCCTCCCTACCGCGGGAGAGAACGCAGCGGGGGCCGTGGGGGCAGGGGGCAGAGGATGTGGTGGGGCCCACAGCGGTAGGCGAGGATGCAAAAGGGGAAACTGCGGACAGAGAGGAAAAGTGGAGAGCAAGAAGAGCGGAACATCGGAATCTGATCGGACGTGGACACAACGCGCCTTGTGCAGCTGCCCGGCAGAGGCGGGGATGTGGCCCCGTCACACGGCCAGGATTTGGCCGAGTGCGTCCCCAGAGAGCCAGCGAGCCCCTTGGTAGGCTCTTTCCAAGAACTGAAGGCAAGGGGACCCCCAGAACATCGCAGTCAGTGTAAATGGAAGGCGGTGTTTTCCTTGCAAGAACTAATCGACTCCTCTTTTTCTCAGGTAATCCTGTTTACAGTGTGTAGCTGATGCATCAGCGGGCTGGTGGCATCCTCAAAGAACGCTGAAAGCAGCAGAGACTCAGCAACGGCAAATGGGAAGAAATGACAAAGCTTTACCAAGAGACACTGGAGCTTAGCAGTCATTTCGACCCTGAACTCCACCTTACTGATGGTTCCCCTTTTTCATTACCTTTTTTCTCACATCTGTGAGTTTGATTGTGCCAAAGCCTGGCCACTCGTCATATCCTACTCCCTTTCCTCTATCAAGCTGCAGCCAGTTTCACCTTTGTCCAGGCCATTCCATGCCATCTGGACCTCTAGCTACAGATCAGTGACCCAGGGATTAGTGTCACTTATCTTGATTTTCTCTTTCACTCAGAAGATATCACAGCCCTGACAAGAGAACAAATTTCAGAAGCCAAAGCTGAGTTTACCCACCTTACTGCAGCTGCTCTCCACTCAAGCCCTTTCTCCCCATACTTTTCCCCAGACAAAACTCTGCTTCCCAGCTCTCAAATATTAGTCGTCAGACATAGCAGTGAGAGGCAAGGACAAAGTCTGATGTGCAAGACAGCGTACAGCTATGTAGCTCTTGAGGCTTTTCTCTAAACCATCTTTCCTCTTGTTCCAGTCACAGCTACATTCCAACACCTACAGCAAATGACACAGGGTCTGGCCTCCATGGCACAGACTCATTCCATATGCAACTCTGACTCCTTCCTTAATTGACCCTGGACACCTCAAAAGGAATGGCTTAATCCTAAAAAGCTAATGTGTCAGCATGCAAGTAAAATGTATATTTACACTAAGGCTAAATTAACATCATTTTGGCACCTGAATTTAGGTGTTTCTGAACATTTCAGTGCCTGACTCTGCAACATGAATGCTCTTGAGTACATATCTGCATATAAATCCTGGAATGGGGGCAGATGTCTCTAAAGCAAATGGCTTCCCATCCCCCACATGAGCCCCAAATGTATTATTATCCCATCGAGAGATCTGAAGACTTAATATACAGAAGTCCTCACAAGCCAAGAAAGAAACTTTTCAAGGGAGAATGAAACACTCCTTTTACTGTGATTGTCACTAGTGTTCTCCAGCAACAGAAGAGGCACAGAAACACAAAGAGGGGTGATGTATGGTGATCAGGTGAAAGACACTTCTCCCTGTTCATTTTCCACTCCTGTAAGTAATGTGTTCCTCAAGACCAGGATTCATCCTCTCACTGTTTTATCCCACCTGCTGGTTCCAGTTCCCCTCTGCACCATTATTCTCCATCAACTGCCTAAAATTTCTGTATCTTCATGCACCTCTCTTCCTCTCCATTTCAGTCAGGCTAATTCACCTTCCATCATATCAGAGAAGGATGCAAGAAAAAAAAAAAGAAAGAAAAAAAAGAAAAGAAAAAGGAAAAAAAAACAGGAAAACAATCTCCCTGAATTTAGCAGAATTGCCAGGGACCAGAGCAGCCCCTGGCTTCCAAAAAAAGCAACTGCAAAGCCCCAAACTGAGCATGCTAAATACAGCGTGGTTTAAGCAGCCATCTCTTAGGAACCATCTGCTTAGCATGTGCAAATAGTGACTTTGGAAATTATTATGATTTACCGAATTTTGGAAGAATTTTACAGGAACAGCAAGAGGAGGCTTTAAGTATTACTATGACATAAGTATTACAGAATAATGAAATACTGATTTTAGTTTTAGGAATAGAATTCATCTCCCATGAACCAAAATGTAAGCTTGCAGCAGCCTTGAGGGAAAAAAATTACTCTTAATGATTTTCTCAAATGTACAGTAAATTTCACTGAAATGTAGAACAGTCTTTCCTTGTATGACATTCCCATGCAGTCAAAATAAAGCGTGTGCTCTCAGGTGCAAAGCCAAACTCAATTAGTATTATACACAAACCAGAATATACCCTGAATGCTGATCAGAGGCAGGCTGATGATTCATACTGCCATGGTCTGCACATTCAGATTTGCAAGGAAAGCCAGTGTACAGCTTGATAAGGGGTTTTGATCCAGAAATAGGCACAGATGCGATTTTAAACATTTGCCTTAGAAAATTAGGTTTAGACACTGCTTTAATTGTGTGTCATCTAATGCTGATGGGCACTTACCCAGGTAGAACACCAGCTCCTCAATTAAAATGTAAAGCAACATGTAACGTTTACAGTAATGTAATTTTATACTCATGAGCAGAAAGCGCTGCTTGGAATGCAGCTTTCATAGAAAGCAAGCCCAAAAATCCTATAAAGATCAAACGTACATCATACAGTAGGATAATTCCCTGTTTCTCTTTTTATCTCAGAAACATCAGGAACAATTGGAAAATCAAGCCAGTCCTATGAAAAGCATGTAAGAGAAAAAAGAATCCAATGTCTTCTTGTTTTGAATACACATATGCTTAATTATCTGATGGTTCTGAACTGAAAACATATGCCTTAAGAATAACTGACCTCTCTCAGAGACTGTATGCATTTCACCTGCTCATAAAAGGTGAAACCTGTGACTTACTGATGTAGGTTTCTTCAGCACTGTACAATCCATGCTATGTCATGAGAAGCTTTTAGTGCTTAAAAATAAAAACAGGCAGCCTGTTGTTTTACCCTAAACACAGTACTCTGAGAAACCTTCTCCTACTGTCCTGCATATTCTTTACATGACAGTGTGGGGTAAGCAAGTAGTAGAACATTTTTAGGAGATATTTTAGTATGGTTGTGGTACATTTTTAGTGAACACGTGTAAGGTGTAAGAATGGCAAGCCCCTTGCTTTATGATAATGTGGCTGGGTTTTTTTGTCTGTTGTTTTGCTTTTTTAAAGGTCCTGAGAAGCTCCTCTTCTATTTTTCTCCTGATTATAGCCATACCCTGGCTTCATTCATGGGTATTTACAGCAATGCTGGGGAAAGATATGTTTGTGACAGGCAGAAAGGAGAGCAGTACAGAGGTACATCCAAATTACTGACAAGCACATCCCTGGTGCCATTTTCTGGTGTTTCTCGAGAAAGCACTGTTGCAGGGCTGTAACAATGGTCATCTAGGGTCCATATTTGTGGGAAGTTGAAAACTGCTGGGTAAAGAGTAGGTGAAACTCATCTTCCCTTTATAATTCATTATATTACTTGGCTCATGACAATGTTTAAAAACAGTTGATAAAATATAGCAAAGTATAATGTTAAGTCAGAATGATCTTACTGTAAGGGTCCTCTGGTCTGAATAAAACTCTGCACTGGTTTATCATACTGTATTTCCTAAATGCTGTTAAATAGCTGATTATGGTCATTCCACTCCCTTTAAGAGGCAGACAATCTTTATCATCCCAGTTTTAAAGATGGGGAAACTGAGGCAAGGAGAGAATAAAAGTGAATTGCCTACAGCAACATTGCAGTTGTAGAACCTGATTCCAGCAGCTTTCAGTCCTTGGTCTGCCATCTATGCTGCATCCTATAAATGATGCAAAACCCCTGTAGTATTGTCTAAAATCTACTCAATCTGATACCAGTCCATAAAGACATTCTGAAAGACTGGAGAAAAATTACAGGGTTTTTTAAAATGTCCTTTACTGAAGGTCTCTTACTTTATAGCCAACAACACTGTCAATATGACTCAATATACAATCTAGATGCAGGTGGGAAGAACGTGGCAGAGCAGTATGAAGACAATTCTGAGTCAGTGTGCTGTCCCAAAGCAGTACATCTGTAATATATATTTAGATAATTGTTTTTACTAATAGCTTTAGAGACACAAAGCCTAGCCAAAGGCTGTAAAGGGGATGTAAGTCAGAATACAAAAAAGTAAAGCAGGGGAGAAATAGGTTGATCAGCCCTGTCTACACAACTTGGCTGCTCTGACAGGGACTTCCATCAAACTCACATTTTCTCTTGAAAGAGAAAGTAGATGAGCTAAGTAGGAGCTGTTCACTGTGCTCAGTAATAAGTCTCTTTGCCTCTGCAAATCACAGGCTATTTTTCTTACACTTCATCAGATGTGGAAGTGTGACATCTAACCTATTCTTTGCCCACATCTTGGAGTCACAGAAAATAATGATGTCTGACAGAGTCCTCAAAGATGCCTAGTCCATTCTTCTACACCAAAGTGGGATTAGCAATACTTACATTACACCTTATAGATTTATCCTGCTTGCTTTTAAAATCCACCTATACTGGAAAGCCTGCACCCTTCTCAGGTGACCCTGCTGCTCCATATTACTATTAAAAAAGTGTCACTATTAAAAAGCATTCTTAGTATCCAACTCAAACATCTCCTGCTTTTATTTAAGCCTATGTAAATATATATTAAATATATATAAATAAGCATTTACATATATTCCATATATATAGTGTATGTGTGTGCCTTCACATATACATGTGCATTTATGTGTGCATATGTATGTATTCATTCCCAAATCTGAAATCAGATGCTAACCTATTTTAATAGCTCCATGTGTTTCTTTCTGCTTTTACTTGCAACTTACTTCTTTTGCCCATTTTTGTATGAAGGCATATAAACAAAAGAGAAACATTCACACTATTCTAGGAGTTACACTCTGCCAAAAATCCCAGTATCTCCAGACATATTTACTAAACTCCCAGTTAATGTTTTGTTTTATACTAAAACTTGTCTCTTAAAGCAGTGCTTTACCTTTAGTCATACATTTTAGACACTTAACTGTCATAGTTCAACTAAAAATACCTATCTTCATAAAATAATGTATCCACAAATGAAACCTCTTTTTTATTCTCGTCCCTTGAACCCTGAATATTATCATTCCTTTTCTAGCAGTATTCCAATCTCAGAATAACCAGGGTTATTCCAATAAGAACTTTTAATTGTGCAGACAGGGTAAAACACACACATAGCAATGCTCCTTCATTGGCTTACAGACATTTTTCCCAAAGGATACATTGATTAAGTCTGTCCTCTCCTTTAGAAAAATTCATGTTCTTGATAAAATTTCTGCATATCCTATTTTTTTAGAAAGCTGCATCATCCAGTTATCTAATACAATAGCATTCAGTTAACATCAACCAGACCGGGACACCAAGCAGATTTATTGTGTTGTCATCTGCTTGTTTTGTTTCTTAAAATGTAGGATGAAAGCTGTAAATTGACTCGTCTGCCTTTATTAGCTGTAACATTTCAGTACACCATTCAGACTGCATTTCAAAACAAAAACTGAATCCATCTTTCTGCAAGGAAGGACTCTTTTTTATCATGCCATTATTATTTACAGTGAAGGAAAGACCTTTCCCTAGGTCTGGCAGAAGTGTCAGCAGACACTCTTTTAAAATAAACAGGCCATGATTAATAGTCTCGTCAATCATAAATATCAGACAGTGGAGCCAAAAACATAGCCAGAGAGAGACCCAAAGGTTTCAGCTTAAGAAGCAAATCCAGATCTAACAAAATATAGGGGAACTCAAATAAAAGCAGAGCTGTAGTTTTCTGCAGCCTATGCCAATATGCAAGGGAACAGACCCATCCTTCCCCTCTACTGAGCTTTCATACAAGCAGAGGGGGGAAAAAAAGAAGGAAAAAAAAAAAAAAAAAAAAAAAAAAAAAAACAGGCTCACTGACTCCCTGTTACATTCCAGGGTTTGGAGTTTTTTTCCAATCTATTCATATTAATGGTACAATTGGGGATTTCCAGTTTTTGTACCATCACTGACAGGAGCAGGCTAATGGAGCATCTCAGAGACAGAGCACAGAACTGCAGTTCCAGCCACACAGGGCACTTTCCTCCTTTTATTACACTCTGTAAAAGATGTCACACATGCTTTCTCTTAGCAGTCCTCATGAATCAGCAAAGAGCTGCCGAAGAGTGACCACTAGGGCATTTGGGAAAGAATCAGGTGCCAGCTGTCAAAGTATTTCTTGGTGATTTACATTGTTTTCATATAGCTCTCTATCCACTTGGAGGAACTGGCCAGAGAGGAGCATTTACATATTTGCATTTTACAGGACAGACTGCAAAGAAGAGATGTTGTCATGCAGGAGCAGGAGGGAAGATTTCTTTCCTTTCAGCAGATGCAAGAAGATATTTCAGTTCCTGTGATTTCTCCCCAAGACCTGCATTAGCAATGTGTGTGTCCTGTCAAAGGTGGCAGCACATCAGGGCACTGGGGAGTGCAACCTCAAAGGACATGCACAGCCATAGCCCTTCCTCTTTGTCCCCCTCTTCCCTTCTGTTTCGTGAACATTAGGGGCTTAAAATTCCAACATGTCTGATTCTGTCAGTAGCCTGTCTCAGGGAGGTAAGAAGCTAACTACCTTGAATTCTGGCAATGAAATCTGTGGATGCAGATTGAAAAATGTGTGACCATCCCTTGGCAGGGTATTGCTTCCTGGTTTGTACACTGGGTTAAGAAGGCAGCTGTTCTTGAGACAGCCCCATCCTTCATGACCCAAAGGACTGGTATAGAGAGGGGATACACAGGCTGTGATGCTGCTTTGTTCCTCTATTTCATTTTTTCTTCCTCTGGTTGCACAGTTTAAAAAGTCACCTTAGTTTTGGGGTTCTTAAGCTCTGATCATGCTGTTTGTGCCCATGATGCCCCACTCCTTAGTGCCAGCAGGAAGAAGGTGGGACTGAGGAGAGGAAAAGAGGGAAGTGAAGTTTCACTGATTAAATATAAACTACTAACTGCACTGAGACCAGCTTTCCATTTCCCAAGGCTGCTTCTAGAAAGCCCTTTTCAGTATAAGAAAATTGTCATCCTTCTGGGAGAAGTGCAGCACATATGAGTGAAAAGAGTGATACTTTTGTATAATATTCCTACTGTGATAGAACCTAGGCTGGAAATAAGGAGGGCGCCTCCTTCTGCTTCACTTTTCTGTTAATTACAAATGGACAAAAGTTGCAAGTTTTGAGGATCCCTCACCAATCAGCAATGGGACATTAACTTTATCATTAACCTTGTCTGTGCCCTCACCAATTTAATTGGCATTGGCCCAGGTCCCAGACCTGAGTCCAAGAAACATAGAGCAGAGCTTGGTCGGGTGATGCAATGAGAGCTACTTCTCTTCCCAGCCATCCTGGACTGGTTACACATTGTCTTGATCCCTTGGCACAAAGCACAGGGTCTTTCCATGTCACCAGCAAGACTTTCAGCCAGTATAAATGAGAATAACATAACCAATGTCAATAAAAAAGTTTTGCAACCCTTAAGAGTCTAACCATAATTATTAAACTCACCTTGAAATTTTTCTTTTTAGTTCCCTTTAAATAAAAAATCTTTGTTACCCATCTCCTCACTGTGGGTAACCTCATTCTCTCCAAGCTCCAGCTGGAACCTGCATTACACTTTGCTCAGTGCCCTGTTGCAAAAAACATTCCCCATTCACAGCACTAAATCCCCTGCACATGCTCCTAAAGTATCTTCTGTGGTTCCTCATGCCTAACTAAACAATGCAAAATCCTGATTCTCTGCATACCTCCTACAGCCATCCCAGCTGCTCCTGACACCTTTCCCCTAGGCCCTCTTCACTCATCTGAAGTTACTCATCAGGAATCGCCTCCTCCATCACTTCTCTCATTTTTTTCTTTCACTGGACCACTTTTGGGGAGGTAGGAGAAAAAATTTATTTTAAATAAAACCTTGCCAACTTCTTCCTCTCACATTAGTTTTAAAACTTCCCATCGTAACAAGATTTGAGCAGATGCATAAAGATATGCTTATTTCTGGATGTTCAAGTCATCCTAAAGCCATCTGGCCTGGGCTGTGGCTTGCTTGAACCCACCAAGGCCTTGCAGGCCCTGGGAAGGATGACACCATTGCTTCATGCTAATCCACATGACCTGTTTGGCATTGAGAGCTTCTAAGCGTGGGTCAAGGCAGTCTTTTTGCAGGGCCTTGAGAGTCAACAAATGCTCCCCAGGAGATAAATCTGCTCTTTCGAGCAGACTTCAACCCTGTGCAGATGCTGCCTTTGAGTCACATCTTCCCCATCTCCCTTTTATACTCTGTCCCCAAAAGTAGCTACCCTGAGGCGTATGCTTTGAAAGGACATAATCATATTGTTCCCTCCTCATTATCCCTATTCCCAGCATCTGCACCTCATTGTACGGTCATCTCTTCCCATCATTCTCTCTTAATTTAGTTTGGAAACTCTCTGGAGCAATGAGACATCATTATCTATTTTGTAAAGCGCCATTCAGAGCCGTAGCAGAGTGGCACACATACGTGATAGAAATCCTACCCTTCCATTTTGCTCCAAAGGAAATGCAGAACATTTCAGCACTCACTGTGCGGCACGTGCTGCCAGCTTTCCCCTACAACAGAGGCTAGAGCTCACCAGGCTTTGGTCTTCACAGAGTGCTGGGAGAGACCTCCAGCTGTTCCACTCCTGACAACCACATTCCCACAGAACACATTTTGATGGCAATATTTGGAGTGCCAGAGTAATGATGCTTAGTAACAAGGTGATTTCACTACCTGCAGAGTCAGGAGTATGCAGGTTTCCCCTCTGGTTTGGTAATATCCACAGGGTGCTTGCAGCATTGTAACGTACTCAGTGCAGTTCCAGCACACACAGCTGAGCTCCAGTGTCAAGTTGCCCCCTGTATGTCCCTCCCCTATGGGCAACTCCACAGTCAAAGACAGGGTAATTCCTTGGGCCAAAGGGAGGAAGAATTTTGTGGGGTGAAATCCTATGAGTCTCTTTGGAAAGATATCGTTTCCACTGCAGCTAACAGTGCAGCCTGATGCTGGTTACAACAGGCAGTAAAACTGAAACTGCTCTGGGAAGACAGAGGTTCATCCAGCAGAAATGCTGATGCATCATTTTTTCCCTCTATGCCCCTGCAAAGTTGCATATATATTGTTAATGCTTGGGTTCAACGATCTCAAATAATTCTTTGAGTCTTCCTGGGGTCACCTATAGCTTACCCAAAGTTAATGTGCTGAGAACTGGGCTAGATGTCAGATCCTCAAACTAGTTTTCCTGAGATACCCAGGAGAACTCTGAGTTGGCCACTGGATGGTTACTGAAACAATTAATAATCTCCATTCATTTTTAATAGTGATAAAATATCTTTAATGGAGACCCAAAAAAACCAGCACAGATGATACTGCCTGAAGCAATGACAAAAGTTCTTTACTTGTTGCTAATGATGTAGAGCACTAGGCACATCCTGACATTCCCTTGACACACAATGAGGTAAGCCTGTGTTCAGATCTGTGTACAGTCATGGGCAGTGAGGGGAAAGTGCTGGACTGGGAGCCAAGGGACCTGAGCTCTGAGGCCTGACCTAATAGTGAACCTAAACTCAGGTCCAGTCCTCTCTCATGTCTGTGCTTCTGTTTCAATGCCTAACTTTGAAATGTTCTTTAAAATATATTCAAACTAAATTTTATTTCTTAAACTAACATAGGACTGATACAAGCAGTGGAGACCCACCTTTGTTGGAGTGGAACTGAGCGGGGCATGATCACTTTACAAACCCCAGCATCCCTGGACAGGGCACTCTAGGTGCAGCTGCACTGACCACATAGGCAGAACACTCTTGGAGAGATTCCTTCTTGGGCATGAAACCAAGAAGAACCAGGAGATGCTGGGACCTTACCGACCTTGGCTGTGCTCAATCAAGCCACTCACTTGCTCAACAAGTGAGACACGGAAAGAGTTTGGCATTCAAGCTGTGTGACCTAGCTTTGCGGAGACAGGAACAATATCAAGGTTTTGTGCATGAAGCATCCATGACAAAACATTAGCTTAGGTCAGACACTACTGAAATGTAAAAGGGAAGATGACTGTCAGCCTATCAACAACCAGAACAGGGAGTCACTGCTGTTTTATGCAGCAATACATGTAACAGCTGTCAAACAGAAACGTCCTTTTCTCAGATTTGTAAAATCACTGGCCTGGGTAGCAACTGGACTCCCATTACCAGCACCTTTGGATTGGGAAGTAGTAGCTTGGGCCAGATAACAGCGATAGGAATCAGCGTGCCCAAATACGCCAACAGCCAGAGCATTCGTGCTCGTTTCTGCTATTTAGATGCAATTTGCGTTCAAAAACGAGGCCGTGCCCCCGAATCGCATCCAGCGGGGACGGTCTGTACCTACACACAGGTGGGCAGCGCGCTCATCCACACACCGCCGGGGCTACCGGTTGGCGCTGACGGGAGCGGCAGCGCTCCCTGGGCACGGCGCGGTCCCGGCAGCAGCGGCGCGGTGCCGACTGGTGCCGGGGCTCCCCGCGGGGGGCTCTGCCGGGGGCAGCCCGGGGCGGCTCCGCAGACGATGCCGGGTGGCCGGGGACCGTGAGACGGGCAGGGACAGCCCCGCCGCCGGCACCCGCTTTCCCTAATGGGCATGTGCGGCGCTCGCACATGCCCACTCGGGCCGCACGGGGCCGGCGGGCTGTGCCGCTCCGCGCTGCCGGCGCCGCCGCGGTAGCCGTGCGGCGGGACCGCGGGGCGCGCCGTCGGGCACCCCGGGACGCGGCCCGCCCCC
>CM031857.1:103272727-103388973 GCA_018697195.1 Certhia americana
GGGGGATTAGTCAGCAGTCTGCGGGCAGCCCCGCTCCCGCGCAAACTCCGCGGCGGGGGCGGGGAGGGGCGCTTTCCCCTTCCCCCTTCCGCGGCGGGGCGGCGGCGGGGCCTGCCCCCCCACACACACACACCCCCGGCGGTCCGCGCCGCCGCTCCGCGGCGAGGGGCGGCGGGTTGGGAAGTCAGGCACCGAGGGGGCTGGGGAACTCCTCTCGGGCACGGCGGCGTTGCGGGAGGACGAGCGCCCGAGCCGCCCCGCGCACGCACACGGGCGGGCGGGCGCGCACACACACCGCACACACACGCACACGCGCGGCGGCGGCCCCCGGCCCCCCGCAGCCGCGGCCGGCGGGGAGGCGGCGCCCGGCGGGGCTGCCCCATGGTCTTGAGGGGGCCGTGGGGGAGCTGCGGGGGCCCCGGCGCGGCGCTCGCTCTCCTGCGCGCCCTCCGCACTAGGATGTTGCGGCAGGTCCTGCACAGGGGGCTGGGGACGTCCTTCTCCCGGCTCGGCCACTTCGTCGCCAGCCACCCGGTGTTTTTCGCCTCGGCGCCCGTGCTCATCTCCATCCTGCTGGGCGCCAGCTTCAGCCGCTACCAGGTGGAGGAGAGCGTGGAGCACCTCCTGGCCCCCACGCACAGCCTGGCCAAGATCGAGAGGAACCTGGTGGACAGCCTCTTCCCGGTGAACCGCTCCAAGCACCGGCTCTACTCCGACCTGCAGACGCCGGGGAGGTACGGCCGGGTGATCATCACCTCCTTCCGCAAGGCCAACATGCTGGACCAGCACCACACCGATCTCATCCTCAAGGTAACCCCGGAGGGTCCCCCGGCCCCGAGCATCGCCACCCCGCCTGGCTCGGCGCCCCGCATCCCGCCCCGCTCCCCGCACCTGCCCGCCGGCACGGACCCACCCGCGCATGCCGTGCTCTGCCTGCCCGGCACGGGCGCTGCCACCGCAGCTCCCCGGTCACCTCCCTGCAACAGTTGGGACACAGCCCGCCGCGGGGAGCCGGCACCGCGCTCCCCGCCAGCTCCGCGGGATCCGCTCTCTTCCTCCTTTTTTTTTTTTTTCTTTTTTTTTTTTCCCTACATCTTTTTCTTTTTTCCCCGTTTTGCTTTTATTTGCTTTGGGTGAGCGAAAAGGGCAGTCTGGCTTGCTTAAATAATTTTTTCGGTGTCTGTCTACTCGCGTGGCAGTTGTGCTCGAGTTAGGGCGTCTCGGGCTTTGATAAACTCAAACTTCAAAAACAGTTAGGTACCAGTCTATCAGGCTGCCGAAAATGGTTTTGAGGGCTGCTGCTGTGTCTGGACTGCACTTCTGCATGGAGAGGGGTAGCACAAAATCTTCTTCTCGTTGCTCATCAAGGCAAATGACATAACTCAGCAGCTTATTTTTAGTGGGTAGTGTTTTTTTTCCCCTCCACTCCCAGCCCACCACCACCGGTTTCGTAGATGAAGAGAAAATCCAGCCCAGCTATAGACTGCAGGCATGGTGCAGCCTGTGCTGCTGGTTCAAGTTAAAGCGGGCAGCATCTTCCCACTTGAGCAGCACGGAGTGTGCGAGTCACAATCTGACAGGACATCTCACCGTACTATAGAACATATCAGAAACCTGTGTTTTCTTGAAGCTGGTACTCTAGTTTATACCCCAGTAGTTTTGAACGATCTTGGAAAGAAAAACAGAGATGATAGATGCAAAAACTTGAGTGTTATGAGGGTCAAGTTCACTCAAGAAAAAGGAAAGGAACATTCGGAAATAACCAGAGGTGTGGCTAACTCAATCCTGAAGCCTGAAAGATTTCAGCATTCCTTTTTTTTTGTTTTTCCCTGAAAGTCAAACTGTCAGCCTGTATAAATGCCAATGTTAATTCTTCTTAATCGCTTCAAGGAGTGTCTCTTCTAAAATGAAAAATCAGACGCAAACACATATTGTAAGAGACTTCAGGGAGACCTCTCTTTTTACTAAACAATGAATTAACTGTTACAGTGAATTTATTTATATTTTATTTCCACTGTAGGCACGCACAGAACTGTGGTACAGAGCCACTCAGTATTTTCTGTTTTCCTTTTGACATATTACCCAACAGTAATGAGCAAACATTTAATGAGTGTCGACTCACTAAGTACAGTAAAAGCAATGTTACTGGTGAATGAGAAAACCCCAGAGAAATGATTTTCATTCCTTCATTTTCTTGCACTGTGAATTGCATTTGCATCCAGTATGTTCACATTTACTCAGTCATAGGATAATAATGATAATGGATTTTTTCTCTGTACTGCTTTCTCTGGAGATCTGTAGTTTTATCAATAGCAGAGTGACACACAAATAAATGGTACTCAGAATCTTTCTGCAGGCAAACTTCTGCATAAGATTTATCACGTCAGCAAAAGAGGTATAACTTAGAAAGTTCTCTCAGTGTTTAACACAGCCTCATTTTTAATAGACAGAATTCACTAAAAAAATTACTATTTTTCCTTTAGTGAGATAATGAACACCATTGCCATTTGATTGTTTAGACATTGTCAGGCATGTCTGGTGCATTATTTCCAACTCTTTACTTATCTGGTTAATTCCAGTATGCTTTGTGTAGAATGGATTAAGTTCCTTGTCCTGATTATACTTCTGTTTGTGGGCAGAGGCAAGCTCAGACAGCTGCCTGTCCAACTTTGTGGATGGCCCAGCCCCATGGGCCAAATAAAAACAAAACAGGAGGGAGGGCTCTTAACTCCCACTACTGTTATATCTGTGGTGATGCAGGGCTACATCATCTTGTGTTAACAAGGCCTGCCAAGGGAAGGAGGAAGAGAAGGGTGGCCATCAAGGTTTTCCTATATACATTCAGTTGCATGAAAGGGAGAAGGAGCAAAGGCAGCCCCAGCTGCAGTCCAGAGCCAACCAACTCAAAGGACTGTGCTTGTTAATAAGTGTCCTGGGTGAAACCACGCGGTAAATCCCACTCACATTTCTGAAGCTGCCATGTAAACACAGTCAGGGCAGAGAACCTACACAGCAGCTTTTGCTTATCTTTCCCTTTCTGGAAGATGACCTCCGTAAGGGAGAGGTTTTGCTTTAGAATAAATGTCAGGTTGGAAGCTGGCCCCTCCCACATGGCTGGTGCTGCATCTCCACCCACAAGCAGGAGGATGGGAGACACAGGAGGATGGTTACCCCCGGCAGATGCTGGCTGCTCTTGGACCACATCTTGTTGGTTTTCTTGTTGGTTGCCATATTCCACTTGATCTTCCAAAGAGGGAAAAGAATAAGCCTTGAGCAGCTACAGCTTTCCTAGTCATTTGCCAAGGAAAGGAGATTTTCCCTGATTTAGGCAGAAAAAGAAGTCAGCTTCTGTTACTGTCACTTAGTAAAAGGAAGCAAAGTTTTGGGCTCTGAGCTCTTGAAACTGAAACATAGACGGTACTGTCAAAAGTTAACCAGTCTAACATCCAAGTCAATTCATTATTCAATGAAACGACTCGTGTGGTGACATCTCTAAAACACTCCGGTTAGCTTTTTGCACTTCCTTGCGGGAACATCACCAGCCTGAGAAAGTCACTGTTGCCAATGCTGCACGATACCTTGTTGCTGGCTGGAAGGGGATTCTGGGCAGTGCTCAGGCTCAGAATTGTCTCAGCCCAGGGCTCAGGCAGCGCTCCCAGAGCAGGAGCTGCTGAAGGGCTCCCGCTGTCAGCGCACGTCTGCCAGCGCGACGCTGGCTGCTCCCAGGACAGCCCCAGGTCTCACTAGATGCACAAGCTGCACCCCTCAGGGTCTCTCCTCATTAGCAGAGAGGTGTGTGGCTGCCTTATAAAATAGTTTTGCTTTTGAGATGATGCCAAGTACTCTTTCATTTCTTATTTTTGTGTAAATTTCTGTCTGTAGTTCTCATAGCTCCCTGTAAGTGCTTACACCATTCTAGGCCTGCCATCCCAACATTGCTTTTCCAGCTGCCATAGACATTTGCAGAAGGGAGAAATCTTAACATAGCCTCAATCTCTGGTTGTGAATAGGTGTTCCAATAAAAAGCCTTGGTAGAATCTCAGATATGGAAGAGATGCATCCTGAGACTGAGATACCGTGGGAGGACAATAATGAAATTTTACTTGCTGCAGTACCTGCTCTATAGCTGAGCGTAGGGAACTGGCATCCTGTGCTGTTGGTGTGCAGGACATTTTCTTCCTCAAAATTTGTCTTGAGAGAGAGAGAGGTAGAAGGTAAAAACGCCTAATTGAAGAAAGTGTGCTTTTGCCCCTGTATTTCCAGTAAGTGCTTAGAAAAGCAAAAAATAAGTGGGATATTTGATGTGGACCATCATGCAGAGGTTCAGATGATTATACAAAGTCTGTAGAAATTGTCTAAGAAAACCTAGAATCCCACCTAAAAGTAGTGTTAGAACAGCCCCCCTACCATTTCATGGTGATATTTTCACTTGCAGCAAGAGACTTGTTAGGTTAAAGTCATACAGACTCAATGGGAATACAGACCTAGAGAGATTTTTAAACCTCAGAAAATATGTTCTAACTTAAACAGAATTTGAGACACCAATCCTTTTGAGTCTGTTTATTCCTGTATGCTCACAGTGAGTAAACTTCACCACACTAAAGTCTTTTTTTAATTAAATATTTACCTTTTTTTTCCAGAAAAATAATCTCTCTTCCATTTCCATTGCTCTGCTTATAACAGTAACGCAGTACTAATATTTTTTTGGCAAAAACTCCACCTAAGATATCAAGACATAAAGATGAAAAGGGATTGAAATGTAACATGCCTTCCTGAAGGGGATTGTATTTGCAGTTTTCTTCTATAAAAATCTGTAGATGACAGGAGGGTTTTTTTCTTAAAGAAGCCTTTACTAACTACAGATTTTTAGAAGTGCTTATACATTGCTTCTCTCATAAACTTGCTATCATTTGGTCTAGATAACTGACTAAATACATATTTGTACACATAAATGACGTAAAGTCAGGTGTTTCTGTTTAAGGACAAATTTATTTAAGAACTTCATAACTTCTGATTACTGCAGAACAAAACAGTTAAGCTTCAAAATCTTGCAGACTTCATACTTGTTGGGGTTTTATTTCCTCTCTCTGCTCCTTAATTATTCTGTTCCTGTTAACGTGTGTGTTGGCACACTCTGTCTACGGTCCTCACGGATTTCCTCACTTACTTTGTATGTGCGAGGAAATTCGTGGAGGAAACAACCATGTTTAGAAATAACCACATTCCCTTGTCTGTGGTATTCCCAGTTGCTTTGCTGTACAAACATGGCACACTTGAACCATTATTTCCAGAGTCAGTGGAAGTGCGTTGTGGTTGCTTGGCAGAGCAGAAAGCTGGGTCCGTTATGATCCTGAGTAACGCAAGGTACCCTTATTTTAGAAACTTTTGACTACTCCTGAGTGCCTGGACACAGGCAGTCAGCTGTGGATCTAGCAATGGATGTAGTAGGTCTCCACCTTCACAGGGTAGCTCAGGCACGAAAAACACATCTTGGGGTACAGTCAATAGAACATGCAGTGCATTCTGCTGAAAACAAAATAAAGGATGAAGTCATGTCTTTAGAGCAAGGCTTTAAGATGAGGGGAAGAGTCCTAATACAAGAAAAACAAGGGTGTGAAAGCAGCAGAAGTGCAAGCCTGTTGTCATAGCAGCACAATGCTGCAGGGCTAAAATGTATCTTATGCGAAAACAGATGAGAATTAAGATACGCAGGTAAGATCTGGGCACAGCCAAGGAAGAGGGAAGGTAAATAGCATGTTGCAAGGACAGTGTGGAAGTGTGTACAGAAACCCCCCTGAGCTCCCAGTGTCAGCAGCAGCAGCTCCTCAGCGTGATTCCTGCGGGCAAGAGGGTTTTGGTCTCTTCTGCAGGCACTGGCCAGTGCCTGGAGCAGAAGTCCTAAAGTTGCCTGTGCCTGGGAGGACAATCACTTCCCACTGGTGCCCACCACCCTCCAGCCCTGCTCCAGTAGCCCTGGCCAGGACAGAGCCCCTTCACTCTCCCTCCTGCTTCACTCCATGGTGTGATGCTCCCTACAACCCTGCACTGCTGCCAGCCAAGCAGCCCATGCTCAGAATGCCCAGCATCCTGTGTTGCCTTGCCTTTCCTGCCTTGGAAGGTCAAACTTTGCTTCCCCTCTAACAAACAGAACACATGGAGGAACAGAACAGAACACAGGTGTTTTCAGTACGTGGCTGGATGTGTTGTGTGTGCTGGGGGCATCACCCCTCAGGGAGAGCACACAAGTGGGCAGGGCAGGCATCAGAAGCCAGGGACATCTGTGCGTCACAGCCACCGAGACCTGGCCACCCCCAGGCAGTGTCACAGGGCTGAGGGAGAGCTGTCAGGACTCCCTGTTGACCACGTAGGTGCTTCCTAAAAGCTGTGACCAGGGCTTGCCTTTAGGTTGGGGTTTACAGCAGGAGAAGCCCCTCTCTCCTATTGGAAGATAGAGGGAGGAGCTGAGTTGTTCACTAACACCGTGGGCAGTGAACCTGCAGCGATTGAGGTTTCCCTGCAGCGCAGAAGGGGTTGTTCCTCACTCAGGCTTCTGCAGGAGGAACCCTTGGCAAGAGCCCCCTGAGAAGCAGTGTAAAGATGGAAGGGTCTTTATGGAGGCATCTGAAGCGCATGGAGAAAGCCACCCATGGTGGAACTGATGTAAGATCAGACACAGGTGCAAAGTTTTATTATTTTTTCCCCATCATGAAAAATTGATCTTGCTGCCACACACCGGGCTGTGCAGAGAGGTTTCTGCTGCTCAGGTGTCCTGTCCTCCAGCATCAGTCTGCCCAAAAAACAGAGTGGGCTTCTCTTGGTGGAACAAATTCAGACAGATTTACAAGGTATCAGAATTAAGATGGTATTGATTAGAAAAGCTTCTCCACTTCAGATTAGAAAAGAAAAATCATATCTAGTGATTTTCTGTAGCTACCAAGAAGACAGATGGAAATGTAAATGCACGCACATCTGCCACTTCGAGCACTAATAGTTGTCTCTCAGTTGATGACTTATAGTTTGAACAACTTTTAGATTTTATTTTACTGAAAATTGTTGGGAGAAGAGATAAATCACTGTGTTTTGGACAGCTGAAAAAATTAGTTGCAAAAATAAATCCTATGCATAATTAGTATCTTAGCATCTCTTCAGGAAATCTGATTGTAGGACTGAGAAAAAGAGCCAAGCTACTCGTAGCGATCCTTGCTGCTTGCTCTCCAGCTGTGACTGCTAATGTTTATTCCGAGCCATTAGGGTCTGTCAGCTTCCTCCGTGGGCTGGGTGCATGCTCTTCATCCCTTGCTAGGCTGGCATGGTCAGGAGGCCACTGCCCACCACCCTCTTTGAACCTCTGCCCTGGACCCACAGTCTCACACTGACAGCAGGGACAGCCCTGGCCAGGGACTCCCTTGCCCTCCCTCTCTGCACCTTCTGATGAAAATGCACTCTTGAAAGTTTAATTCTGCCTGTATCTGCAGAACCCACAGTGGGGTTTTTTTGTAAATTAAGCTGGAAGCTGTGCAAGTCTTTTACCTCTCATAACCTTTTTACGTTTTGATTGAGACCACCTCTTGACGTGAATAAAAAAGTACACTGCAAAGGTATGAAATGCCAGAGATTACTGAGATCATAGAAAAAGTGGAGAAATTTATAGCTATCCATTAAAAGCATTTTCTCCTCTTCATTTTCCTTGGCACAAGTTACCTGTAAAAATTATTAAAAGAGTAAACCAGCTTCTCATAAAAATGAAGTGTATATTTAAAATTATTGTCTTCATCTTAGAACTGCTTTCTAGTTTTTCAGTCTTGAACCCAAAACAGTGATAAAATTTTAAAGTTATGGGTAATGAGTTCAGAGCCTTCTCATTCTGTCCTTCATAACCATGAGATCAGAATTCGTTTTCTTTTTTTTTTATTTTTATTTTTTTTTAATGAAAGCTGAGAATTTTTTAAAAATCACAATATTTCAGGCTCCAGGACTCACGGAAAAAAACAGACTTAGTGAAAATGACAGCAAAAAAAATTCTAAGAGTGGCAACACTGGAGAGTGAAGCAAATACTGGATTTGAACCATCAGATGGAGACTGCAAGACTAAATAAGTCAAATAATAGCAGCAACAACAAAATAGTACGGCTTTGCAAAGATGATGATCCTGAGAGTAAAACATCTCTGCGTGCCAGCTCATTTGCAGTGCAGGAGGACATCCATATATCTAGCTAGTTTTGTCTCATTGGCCATTCATTGACTATATGTCAAGTGCAAAGTATAGTCGAGTCCTTATGAAGAGTGATGTCCCCTATAAACACCACATATCACTGCTCAGCAGCAAAACCAAATATATTTTTGAGGTGTATATGATAAGCAGCAGGAGGTAGTTGTACACATCCTTATGATTAAAAATGTGTCTGTGACTGACCCAGCTTCCAAGAGAGTCAGGATGTGTTTTCATGAGCTGGGCATGGGAGCTTGTCAAGGACTGAATGGTTCCGTTGCATTTTGCTGTCACTGTCACTGTGGAGTTTCCCTGGGAGCAAAGCTGAGCCACCAGCAAGGTGAGACCCAAGTGGGACACAGATGGTTGGGTCCTCATCCCCTTTGCCCATAGATTTGATTGGGGTAGGAGATTATGTAATGTGAGTTCAAAGGATTTCTGGGATTGGACCGTTTTGCAGATGAATCAGCAGTTTCTAACCCATCCCTGCTGGGAAAGGATCTGTTTCCTTCACAGGGAGGCTGCTGACTTCTTTGTTACCTGATTAAATTAACAAAATTCTGGTAGTACCTTCTCACTTGAATGAAAGGACTTCTCCACAAAGTAAAGGGGTGCAGGTTTTTCTCATCCCTTCTTGTAGCTTCCTGCATCTTTTGCAGGGACGTAAGAATAAAAACAAGCTTTCCTTTCTGTCCTGACCATACATCTCCAAGTACAACCCTTTTGCCTTCAGGCTCAGCTTTGATGGCACAGCTGAAAGCTGTGCAAAGCTCTGTGCAGTGGAGTACTGTCCCATAGAGCCCTGTGTGGGGCTTGGCCATGCCAGGGCACCCAAACTGACCCTACTGCGGGGCTCTGGTTCCCAGTGCCTGTCTTCCTGTGCTAGTGGCAGAGGTAGGAGGACCGGCAAAAATAAAACAGCTTGAAGAATTTCCAGCCATGGCTCTCTGAGGCCCTGGTGCAAATGGCTTAGCCCAGGATAAGTGGAAGGATTTTTGCTTCCTGGCATCCCCTCCTGGGCCCATGGACAGAACCAGCTGACAGGGCAGTGCAATTTCACCACATCTCATCTGTCAGCTGTGCCACAGGCTTAAACATGGCTTGGTGTGGAGGTGTGAGACCAGTACAGCCCTCTCCTGGAGATAATTGCTGAATGAGATTTGTCTCCTCGTTGAAGCAATCATTCATCTCTGTCTAAAACAAATAACCAAGTGAGCATGGGACTTAATGTAAGGAAAGACCAAGACCAAGATATTACCAAATGCAAATGACTAAAGTCTTAAGGAAAACACTGTTCTATAAATCTCTAAGGTGGAGCAGGACACATAAATACCATTTTCAGAAGGGAGAGGGGAAGTCCAAGGAATGGTCACTGTTCAAACAATGGCAAAGGGAAGAGGTGGATGTTATTATTTCATGTCTGAACACTTTCAAGGACTGCGTGCCACTGAGGTGAGGGAGCTTAGGTGGTGCTGTGCAGTTCTCATGCTGCAGTGCTCTGGCATCTCAGCAGTAAACTGCTTTTTGGTTCCTTGCACTGTTAGCTAGCTGAAAAAGCTGGGAGTGATGAGCAAGCAGTGCATGTCTCCCTTCAAGAGAAACCATTCATTCAGCTTTTGTTCTTCCTTTAAATTTCCCTTTCTCCTAATAGGATCAGTAAGGATAAGAACAGCTGGATAAATGAGGATCTGGTAGTCAGTCTTTTGTCCCAGGACTAGGTGCCAGGTTTATTCTGAGTATGGTTACTTGCTATTAGAATCCTCTGCACTGAGGAGTGCAATATGCATTATGCATTAGCATATTGCTAATGTTGTCCCCATTATATACAGCCTTTGCCATCAGACTGAAGTTTCCTGGGGGACCTGCTGGTGTGGACCATGCTGGACCATGGGCAAGTCAAATTGCAGACTGTGCAATCCTTTGAACTCATACGATGTGCCCTTGTAAGCTCTTGGAGCTTCTGTTTTCTGTGGAAACCAGTTACCCAAGGTTATGAGTGTGGATTCTGGATGGGTGGAAAAATCTGTGTGGCTGCAGCTGAATTCCCAGCGTGGCAGCAGAAAGGAGAGTGCCGTGGAACTGCAGCTCTCATCAGGGGAGGGGCAGCATCCTGTGGCTCATGGGCTGCCACAGGCAAGCAAAGGGAGAAAGGAGAGAGAGCCTGCAGCCATGCTGCAGCACACCCCTGGCCTGCACTGAGGCAGCAGAGGTCTTCCCTAGCATCGGGTCTGAAAAAAGTGCAGATTAAGTGTTGTTTGTCTTGCAAAGGATAGCCTGGGTCAGGATTCCCAGTGCTGAATCCTTGGGCATGCTGGTGCTCTTCTCAGCATACTTTATTGGGATGGAGAGAATGGCAAGTTTTCCTCTTCTTTGGCTGTTTGCCGCCAATTTGAGACCAAACATTGTGGTCACTGGCAAAGCTCAGAATATATCTCATAGCTGCTCTAAACTGCACGAGCTTGCAGCCAGCTCCAGGGGCTGCTCAGCTGCCAGGATGTGCCAGGACACAGAGCTGTCTGCCTGCTTCCCTCTCTTCCCCAAAGCCCCATTGCTGAGAGGTGGGATGGGCAGGTCCTCCCCATGCAGTGCCCGGTCCAGCCCAGCACGGTCTCGGAAGCACCAGGCCACTGCTGCAGAACAAGCTCCTCAGCCTGAAATGATCATTTCCAAGAGAAAAGGAGTATTTTAGGTATGACATTTAGCTTCTAGCCTTTCACTAAAAATGAAGTAATAGCTGTGATTGATGAGGTTATTTTATAACCTAAATATTAAAAGAAAGTGCTTCAGATGTGGAAGGAAGCAAATGCTGCAGTGAGGCAGGGTGAGTAAATAGCAACACACACTGTTTGATAAAAGTTGCATGTTAGCTTAGTTTCTTCTGCATTGTATCACTCCACAGATCCTCTCTGAAGGAGTTGTAATGTGAATTTAATAAAGGCAGGAAATTCTTTCTATTCCTCCTGGTTTCCCTCAGCTGCGCTTCTTTATGTGACATCTTGTTTTATAGCTGTTGTCAATGAAAACCATTCAGTAGTTCCCATTGCAAAAAAATTAAAATCAGATATCTGTCTTTGATCTGGTAAATCAGGGCATTTTCTCCAAACTGTAATCACATACAATAGAATTTGTACCCCAAAACAGCAGAGCTTTGCAACTCCGTACTGAAAAGACGGGAAGTATTCCCCATAGAGGTCAATTTCTTTGTCATGTTCCTGCAAATAGTTTATTTTGTTTTGTTTTGTTTTAGAAGAAAGTTGTGCAAAAGGCCCTAATCTGTTGCACAGACAGCTACATTTTTTCTCCCACCACAATGGAAAATTTTGTTTCTCACCATGGCCAGGTATCATGTTCTCACAGTACTGTGAAAAGATTTGTTAGTTCAGTTCATTTCTCAAACTTATCTTCCTAATGTCAGTATTGAACTGTTATTTCTGTCAAAAAAATTAAAACTACTCAAAGGTGGAAAAATATACCCCCAAGCTGCTGGAGAAACAAGATGATAATATAGGAATGTTGTAATCTTTGTCTATATGATGTCTCATTATCCTGAGGAATAGAGGCAACATAACTAAATTTGTATCCATCACAGAGTATGCAATGTAATCACAAAACAATCAGATTGATAGTACTATATAAATGATGGGGGGAAGGTTGGGGTGCTACAAATAAGTCTCAAGTATGACACATAAGTCACTATGACTGTTTAGTTTCAAAAGATGCAGGAGGTTAGCCAGGATTATTAGGAATTTTTTCCATTGTCCCCAGATGAGTGTATAAGCTCTACTGCTCTCCTGTAAACTGTCTTCTATTTTTTTAAAGTGTTTGTCGTCATACAGAATGGTACATTTTAGCAAACTCAATATTTTATTTTTTAAAAACATTGTAACCCTAGCCTATTAGGGCTAGTCTCTTGCCATATTTTTTATTTTTTGTTTCTTCTACGTTGACTAAAATGAATTCAGAAAAGGGTGCAAGAGTTTTCTATGATTTTCAAGAAGAGACGGTAATTTTTTCTGCCTTTCTGATGCTTAAAAATAACTGAATGTTTTTGGGGTCAGAGCTCAGGCATGGCAAATTTCAGAAGGATGAGAAACAAAAAGAAAGGTGCACTAAGAGCTGCTAGACCTAACAATTACCTACAAATCTTAAAGTTAGGGGACCCTCACTGATTAACAGAACCTCTCAGAGAGAGAAAGAGAAAACCAGTGTCTGTCTCTGCCATTTCTTCATGCTCTCAGACTACTGAGGTTTTGATGGGGGAAAGAGGGAGGAGAAAAGAGGGCAAATTAGTTATTGCCAGGTCTCTTTTCCTTTCTGTGTGCAGGACATGCAGCTGTGGCCTGTCCTTTACTCTGAGCGAGTGCTGGTCCCCTGCACTGCCAGGCTGCCAGCGTATCCTGTACAAGTGGCACACTTGGTCACAGTGCTCTTCTGCCTTCTGTACCTCAAGCTGATCTCTTGAGAGAGTAATCCTGAGCACAGCAATGTCTCTGGACATGGTTGGGCTTTAGGTGGATCTGTTGAGTTTGGCACATATGCATGTCAAATGCCAGAGTTACCAGCAAAGGACATGGGTGAATAATACTGCTGATCTGATGCATGGGGGATTTTTTTGGTTGGTTGGTTTTTTGTAAGTTTTGTTGTTGTTGTTGTTTTGGGGTTGTTTGTTTGGGGTTTTTTTGCAATGAGTGTGCTATTAATACTGCAATCACTGGAACTTTTGTTGATGCTGCTTAGAAAAGGGACAGCGGTGAGGATCTGCTGTCATTCTGGCTGCTACTGTACAAGATGAACTGATGAATAATGTGTGTGATTTCTCTTTCCCTTGTAGTTGCACTCTGCAGTGACCAGGATCCAAGTTCAAAGACCTGGTTTCAATTACACGTTTGCCCATATATGTATCCTGAACAATGACAAGACATGCATAGTGGACGACATAGTGCATGTACTGGAGGAATTAAAGGCTGCTCGTTCTTCTAATCGAACTAATTTTGCAATCACTTATCCGATTACTCACTTAAAGGATGGCAGGGAAGTGTATAATGGGCATCAGCTCGGTGGGGTTACTGTGCACAGCAAGGACCGGGTGAAGTCTGCGGAAGCCATTCAGCTCACCTACTACTTGCAGGCAATCAACTCCTTGAATGACATGGTGGCAGAGAAGTGGGAATCCATTTTTTGTGACACTGTTGAACTTTTCCAGAAATCCAACAGGAAAGTCAAAATGTATCCTTTCACTTCCTCTTCGCTGAAGGAGGATTTCCAGAAGACGAGCAGGGTGTCAGAACGCTACCTGATCACAAGCTTGGTCCTTGTGGTCACCTTGGCCATTCTCTGCTGCTCCATGCAGGATTGTGTCCGCAGCAAACCCTGGCTTGGCCTGCTGGGATTGCTGACAGTGACCCTTGCCACCCTGACTGCTGCTGGGATCATCAATCTCACTGGTGGGAAATACAATTCCACCTTCCTGGGAATCCCCTTCGTCATGTTAGGTAACTATCTCCTCTCTCTCTTTTGTGTGTTTGTGCCTCCCTGACGCATTTCCCAGCAAGCAGACAAGCATCACTGCATGGTTCCTGTTGTCTCATTCCTGCAGCGCTGCCCCATGCCAAATCCACACTGCCTCTTTTCCTAAACTGTTTTTATGGTGCCTGGATGTTAAAATCATGCCTGGGGCTCCAGTGTGGCATTAGCACAACGCCGTGGGATGTGGAGCCAGTGCAGTAACAAGGAATAAGGATGTGCAAATGCCGTGCCTTTTGTAGAGAGGGAGTCCAGCTGCTGCTTCTCTGTGGATGTTTGATTCTGGTTCTGGAAGGAGACCTTTGCAATGGTCCCCATGCAAGTCTAACAGCATCAGCTGTGCTGGCAAATCAAAGGGCCTCCCATGTTGGGCATTTAGAGAGTGCTGGCTCCTTTGGAGACCAGAGCAGTGCTGTCCTGGCTTGGCAGGTCATTTAGCCTGTGGGATAAGAGCAGAGTTCTGGGTTGCATTTCTCCAGAAGTCCCTGTGTTGGCTGAGCAAGCATCGGGAGAGTTTCACAGCTCTGGGGGAGAGAACTTTGACACCCCTGGTCAGGGATGGACCTGCAAGCTCAGCACCAGCAAAGCTCAGCACCAGCACATCCCCCAGCAGAGGGTTATGGAAGGAAGCAGCACTGGCTGCTCCCTGGCTCCTGTGCCAGCAGAGACATTTTTATCTCCCTGGGTTTTGTACCATCTTCACTCACTGTGGAGTATGGAGTGGTTTTGGTTTGTTTTGTTTCGTTTTCCTCAAGGGTAGGAAAGGAGAGGACCAAAGTGTGGTCATCTTGGTCCCAATGCAAAGGCAGAGCCCCCTCTTGCTGGCACCAGGGCATTTGTGGGAATTCTGCATATTGTTTCCAAAAAGGCAGGAGGACTTCACGGGAGACAAAACAAGAGCTCTGGAGAGTTCACAGCCTCTTTGTTTGTGTTTGGTTCATAACCAGTGTGAAAAGCTTTGTTCACTGTAGGTGTTTAATATGTCCTTGTTCATGCCATTATTCATTTGTGGAGAATAATACATGCACTGATTTGATCACAGCTTCCCCGGCTGAAAATCACTGCTCAGTAATACTTCAGGTTTGTAAGTGTAAGAGTGTCTCCACTGACTTAGTCACATCATGTAGTGATATGACATGTTTTGAGCTATTTTTATATCCAGCACCAGGTTCCTGTGCCGTGCTGGTACTGTACTGTAGGGCTGCTGCACTGTGGTATTGTTGCACTTTAATTAAAGACTATGCTTCAGTGCATCACACTACCAGTTAACATACAGAATATATTCAGTGACAAACAGAATTCAGCCACATTACATTTGCTGTCATTTTCAGATGACATCCATGAAAATTAAACTACATTGTAATCCAGAGGAAATGCAGCACAAGAAAGTCAGAGTCAAAAGAAGGGTATCTTTCTGCCCTGAGTCTCTGGTTTCTTTGGTGGGTTCTTATGCCTGTTCATGTATTATAAAATTCAATTCCTCAAACTAAGTAGTGTATATTAACTGTAATTTTAGATAGGAGGGGATTTTCAGATATGTTGCAAGAGTAGCAGAAATGCAGGCTTAAGTCCAGACATATGAAGTGACAGTATATGGGGAAGCTGACTGAAAAATATGAAATATTAGCTTTGTTTAGGGATCAAATATCTGCTCACTGTGACAACCTTTCAGATCTTTAATTTACTAGTAGTGACAATGCTGAGACTTGAAATCCTCAAAGACTTACAGATAACTAAGAAAAGTTTTACATGTCTATTTTAGTGCTCCTTTAAGTGCCAAGCTGTATAGTCAACTCTGCTTTTCTTTTCCTCTTCTTTTCTTTTTCCTGATTTTTTTTTTTTTTTTTTTTTTTTGGTCTTGCTTGGTTGAAATATTCCACTCTTTAAAGGGCAGCTCAGCTCCCACTGTGAACAAGTCAAGATAGAGCAGCCAAGTTCGTGTAAATCTTGCCTGCTTCCCCAGCTGCATAAAATCTCCCAAGGGATAGGAATATCAACAGGTGAACAGAAGGCACTGACAGCATTTTGGAGTTTTTAATGAGAGCTGCTTGAAACTGGCAGATAGCTAGAAAGGCAGGTTGGCCTTTTTTTTTTTTCCTGAAGTACAACGGAAAGATTCAGCATGCGTTTTGAAATGTATTTCATACCTAGATGTTGTTTTGCTTATAAAGGATGTTTTAAGTCAAGGCAACTGAAGGCTACAGACACCAAGAACCCTCCATTATAGCCAGCTGAACCGCTTCCACTTAATTTCAGTGGCCGTCAGATTAGATCATAGATTAACTGACCTTTAGAAAGCTAAAGGATTTCTGGCTAACGGTGTAGCCCTGTATCTATTACTCATAATCTCATGGCTAAAAGCAGAAATGAGATAGAAAAAATGATTATACCGGACACATTTCAGGCACAGCCCCTTTACTGGTATACATCATTAATGAAGTTTCCCTGGTTTATAGCAGCTGAGGATTTTTAACTTTTCATCAGCGTTGCAGAGGCGGGGGGACACTCTCCAGACATCATTTGACACAGGATGAGATTACATCTTTCATAACAGATAGTCTTCATCATGCACTTTGTCTCCTCCCTAGACTACTTCCTCCTGTGTTTCACTGCACAACCACTACAGCATTTGCATCATGTCTAACCTGAGTTCCCCTTTTGCAACTTAGCTGTCCTCCTTATTTATCCACTGCATCTGGAAAATAATTTATTTTCTTTTTCTCTGCATATTTGGAACCACTGTCACTTGCACAGTCTTCTTCCTTTTCATCCCAGCTTTCCTCAGACTATGTTTACCAGACTTCCAGCAATCCTCTTACTTTTGACCATTCCACATCTTCTGTGGAGTGTGGTGCCTAAATCCAGGCATAGGATTCAGACTGAGGCTTTCAGCAGCAGTTAGAGTAGGAGGATGATTTTTCACATCCTGCATATGGCACTGCTGTTCATACATCGCCATATGTCATTCATTTTTTTCTGAGCAGTATGAAATGGCTGGCATTTGGTTGGTGGTACATGGTAATTCACAGATCCTTCATGTCATTTTCTACCCTGTTTTCACAGTCATTTATTCCAAACAACATGTAGACATTTGCCCTTGTCCTTGCTGAATTGCAGCTTGTTTATCTCACACCATTTCTCCTCAGTAAGTTTATCTGGAGACCATCATTGTCTCCAAGATGTATTAGCTGGTCAGCAATGTTTTGCAATTATCAACCTTTTCATATTTTCAAGAATTACTTTCTGAATAGGTTGCCCAGTCACAAGCCCATTCTAAAAATATAGGCAGTATGTCTGGAAAATAGTCTGATCAAAGTGCTTTGTAGTACTTCTTTCATTCATCCTGTTTTCTTTCACAAACCTTATTCATCAGACATTTCCAAGAACAAACAAACTACAGCGAAGAATACCAGCTTCTGTAGATGTTGAATCCTCAGCTTTTGCATCAACAGGGAATTAAAAAAGTTACTAAATTATCATGACTTGCCAAATTACAGTCTTAAGTTCAGGCTGTGTAAGTGTAGGCAGGAATATCTTTTGCCTATTCCACCTGTTAAATATGACATGCCAGTTTAAACACTTAATACTTTGGTTTTAATCATGGTAGTTTATTCTGACTTATTTTACTTTTTAATTAAGGCAGATTACTGTAACCCAGCTTACAAAAGATGACTCTACACAGTTTGGGTATGTCACTACTGTGACGATTTTTATGGTGGGGCAGGTTTCTTTTTTGCTGTTTCTGATTTCTAACTCAGTGGCAAAAACTGAAGCCAGGAGAAATGCTGCCAGAGACCCCCTTCCCCAGCAGATACTAAAAGAGTGAAGGTTCCCTTTGGTGCCTGGAGACCCAGCTGTGAGAGGCAGGCAAGAGGCTGTGCCTGAGGCTGGCCTGAACCCCACTGAGGGGCTGGGGCCTGAACCCCACTGTGAGGCAGCAGAGGGCAGGCTGGCTGCAGCCACTCTTTTCTCTGGGATATCTTGTCCAGTGAAACTGGGAACTCTTCTTCTCCAGCTATTGGTTAACACAGATAACCTCTAACCTGAAAGTGAAGCCTAAAACCTGGGAAAATTAGCAGGCTCCCAACATTTGCCTGGACAAAGTTTGAATTAGCATGGCTCTGTGGTTTTTTAAAACTGCCATCCATATCTATCAGTGTCAAACAAGTAATTTAAGGACAAGTTTTCTGACATGTCTAGTTCTTGTGGAATACCTTGTTGAATTAGGGCTGTTCATTTTTTACCACAGAAACAAAAAAAAAAAAAAAAAAAAAAAAAAAAAAAAAAAAAAAAAAAAAAACCCAAAAAGAAACACACCACAACTATGTTGGATTTAAAATAGCTGATTTATAGTCAGCTGAAAACAGAATTAAAATTCTGATTTCCTATTGCTTTCTTCATTAAAAACTACAGATGTTTGGTCTGGCACAGATGCTAATCTATCCATCATAAGTTTCCTTTACACATTAAAAGCTGTTTAAAAACTGTCAAACCTTTAAAAATACTGTTTTTCTCAAAAAAAAAATCACAGTGTTACCAAACAAATCATTGGACAACAACCAGCACTGTCTGAACAAGTTTTCGGCATGACTTTTTTTTCTTCCCAGAGGCAGAGTGGAACTTAAGCACTCAAAAGAAAATTGCTACATAGCCCTTTGCACTAGCAAACTAGCAGTGTGTTTGCTGTTCCTTTAGAAATGAATACAGCTTACTCGGGGAGAAGTGGCTTTCTTCAGCTGCCAAGTTCGTGAAAAGCATCGGCCGTGTGAAGCCGCGGTGGAACACCAGGCGCTGCCAGATATGGGCAGGGACGCAGGGCCAGCTCCGAGAGCTTATATTTAGCCTCCAATGCTGGCAGGGGAAAACCAGGTAGAAATTATGAGAGTAGCTTCAGCTTGTAGCACACTGTAAAAGGAAATGATAGCCAGCCGTGTGTGAAACTCAGCAAAAACAGGGACAAATGAAAACCTCTTCTTGCAACCTCCACTGCATCCCACCCTGCAGTGTGCCCCTTCTGGGAAGAGAGAAAGGAAAAGCAGTCAACAGAGTGATTCAGGGAGGGATGAGTGGGAAGGAGCAGGTGGAAATGTCAGGCAGGACCCAGGCAGGGTCCTCCTGAGGTTGAGTCCCCAGCAGAGGAAGGTCAGAGGGAGAAGGATGCCCTTACAGGGCTGCATCTAGCTGGAGGAAGCACAGGAGTAAGTGAGGTGTGGATTACTTTGGAAGGTACCTGGAGGAACCAGGGCTCATAGTAGCACCTTACAGATGCAGAGAAGTTCCAGTCACTTTTAGAAACATAAATTTGTTGTACACACACCTTTCACATGGCTTGCCTGAGGGAGAGCTGTGCTGATGGAGAAGTGAGCTGAGATACTTTTACAGGGGCTTTACAAATGCAAAAGGTTGGAGCACCATAGATGGGATCTGAGGTCAGAGACAGTTGGGAAAGAAGGTAGGAAGGAAAAAGGAAGCAGAAGAAGCGGGGATGTCCCCTGATCTTTGAAAGTTTTTCTTAGCCTTCTGATGTTTTGCATTCTTGTAGTGAAGAAATTCTTACGCATTTTCATGTAGTGAAGAAATTCTTACGCATTTTCATGTAAACAATGATTGTTTCGCATTGCTTTCTAGAGGAAGAGAGAATTGATGGAGTCTCAGTTTAACCAGTGTAGTTGTGTCTTGGTTTGGAAAGACAGGGGTGTCTGCTAGGGAACCAAAAAAAAAAAAACGGAAACTTCCCTTGTATTTTGTTATAATCCTAAATTGGAGGGGGGGTCTCAGACAATGATATGAGGGTAGGAATAACAGTTCTTTACTAGTTAGTCTAACAAGGTAAATTAACAATAATAACTATAATATTGACAACAAACAGAACTAGAGAAGGAAAGGAAAAAAACAACAACCCAGTTACAGTTTTCCTCTGGCACCCCCCACCCCCCTCAGTACCATCACAAGCTACCAGTGCCAGCAGCAGTCTTGGGAGGATGAGATGTATCCGAGACTCGACGGTAGTACCTGGAGCTGTAGAAAATGTCCTGGCTAGACACAGGTTGCAGAAAATACAGCGTGGGGGGACCTCGAACAAAACTGAAGAAGCCGTGGGTGCAGGGCAGGGAGAAGGAGCTCCTGGCAGGGCAGGGAGGGAACGGGTTCCCAAAATCCCGGGGGACACACGAAGAGACCGGTGGTCCGACCGAGTTCCAGGTGAAGGATGCTGAGAGCTCTCCGCCGCGCCGAGACGAGCAGCCCAGGCTGTTCTCCCGAGAGCAGAAAACTGCCCAGAGCGAAGTGAAGACAGTGCCTCCCTGTCTCTGCCTTAGCTGCTTCTTTTGTTTGGTCCTAAGCACCCATGAGTACCGAAAAGCACCCAGCCATTAGCTTCTTAGCAACTTCTGGGAAAAAATCCTATAAGAAAATAACCCAACCCCCAACAAGTTGGAAAAGTAACAACTTCACCCTCCCATCCCTAATAACCTTTGGAATAATATATAAATCAAAGTCACGCAATAAACTTCCTTTTTTTCCTCCTTTCTTTGCAAAGAGAGTCGTAGTGAGTGCATGTGTTCATTTCATGTCATAGTGTGACAAGGGGAGGTCAATGTTTGATGATAGGAGTGAAAAGCACAGGAGGGCAAGTGAGAGGACTGCTGAAGGTTAGAGACCATGAAGGCAACAGGCAACTAAACCAAGCAGGGCAGCTGACAACCAGCATGAAAACCTGAGGGTGCTCAGGCCAGCACATGGGGCTCACTGGTGCTGTGCCTCAGTGCCAGTAAGGCACCTGGCCTGGCTGCTGCTTAGTTCTCTGAAAGGACATGCTGGTAGGGAGTTGCAACATATGCCAAATTTATACACCCAAAAAGCATTCACAGTCCTCCCCACCATGCATCCAAGTGTTTGCTGTGTTCAGTAAAGCTGAAGAGTCAACATTGGTCACATATAGAGAGTTTCAAAGAGAAAGAAGCAGCCACTCAACAGGTCTCCCCAGTGCCCTTCAGTCCACACACAGAGGTAACACACACACGCCCCCCAAATGTTTGACTTTGTATAGTATTTTTTCACTGATTTTCCTGCTGTCAGTTAATAAAAATGTAAAGCTTACTGAGTCAGTTTTTTTATTCCCCAGCTAAACTTTCTCAGTTTACCTGTCCAACTGTCCCTCTGCTGTCATTTCATGCTGGGAAGAAGCATGTCCTCCTTCAGCTGGCTCAGCTGGCTGCCCCCATGTTCCTTTCTCCCATCTCATCCATCTCTTTTGCAATATCTGGTGGCCTCCTCTAGCAGGTCTCACCTATCTTCCTGCTCCAGGCCGTGGCATCTCCTTCCTAATGCCTGCACAACTCTCAGCATCTTTTGGTCTCCCTAAGCTTCCTTCAACTTTTCTGCTGTTTTTCACATTCCTGTCAGCGTGTTCCCTCTGCCATTTTGTTTTCTTTAAATTTCTTCTATCTCATCCTCCCTTCTCCTCAGCCACAGCTGGGCCCATTGCTCCCACCATTTTCCCTATATTCTTCAATAACTTCCTTGGCTCTCAGATGGGTCCACACTATTAGGGGGGGACCTGCAGTTGTATCTCAGCTGCTTCTGATTTCCCAGTGATTTCCACCATTGATCCTTTCCTTTTTTCATACCACCAAAGCACCACAAAAGTGCTCTGGAAGTACATTTGGGTTTTTGTCACTCCATCTGCTCAGCTTTCCCAGTTCAACCCTGCACAGCTCAGTTACAGTCCTAAAGCATTTTGTGGTTTGTTCCTTTCATCCCTCTTCTAAGAAATGAATAAAATTATCTGGTTTTATCTATTCTGAACAGACAGAATCCCAGGCATGTCACTTTCCTCATCATGATTTTTATCTCTCTATTTTCTGTCCTTAGTCCTTCAGTCTTTTATGACATCTCTAAGCAGCCATGCAACTTCTGCAGTCATTCAAGCATCACCTGGCATTTCTTTTCCTCATGTGAAAGAGGGAGTAAGAGCAGAAGTAGGTTCCCAGGCCACTCCTCCTACTCAATATAGCAATTACTCCTTTCACCAAAGTCAGCACTTTCCACCCAAAGTGGAGCTGATAAATCACTTCCTTCACCTGCTGGTCTTCCTCACTCCAGCTCTCCTCCTGAAGCATGTTGTCTCAAGACCCTTAAGGAACCCAAACACAGAAGCCACTATTGTATGGGAAGGAAATATTCTTTAAAAACAAATGGTGGCAGACGGTTTCAAACACCAGCCCTTTTCTGAGCCGTGCAAAAGCAGCTGGCACATGTGACACACAGACAACACAGTGTCCAAGTTCCCCCTTCACCACCACAAAGCCCAGTGAAATCCCTGCACATGTTTGTGCTTCTTGGCTTCAGATGACTGCTGATGACTCAGATAATTTACAATGTTTTTTGGAAGAGAGGAGCTGTATCCATAGGAAGTCAGTCCAGAGAATATCTTAATATTGAAATCAAGTGCTGTACAGCCATTTCCTCTTCATTTTTTGGTGCTCCAATATATGCTTACGAAAACTATGTTACAGGTGATGCAGCATGTTCAATGAGCATTAATTTATGCAAAGAGGAACAGAAAGCTGTTACACTTTAACTGTCTGCATTCTTTTAACTGCAGGGAACTCAGTGCGTGCAAGGGCTCAATGGAGGGATTTGTCAGAGGTGTCCCAAACAATCACAGGTACCAAGAGTTTGGCACTGACATCCTGATTTTCTTCAAATAGTGAAGTGTCTCAAGAGAAAACTTTCACATATATGAGAATATATGGAAAGTTCATATATATGGAAGTTCAAAGGTTAAAGAAAGGAATCCTTTCTCTATCTCTATCTCTATAAATACATGCAGAATGTGTGTTTGTACATGTATATATATGCTTGTGGTACATTTAATGTTCTGGGCCTGGGTGGCCAATGAATACCTGTGGAATGTCAGCAGGAGCTGATGTGACTTTATTTTAGGTCTAGCTGTGAGAGAGATGGTGCACATTGTGAGCTTCAAATAAATGACATCCCCCAAATAGGCAATAGCCTAGAGGCTTGTGTGCAGAGAGGGGACCAGTCATTTTCAAGTCATGAGACCTCTGGCAGATAATCCAGAGGTGGATTAAATAAATTGGAATAATTTAATTAATTAATTAAATTTATTTAATTTATTTAATCTGGATGCTGTGTGAAAAGTCCAAGTTGAGTTCCAGACTTGTAATTTATTTTTTTTTCATCAGTAAAAATAGTAGGTTAGGTGTGCTTTAACAGAATTTTTGCAACTTTCTGAACATTGTGTTTCACATATGGTTGATCTATATATTATGAGAAGAGTAGTGACAAACATCACTAAAACAGGACAATTTAAGAGTATGCCTGAGATGCTGCGGTTGTAGCTTTCTTGCCAGAAAAGGAGAAACTGAAGTGTGCTAAACAAATCCATATTCCACTGGCCCATGTTCCCCTGGAACAACACTCCTAGAAGAAAATTATATTTTAGCTTGTGGCCTTAGAAATTTAAAGCAGATTTAAAACATGTTTGCACCAAATGTCCCCACTATGTCTTACTCCATCTTCAGGAGGTTTGCATGTCACTTGGCAGTTCTGTAACATGGTAAACATTAACCTAGCACAGGTGATTGCAGCACTTTTAAGTGCTTCTTCTACACAGCATGCATAAAATCTGTCCAAAAATGACTTAGTGATGAAAATCAGTTTTCAATTTTGTCTGCTAATATGAGTCATAACATGTCTTATGTGAGACGAGCCCAGGTTTCTCAACATACTACTTTCACATGTGACCACCTCCTCGGCTAGTGAGGCTGAGCTACATGCACCATGGGGAAATTCATCTTGCCAGCCTCACCTGTCATTCCTGCACTCTCCCATCCTGTACAGCTCCCCTGCTGTGCACAGGGTGGTCCTGGCTCCCCACACACCCTGGGTCTGCACCCCATGCCAGCAGCAGTGGTGAGCAGACCCCTGTCCTCCTCCTCTTGTCATCCTCCATGCAGCTTTCTCCCTCTCTCTTCCAATAACAGCTTACGCAGGGCATTCTCCTTCCTGGGGAATTTTCTGGTGTTTCTGAGCTGAAAAGGATGAACAGGCATCCCTGGGGGTGACTTTGGGGCAGGGAGACCCTTTGGAGGCCAGACAGAGTCAGGTGCTCCCTGGTGTTTGCTCCAGAAGTACAGACATGCATGTACAGCACAGGTTTGGCTCAAATGCTTTCAGTTCAGCTCTGCAGAAGGTCTGGGGAGACAGTAGATGAGCAAGCCACACAGACATAAATATTCCAGCAGCTAAAACCAAATTTTGCTAACACACAGCTCCTTCTGTTGTACTGAAAGAAATATGACTTTTAACTTTTGCCAGGTCTTTTGTGAAAACAGAGGAAAGCAAGTGACACATTTAAACAGAGCTGACAGCCTGCTATTTAAATGCCAAAACAACCCTTTACTGATTTTTAAGTGGAATTAAATGTTAACCTTATATATAAAAGTAGATTTTGAACTATAACTTAGTTTGCTTATCAAAGTACAAGAGCCACTCAAGTTTTCTCTCAAATGTATCTGTATTTAAAATGTCTTTATATGACATTTTTGCTATCACTGTAACAACAAAATCTCAAATATTACATTGTTTCAAAAGTAAAAAAGGATGATACAAGAAAAACATCCATCATTCTCCCAAAACCTAAATCAATAATTTTTTTAAATTGAAATCAAGGGGACTATTCAGGATTTACCATGCAAGTACTGAATTGCATGTATAATCATTATAATCGGGGGCTGTTAATTTAAACAGAATTTTGTATACTTAAAAAAAATAATTTGAAAATGCAATATTAAATAGTAATATTTTTTAATTAGTAAATATCTCTATAATATACATACTCCAAAAATAAAAAGTGGTGAACCATGTTACCACCATTTCTGATTAGGGATTGTGGTGAAGTCTAGGACTATGAATACCAAGGCATTGTTTAATTCTACTTAATTAAAATATTTCTCATTCTCTTTGTTTCTTTTCCCCTTATATAGATAAAGATAGAAAGAAATTTTTCTATATATAGAAAAATTACAGAATGTTTATGTGTGTCTTGTGTATGTGTATGTATTTCTTCAAAGCTAGAGATTTATGTGTAGAATGTTTTTCATTTCAATAGTTATATGTCATCATGGGGTTTATATATATATATATATATATATATATATATATGTAATATGTGATCATGGTTTTAAAATTAGCTTGTGATTTGTACCATTTTCTAAAACACTGGCTCATTGTTGTTTGCCATGATAAAAAATAGTACTGAGGAGTTTATAGTTGTCGTGCACCATGTACCCCAAGCATTGCTGACTGTGTCCCCACAATTTAGGGTGAGACCAAGGGGGTGATTTCATTTCGTCCATGCCTGCTTTGTGCAAATTTTTAGTATGGGTCAGAAAGGGACACACCTGACCAAAACAGACTGTTTCACAGGAGAGTTGGTTGGGTGCTCCATTTCCAAAAGCTCAGTTTAAAAACGTAGGACATTATGGCAGACATTCATTGCCAGAAGATTAGAATCTAAATTACTCTGGTGCCACAGATCCATACAAGTCTTATGAGGAACCTGATCCCCTTTTGTGATTGGGAGTGCTGCACAAGACCTAAATGATGTCCCAATCTTGTGCTGGATTTCCAGGCACACCCCATTGTGTGCAATGACTGTGCATTAAGCAATTTCAGTGCAGGCTTAATGGCCCAGAGAGTCTTTCAGCAGGATCTACGACTGAAAATATCATTGTGGTCTCCCAGTGTGAAGCACTGAGCACCAGTTGAAGATGTCTTCTCTGCACACACCAACCAAGCCAGCGTGAGCTGCACAGGGACACTTTCTCTTCACGGTGCATTTCTGTGGGCACAGCCGCCCACAGCTGTGAAACACAGCAGATTCTGAGAGCATATTATTAAACATTTTGGTTTCTCTTACTTTGTTGCCAAGTAGATACAGCACAAAACACAACTCTCTCTCCAAAGACTGAGGCAGATTTTTATCTGGCGTGCATGCGCCAAGATACTGTGTTTTTGATGCTGGTAGTAGGTTGAGGAGTACTTGGGCATGCATGGGGCTTTCTGACTGGGATGGCCAGTGCTGCTGGTTGGAGAGATCAGCCTGACACTTGAAGGTGAATGGCTAATAATCAAATGTAAAGCAAAACCAGAGACTGATCAAATGGTTTCATGCCTAGATACTTAACAGGATTACCTACCTAATTGCAGTTTGTTTCTCTCTTGGGAAGATTCCAACTCAGATGTTAGTACCTGCAGCCATAGTAAATGTTAGGTGATAATATGTGTAAAATCTAGTAGCCTTTAGAACAATAATTGCAAATATTGAACGTACCCAACAATACTGTTACCATGTTTTTGAGGTATGTTGCCATACCTGTAATGCAGTTACAATACTGACATGTAGAAATTGTGTGACAGGAGGTAAATAAAGCACTGCAATATGTACAGCCAATGCTTAAACCAGTAATCCCATCCCATGCTGCTCTTCATGTGTCCTGAATCCACGTACCTGCACATAGCACTCAGGCTTACTGGGCCTTTGAACCTATGCTTGGAGGTATGAAATGAAGTCAGGCTGCGTTTGTGTGGCTGGGACTTCAATCACTTTGCCAAAGGATGCATTTAACGTTACTCAACTGTCCACAGCCTGCAGTCCCCTAGTCACAATTCCCCTGAGACAAACATTGCTGCCTGGAAACACAGGTGTTTAGATGAGTACCTCACAGGACATTAGTATCCTCTAGGATTTTACTCTACGCTGTGAACTGTGCTCCCACAAACAGGCAAGTGTAGGAAAAGCAAGTAGGATTCACAGTGCATTTTCTCAGCTCGGCACAAATGTTTGGGACACACAAGTCTGCACTGTGGGATGTTCAGCAATAAACACCCTCCTTCAGGTCTGACATTCATGCAGCAAAACTGGAGTTAGACCATTTATTGTGGACGACAAAGTTGGACATTGATTAGGGTTTGTTACAACAGCATGCAAATGATGGTATAGCTAGCTGGTCAGCTCAACCCTTGCCAGTAAGTTGTTGTCCACTCAGTGAAAAGTGTTGTATTTTATACAACATGTAATTGTATAAATTAGGCTTGGTGCTTATTCTGTCTGCATGCTGAAGGATCTCGTTTAACTGTAATATTTTATTATTTTAGTGAGAACAGTGTATGGAGCCAGATGTTTGCTTCAGCTGGATGCAAATATTCTTGTTCTGCCTGTCACATTGAGTAGCAGTTTGAGCCTGCTATATGTTCCGGGCTGAAATTGTGCCTGCTGGGAGAGGACACATGAAGCAGGTCAGGTACTTAGTCAACAACTGGTTGATTGCAACTCCTGTGACAAAGGGAGTCTGGATTAGCGGTTTCACTTGGCTTGTCAGAAGATGGGAGCTGATGAGATCACTGATCTAGCTGGAAAAAAATAAGTCAGCAGGGGGAAATTATCTCAGCCTCTTTGTTGACATTACTGTGGAAAGCAGTTCTAAAGTTGAGCAGTGTACATTGTTATTTTTAATACTGTCAGATAGGAAAATTCATTGCACCTTCATTATATCATATGTTATTGCAGGTACCGTTTTGGAAAGGGCAATTCCTGCGATATGATTCTGATCTCCTATGTACTATTTTTGCACAAGAGCAG
Source organism: Certhia americana (assembly GCA_018697195.1). NCBI lineage: Eukaryota > Metazoa > Chordata > Aves > Passeriformes > Certhiidae > Certhia > Certhia americana. The sequence goes on from CM031857.1 coordinate 103,300,129, forward strand.
TTCTTGAGACCTTGCCTGAATTGGCAGCAAGCTGGGGTATGAATTTACAGCATCCTAGCTATTTCATGTTAATTCATCTGGTGTTTGTCTCTGTGGATGATATTTCACTCCACTTTGAATGTGAATCAAGCTGTGCTTCACAGATATCCACAAGGAAAGCTGGTGCAACATAGTTTGCCCTCTATGAATTCACACCCTTTTTCACAGGACACTAAATTCCTCTTGAAGACAAGTGCTCCAATTCAGTGGGGTGATTTCAGGCTTAAATCAACTTATGTGGGACAACATTGGTCCAGCTGAACTGACAGTGTTACAGGGATGCAGCCATTACAGTGCAAGCAAAAACCCTAAATCAAAATCCACACTTAACCTCAGAAATTCCATCACAGCATGCTTCCACTTCAAATTTTCACCCACCCAGTTTACAAGGCTCCCATATATCCTACCAGGAGTCATTACGCATTTCAGACAGTCATCAGGAAAATATTTTATTTCAAAAGTAACGTTAAAAAAAAAAAAAAAAAAGACTACTTTCTGATTTCCACCATTCCTTTAGTCCAGTGTAGACTGAAACAGATGAATTAGTAGCCATGTGAGAGCAGAAAACTTCAGTAGGAGAGGGGAAGTAATGCCTCCTGAGAAGGGAGAAACACCCATAGCCCTGATTTTCCACTAGTGAAGTGTGCTCCCTCTGGAAGACAGTTTGATGCTTTATTTGTGTTAATTGTGGCAGTTAATGGGCACCATACATCCTGGTGCAGCACTCAGCCTCCCTGAGGGGCTGATCTGTTATTATTAGTGTTTTGTGTGCCTCTGCATTAAAGTGGGATTAATAAAATCTACTACCCCTGAAATGTGACCTCCCACACTGAAGGCTGGAACTTCACAACCTGTAAGTGGTGTTTTACTCAGAGAGATTTTACTCATGTATCAAACACATACAGAGACGTACAACCTTCAAAACAATAAGGACAGGAAAGATGAGATCCACAGTGTACTATTATTCTCTACTTTCACAGATGGATAAAAGTGCAAAAAGAAGAACAAAAACCGTCTTTTTTGGTCATTCCCCTTAATTTCTCTGATGGAAATCTATTTGGATATCCAAGCCTCATCTGAACACAATAAGATCAAAACTTCACATGATTTTAGTGCAAAATAGAACATACCCTTTGCTTGTTTTACAAAAGCAGGCAGCAGCCCTTGTTTCAGGTAAGCAATTAAGCCAAGCAAATAGAGAACTGATTTGTGACTCCAGTGACCAGAAGGTCACTTTGCTGCCCTCTCGCAGGCTCTAGGGCTGCTTAAATCCCTTCTCCTCCCTCTGCTTTGGTCTCGCCGTTTGCAGTCAGGAGCAGAGCCAACACTAAGCCTGGGCTGTCCGTGCCAATTCATGAAGGGCCCTTGCTTGAGCAACCACTTAACAGGGGAAAGAATTCACTTCTTTTTTCAGGTTTGAAAATGGTACTAAAGAGAACCATTTCAGTGCCTGCATATAAGTAGTATTTTAAAATGAGGTGAATGATTTGATAATTTTAAGGAAGAGAAAATTTTGCTTTCGTTTTCACAACTTCCTACAAGTGCTTTTTTTCTGATGTATGCTCAGCACTGATTTTGCAGAGCATGTGTAATTGCAAGACTTGTTTCTGAAGGAGGCAAATGAAACTTTTTATAGCATTTTCAGGCTACTCATAAAAGTGCTGTATTTAAGCTAGGCCTAATTTATTTGGTTTATTGGTAGTATTACTATTATTATCAGGTTCTAAAATTAAAGGTAGCCCATCTCATGCTGAAAAACCTGTGAGATCCTTAACACTAACAGTAATTTTCTTCTTCACTTTCTTTGGTTAAAAAAGTCAGAATGTCTGTTCTCAGTCCTCCAACACATGGTAGGAATATCTCCTAAATGCAAAGTAGCAGAAAAAGAGAATAAGAAAAAAAGGTTGATTCCCGTTTTGCCCAACACCTTTCTCCTATCCCTTTAACATTTTCCTTTGACCCTGAACTTTTTTTCTTAAAAAATTCCCATCTTTCTGTGTACTTCTTGTTAGCTCGTGATTGTACAGCCTGACTGTAGGGCACGACCAGTGAATCATAACAGCAAATGTCAACAGGAAAAGATCTCCAGTAGCCCATTAGCTGTTTGAGTTCATATTTGTTATTTACTGAATGACCGTGAATAATGAACAAGTTGCTCTAAATGATTACAGATTTGTGGCTAAATTTCTATTAAAAAGGGAAAATCAGTTGAAGCAATTACAGAATGTATTTACAAGGAAAAAATTGCCTTTGTCTCATTAATATTACAGGGAGTAGATGTAGAACAACGAGAGAAATAGAAGTAATTGGTGCAAATTGATTAGGGAGGTAAAAAAAGAAAACTCTGAAATGACAGAGAAGTGAAAGAAATGCTTCAATTTGGAAGTTATGGAGTTATCTGACCTAGTCTCTGTAGGTTAGACTTACATGAACATCAGCAAGTTATAGTGTTGGAGATTGTTACCCAGTTGTGTTTACAGTTAATATTAGGAGAAGTAAATTAGTTTAGGTAAATCCCATCCTACATAAATACAGCTAATCTTTTGACTGCCAAGTCTAATTTGTGCTTGACTTTGGGCCTAATTTTTTTTTCGGAAGAAAATTAATTAGGTCAGAAATACCACTGGTGCAAAAAGTCTGCAACTTCTTTGTCATTTAGGCATGTCCTCCTAAATGTAAATGATAATTCTGTAGCTATCATATAAATGGACAGAGAAATCACAAACTGTACAATTGAAGGAAAATACCAGATCCTAGTACACAGATTGTGTAGCAAACAACAAAAGGAACCTGTCCTAAAATAGAGTATCCAAATATTTTTCTCTTAACTTTGTGGAGCACATGTGGTGACGCCTCTTCATGCATTTACTTGAGCAGTTCTCTAAATCAGATTCCATTTTAGGGTAGTCTTGAAGATTATGTAAGAGCAAATTGTGGTTTTATCTTTCCTGCTTAAAAAAAGAATGTGGTATCAGAAGTCATGTTATCAGGCATTATCCAAAGCCTTATACCTGTTAAAAGGTCATGTTCAGCATCATATTTAACTAGCTCTAGTTTCCTTCTCTCATTGCAGAATCAAAGGTTCTCTAAATTAATATGGCTATTAGTGTATTTTGAGGCAAGAACCTATTAATGCTGATTTTTTTTTTTTTTTTTACAAAAACATGCTAAAGCTCATGATGGAAGTAATTTGTAATATTCAATGACCTCATTTTATCCTGTTTTGCTCACTCAATGCTAATGCGTATGATGCCATGTGAAATTCGCAGACGAGCCTGTCTGCAAGACTCATGGGAGCCATAAATGGATTAAACCTCTCACTCCCTACTTTGGCAAGTGATCAGTTACATTTAAATAAAGGTCAGTCTGTCTTTACAAAGAACACACTGAAAGCAAGCTTAATAGCTTTCCCTACTGAGCCTAGAACATAACTATTTGAAGCATAATTAGCAACGGGGTGCCAGTCACTGATTGTGCTTTTTGCTCGATTTTATGTCTGGGGAGTTCCAGTATTCCCCATTAGCTTTAAGAGGGGGCACAGTGCTAGTTATCAAATTGACAGTCTTGACCTGGTCTCTGAAAGCAGCTGTAAAACATTGTTGGGGAAAATTAAGATGAATGCCGAAGCCAGGTCTGTAATACTGCTACAAATTGGACATTTGAGGTCCGTGCCACAACTCTAAATAGCAAAACAGGTAAAATATCTGATATACATGAGAGTGTGGACTTCATTACACTAAACACTAGGTGATAAGGAGATACACCAGCTGTCTTATTGTCTTGTCTTATGAGCTCTGTATTGTGACTTCTTTATAAAATACTCCATACCTGTTCTTTTCTGCATAACAAAGTGACCAGCTCTGCCATCTGTCAAAATACAGATTTCAGGAAGGTTGGAGTGCATCAGCAACAATTGTCCCCACAATAAAAGATGCTGACCACAAAAGAGTTATTCTGTCAAGTTAATTAAATACTAAGCCTGTATGAGGCATTTAAAATAAACATGGTTATAGACTCACAGCATCATGGAATGGTTTGGGCTGGAAGGGACCTTCAAGATCACCTAATTCCAACATCCCTTATATATCTTGTGGTGTTCCAGTTCTTCAAAACACCTCATTTGCTTGGGGTTTCTTGACTGGTATTTATAGCCCTTGTAGCAAAAGTGATAATTTTCTGCAGGTGGAGAGAACAGAGCTGATACAACAATTTTGCTACTCTGCAGACAGCCTGAAATTCTAAGAGAGACCTGTGAATTACCTTGACCTTGCTGACTGGAGCATCAGCTTCAAAAGTTCAGTGATTGCACTTCAGTGTTGTTATCAGCAACTAATTTAGCACTGATCATTTTATTTAATACTATCAGAGAAGATGTGTAAGAGCAAAACACAGTGGACTGACTTTTGGGAATTTCTGGAAATAGTCCAGGGGCAGACCAGAGGAGCAGACAAGTGACAGCAAAATCAGCAAAAGAATAAGGAGGAGGAGGAATTAAAGGGAAGCGAAGAGGCTGGGATTATATGGGAAAGATCTATTGAGTAAAGATGAATTATAATGAGAAAATATATAATGAATTATTATGAGAAAATATTACCATCTCACATTTTAGGTGTGATAAAAAGACTATATTCTGTTTGTGTAAATTGTGAAACTATGTTTATTCAGCTCCTCTCACCTGGTAGATGGTCAATGGCTGCATTCCCAGCTCAGGTTCACTACCAGAGTGCAGAGGTTTGTGTCCTCCATATGCATCTTCACAACATAGAAACTGTAAGAGGAAGATGACCAACCAGGAACTAAAATAAAAGCATGTCCTTTTCCTGATTTACCTGCACTTGGGGGTTAAACACAGGGGTTTAGGTCAACAAGTATTCTTTTCCTTTTGTGAATGGTATATCCATTTTAAGCATCAGTTAGATATATTACAAAATGTAGACACTGCCAAGAAATATAGGGCTGTATTTGGCTTTATAAGCTCTTAGATATATCAAGAACCAATGCCTTCAGCAGCTCCATATCAGTTTTACCACTCTCCTTCTTTAATATTTATTTGTGCTTTTATTTGTTGGTTTCATTTCTAGGATTTCTTTTTCCTGATGGAAAATTTGTACAGGATGTGGAGAAATCAGTAACTGATTTAACTGATAATTTTCAGTTTATGTGGAATTTTCATTTTTTACAGATTTTCTACAAAGCAGCCAACTAATGCTCTGCTTCCAGCATAGGCACTTCAAGGTCATATTTCTTTTTTTTCAGCACAGGTCAGATACCATCACCAGGAAAAACTAATTTGAAAGCATCTTCCGTCACAGGCACTCGGAAATAATGAAACAAAACAGCCAAGCAGAGTAAAAAATCCTGTTTCTCTAACCCATGAATCCTGTGCCAGCAGTCCAGAACTCTCCTCAAGCTCTGGCAGTGAGGTTTGCTAGGCAGGTAGCAAATGCGCTTCTGTGGTTTACACCTCCATAATCATTTCTCTCTTCTGCAGGATGTTTTCTTCAAGCACTGGTGGCCTCCAGCTGTGTCTCCTTTGAGCCTTTTAGCATGTCCACATTACTTTTTTCTGTGTAATTCAGGATTTGAATACTTTAAACACTACTTTTGTTCTCTATTGTAGGTCATGGGTTGTATGGGACTTTTGAAATGTTGTCCTCCTGGAGAAAAACTAGAGAAGACCAACACGTTAAAGAGAGGACTGCAGCTGTATTTGCAGACTCCATGCTCTCGTTCTCTCTAACCACTGCCATGTACCTGGTCACTTTTGGAATAGGTGCCAGTCCCTTCACTAACATTGAAGCAGCCAGGATTTTCTGCTGCAATTCCTGTATTGCAATTTTCTTCAACTACCTCTATGTACTCTCCTTTTATGGTTCCAGCCTGGTGTTTACTGGCTACATAGAAAACAACTACCAGCATAGTATCTTCTGCAGAAAGGTACCAAAGCCAGAGGTATTGCAAGAGAAGCCTGCATGGTATAGGTTTCTTCTGACAGCCAGATTCAGTGAGGACACGGATGATTCAGAGGAAACGAACACTTACGAGAGTCATCTTTTGGTGTGGTTCCTGAAACGCTATTATTGTGACTGGATAACAAACACTTACGTCAAGCCTTTTGTAGTTCTCTTTTACCTTGTTTATATTTCCTTTGCCTTAATGGGCTACCTGCAGGTCAGTGAGGGGTCAGACCTGAGCAACATCGTAGCGACTGCAACTCGGACCATCGAGTACACAACTGCCCAGCAGAAGTATTTCAGTAACTACAGCCCGGTCATTGGGTTCTACATCTACGAGTCCATCGAGTACTGGAACACCAGTGTCCAGGAGGACGTGTTGGAGTATACCAAGGGCTTTGTGAGGATATCTTGGTTCGAAAGCTACTTAAATTACCTTAGGAAACTCAACATATCTACTGGATTGCCGAAGAAGAATTTCACTGATATGTTGAGGAACTCCTTCCTGAAGACCCCCCAGTTTGCCCATTTTTCAGAGGATATCATCTTTTCCAAGAAATACAACAATGAAGTTGATGTTGTGGCCTCCAGGATGTTTTTGGTGGCCAAGACAATGGAAACCAAGAGGGAAGAACTTTATGACCTCCTGGAGACCCTGAGGAAGCTCTCTCTCACCTCCAAGGTGAAATTCATCGTTTTCAATCCATCATTTGTGTACATGGATCGTTATGCCTCTTCAGTGGGAGCACCCTTACAAAACTCCTGCATTAGTGCTTTATTTCTGCTCTTCTTCTCTGCATTCCTGGTGGCAGACTCTTTGATCAATGTCTGGCTCACTCTAACTGTTGCCTCGGTTGAATTTGGAGTTATAGGTTTTATGACCTTGTGGAAAGTGGAACTAGATTGTATTTCTGTGTTGTGCTTAATTTACGGAATTAATTATACAATTGACAACTGTGCTCCACTGTTATCAACCTTTGTCCTGGGCAAAGAGTTCACAAGAACTAAATGGGTGAAAAATGCCCTGGAAGTGCATGGGGTAGCTATTTTGCAGAGCTACCTCTGCTATATTGTTGGTCTGATTCCTCTTGCAGCCGTGCCTTCAAATCTGACCCGTACACTGTTCAGGTGCTTGTTTTTAATAGCATTAGTCACCTTCTTTCACTGCTTTGCCATTTTACCTGTGATACTGACTTTCCTGCCACCCTCCAAGAAGAAGAGGAAAGAGAAGAAGAATCCTGAAAACCGTGAGGAAATAGAATGTGTTGAAATGGTGGATATGGATAGCACCCGAGTGGTTGACCAAATTACAACAGTCTAAATTGATTTGTTGGTTGCTTTATTACTAGGTCTTACTGAGAAAAAAAAAAAAAAGAAACCAGTACTGACTAAATGTGTGGGGACAAGAAGGAGATTGGAGGTTTTCCCCTCTCTCCTCTAAGCTAAATCCAGGAATATTCAAAATTTTGGCAGAAATTAAAAATAAATTTTAAAAAATAAATAAAAAGAGCCAGGGTATTGTACCTTGCTCAGTTCCTATAACATGTAATATGGGAGAATTTGCACACCCATGCAAAGAGAGGTTAAATTTTAGATGCATGAAGTAAGATCTAATGGAAGAAGCTGGGTTCTTAAGCAGTCATCTGCATCGCCTGTACTGCAGATGCTGCAATTATTGTGGCTAAACCAAATCATGTTGAAAGGTCAACTGTCAAGGCTGAAGTAGCACTAAATGTTCGCTGGATGTAAAGGCTTTACAAACTTTCTGCACAGCAATAACTCAAGTCAGTGAGTCAGCTCTTATAAGTCTTTGCCATCACATTTAATTTTTCTTTTCTCCCCTAATCTAAACATTTATGCAAGACTATATAAAAGATAGCAAACTGTACTGGGAAAGAAGGCAGTACACAGCAACCAAGTGCTTTCCAAACACTTTCATGTTATGAATCGCTTTTTTTTTTTCCTAAAATTTTCATTTTATTTTAAAATGAAAGTCATCCCTTGTAACATTTTTAATCATGGTTTTATAGCTGTTTCTTTTTCTTATAAAAACAAAAAAGAACAAAAAAAGGAACAAAAAACTCCATGTGACTCTGTCACTCTAGAAAATATATAACTCTATTTTATACATGTCTCGCTACTAGTTAAACATGTAATCTGCTTTACCAACTGCAATTTTGTTAGCACTCTACTAAGACGTGAGTGGATCTAGCAGCAGACAGAAGATGGTGTACTGAATATTTCAGCACCAAAATCCATGATACAAACCTCAAACACTAAAATGTCATCAAGAAAGTGAATGTTAGGGCTCTTTTAGTGAGAGCCTATTTCAGGCCATTCACTGGTAATGCACACTAAGAGGATTAGTGGGTAGTTTTACATAATGTATAACTTAATCCTTCAATCTTCCTAGAGTACCTGTAAAGCAATAGACCTTGCAGCTATGGGCTCTTCCAGGAGACAGTAGACAGTAGAAGTTGTGTGGAACAAACTGAAGGTTGGGACTGTGGTTTAGCAGCAGCAAGTTTAACAATGTCCCCAAAGAGCCCATATCTAAGGGGGCTATTGAAAATATCACATCTGAGAGGGGGAAAAACAAAAAAACAAACAAACAAAAAAATTAAAAGATTACATTACTGAGTCTTTTTGGAGCCGTGAGTTCTAAATCAATAATTCTGTCAGCATCTGTGATGTGGAGTAATACAGATAAAGCAGCATCTCTTTCCTCCTCCGCCCTCTCCACCCTTGAGAGCAACAAGGTTACTGTAAGGTTTTATCATGTGGTTTAACCCTAGTGGGGATACGTAAGCCAATTCTGTAGGTTTTGCTGAGAGTATTCCTATCATACATTGCCTGAAAACCCAGTAGCAGGAAGCTGGCTGGTGTGTTGGGTGGTTTCATATGGACTGTTTCTTCGTGGTGCAAGATTGAATGTATTCCAACCAGACTCCCTTTTGCAGCTCATCTGGAAACTAAGAGTACTTGAAAAGTTTTCAGCATTTGGCACAAAATTTGCTTCAATGACAGTATCTGGAGGGGAAGGGGTATTGCAAGAGCCGTGGGGCTTGGAGCACTGGGAGCACCGTGGTACAGGAGACTGCCTGTGGTACCTGTATGGTCACTAGGACATCCATGGTCACAAACCCAAATGTGCTTCATTGCATGAAACACCTCTTTAGCATCCAAAACCCAGTGACCTCCAAATGCCCTGTGCAAAACCTGCAAATGCCACCTACTGAATATTAATTTTCAAGCAAAGAGATACTTCTGAAGCTTCCTTCCTTAGTGGAAAATAAGATAACCAGATATTTTGCCCTGAAGGAAAATGTTACATTCTCACTAGCAAAACAAGTCAGCAGTGCAGCTGGCAACATTTGCTTTCCCCTGGATAAGTCCTTTCCATGACCAGAAGAAAGGAAGCTGTGTCCAGGAATGCACAGGCTCTTTGCTTAAGTAAACAACAGTTGCTGTGGTAGCAGCTGGGAAGCTGTAACAACAACTTCAGCTGTGGCAGAACACAGGCAGACACCTTGAAGACAGCCAAATGAATGTAAGGCTAGAGAAAAGATCCGTTTCTCCTGTTTTCTTTAGACTCGGGCTTGGGGCTATGTTTTCCAGCCAAAAAAATATTCCTTAAATATACTTCACTGTAGATTTTGTGTGATCATCAGTATGTTGTTTAGATACCAGTCACTCTGTCCCCTGGCTGTTCAACAGGCAGCTGCAGTGGCTTTTAAACTTCTGAGGGCATTAGCAAATTAGCTGAGAGTTACAGAGGAATTGCAATTCCTCTGCAGTAATCCACTGACTCATGGGACACTTGGAAATGGGACGTGTCAAAGAGGTTGTTTGGACACTGCCGAGAGGAATACATGGCAAACACTGATTTTACACCTCTGCTATCCCTCATGCTATCACTTGCAAACACCAGTCGCCAAGACAGTTACCATAAACCTCCTCACATCTAATTGCAGTGCATAGACAGGAGCATCTTTAAAGAGATGTCCAAAGACAAGCTTGCAGTTTCACAGATCTCTTATTAAATCTCACCATGTGAGGCCTTCGGAGATCTTCAAGAAAGGTGATAAAACCAGGGATAAAATTACTTCTCTATCTCCAATTCTGTCAGAAAAAGGATGTAGAGGCATTCCTGTGACAAAGTGCTGTGGAAGAGGCTTGAGTGTCCACAGAAGGCAAGATGAGAAGTCATGCAGTCCATACTCTTGCCCCCAGGGCAGAGCCAACAACATTTAAATAATTTCTGAATGATTCTGTTTGTGCAGCCCATTCCTAAAAGTCTTTTTAAGAGCAGATTCCTCTTCTAGCAGTTCTCTCCCAATGCCATGTTACCCTCTCCAGTAATCAGTAACTCCTGTTAGCCACCCAAGACTGGGATGGAGAAGGGGAGCCATGCCCCTCTCCACACAGGGATAGGACAGGTAGGAGACTGGAGCATCCCCAAAAGATAGAAAACCCAGAGCAGAGCCAAAACAAACTTACATACATTTTTCACTGTATTTCACATCAAGCTGCCATTCTGTTCCGTACCTCCACGGTTGGCAAGGTACAGCCATGGAAGTGTCCAAGGTGCACTCAGCCCAAGTCCCTGAGACTTCTGCCTGAATCCTGATGTGTCTGAGGGATGCATCAAATGCTTCTTCTCTGCAGGTAGCTTGAATACCTCAACATAAACCATGTTCTCAAGGTTTCAGACTATGCTAAGCCACTTTGGCCTTCCTCCCCTTCAGCTTTTTCCTCTGGAGCAATTATCTTCACCAAAGTCAATGGACATCCCTGCACCAATTTATTAGTAGGTGCAGATACAGCACTCTGTTCTCAGTCCAAAGCACTCCCAGTGGCTAACTGTGCATGAGATTTTACCTTCACTGGTGAACCTCCAGTTTGGAAGACTACCTAGGCTTAAGCAGATTTTGTTACACTCTTAAGTGGCTTTTTAGCCCAGGTATCACTGTGGTTTTGTTTGCAATATAGATGATCCAATTTTTTATAAATTCAGTGGGTAGAATAGAGTATTATACACTGTCAGGCACTCACTAAAATCTAACAGTGAAAGGCTAACAAGACTATGTAGGACTATGGCTCGCTGAGCACATAGATCTTCTACAAACATTAAATTCCCATACAGTAAGGTATGGTGTACAGAATATTTTTACTATAGGGTAAGCATGAGGGAAAAGAGCCAACCTACATGAATATGGCTCTCAAGATCAATCCAGTTTTCTTGTAACATAACTTCTGATGTTGTGTTAGCACAAGTCCACTTTCAATTTACAATTACTCTAATTGGAGAAAAAAAAATTAAGAAAGAAAATTTGTTATAGCTGGAGTAACTATGCCATAAAAATTAATTGATGAAGACAGAATTTTCTGCCCAAAGCAGAAATGTGGAAATGTTCTATTTAGATGAAAATTAGAGCTGGAAATGTCGAGAAAAACCTGTCTGTCAAAGAAAAAGAGCTTCTTTTCCAAAGACAGGCAAATACACTTATCATGGTCAACTGCAAAAACCTGGAGGGAATACAGTACCAAAGTGGCCTGAGGTTATGTTGAGTCATGAGAGGATTCACATCTGCTCTCAGAAGCCTTCTGAGCCAGCACTGAATTCAGGTAAAACATGTACTGTATATTGAAAGATGTACTTTTAAATGTTTTTTTTCTCCGCTGACTGTCCTCCTGTGAGCCATGAAATCCCACTTCAGCCAACACCTTTATTTTTATTCAAAGTGAAAACAAAACTAAGTGGTGGCACAACTGGGCAGAGATCAGGGGAGTCCAGAAGACTGGCTTCTCAGAAAAACAGAGAGAGCCAGTAAAGCAAGTGGGTTGTGGGAGAAGACCTGGTAACTTCAAAAAACGTAGGTGGTTTTTCCTGTTTTGTTAACTTGGGAAGCAAATAGCATGTTCAGGGAAGGGAAGCCAAGTTAATAGAAGCTCTGGGTTTGCTGTGGACTCCAGTTTCAGTAGCTCCTCTGGCATGGTTGGGAACTGTCAAGAGGATGGGAGTGTGAGAGGGGCAGGGACAGCACTGCTGTGTGGGCACTGGGGATGCCAGACCAGGGACTGTGGTAGTGCCATTTCCCTTGTACCCATCCCACAGCCCTGTCCGGGGGTTCCTGGGGTGTGCAGCCTGCAGAGAGCATCAGCTCCCTGTTCCCAGCAGGAACAGTTCCTGTGAGTGGATCCTCACACTGTGGCAGCACTGCTGGCACCAGTGCTTGCATGGTAAGGCACAAGCCCTGTAGGAAACCACTTTCTGAAAGCTCTTGGTTAGAAAGAATTACCCAGAGCCTTTTCCCTCCCTGCCTTTGCACGTATTCAAACCCTGATCCATAAAAATCAGATTGTACAATTTAGCTATGTAGGGACAAAGCATTTCTTCTATTTTAAGTCCATGGCTTTATCCCTACATTTATCACTAAAAGTTCTTGTCATTTATTTTCTTATAAATATTGTGAAATAAGTAAGCCTTTCTGGGGCACACACAAGTCTGATGAGGAGGCAGGGAGGGGGGTGAGCCCCTTCCCCTTCTCAAAGGTAGGAAGCATCTTCCACCCATGGCCAGGCCCTGCCCCATTGCTGCAGGGCACCCCCAGTGACCCCAGCACAGTGTGGTGGGGAGGGCAACCTTATCCCCCCTGCCCAGTCTTATTAGAGAACAGGGAGAAGCTCCAGCTCCAAGGAGGGATGGGGAGGGGGTGGATGAGCCCACAGGAAGCCCTTGTGAAACCCACCCACTGCCAGGAAAGTGCAATGGTGAACTTCTTGTTTGGTTGGGGTGTTTTTGTGAGAAAGAGATGGCAAAAGTATCCCAGGAGTGCATTTGAACACAAATTCCTGTCCATGGTGCATGGGTCGGAACAGAATGGCATGCCCTAACATGCCACCCCTTGCCCTGTTGTCCTGGCACAGCTTCCTGCCTGGAGAGAGGGCACCTCAGCATCACGTGCGCCTGCCTGGGGCAGCCACTTCTCAGGCACAAATTGTTCTGATATCGTTGGCATTCTGCAAGTCATTACCTTTTTTTTTTAATTTTGGGGAAAAACAAACAAAAAAAAAAAAAAATCGGCAGAAACAGTTCTAGATTATTTAAGCTCCAAGAAGTCTTAATCTGTGCATCAAATAAATGGCTTGCAAGATGTCAGGGGTTTTAATTTAGGCTTTTTTTAACCTATTTTTACTATTTTTGTATTAATTTAGGGGGAAAATTGTATAATGAATCTCAATGTATAGCATAAGCCTAAAATAAAATGGCTGTCTCTCTCTTTGCTTCCTGTGCTCCCAAACTGCTACAGAAATCCCATGCCATCACCAATGCAACAAAGTGATTTTCCTGGCCTAACCCAAATAATCAGGATGAGCATGCCCTGCAAGTCCCCACAGAGAGGGGTGGTGGAGTAGTTCAGGGGCTGCTCAGCATAGAGCCAGTGATGTCCCCAAGATGATGGGCATGCTGCTTCTCCAGGAGCCCCTCTTGTTCCAGGCTGCACACTGCTCAGCAGCAAGCACAGGGAAAACCACTTCACATCTATTTGTTTCCATGTTAGTGGGCTCTAAGTGGTTTTGGGGAGTTTTCTAGATAATCAGGCAGCAGAACCCCAGCCTTGGCAGGCAAACCAACAGCTAGGCAAAAATTTGAAACTGGTTTGATCAAAAAGTACAGGTTATTTCCTCAAACAAGAACCAAACCTTCTGAGATTTGGTTGGTAGGTAGACCTTAAGTATTACTGTTGAACAGAAGCATTGCAATTGAACAGAATTATTACTATTAAAAATTTTCTTACCAAGACCTTTACCATCCACAAACTTAGAAGCCCCATCATCACTGAAACACCCACCTCTTCCACCAGCAGAACCTCAGCTGCTGCTCCAGGACCTTCTGATGACTGTGCTCAATTATCTTCCCATGCCCAAGCAGATAAGGTATTTACTTTCTTTCCTAGTGTTTTGGAGAAGGGGAGCAGCATCCTTACAGGCCACTTTGGACCAGCTGATTCAAAGCAGAAGCAAACCACCCTACCAGGAGATGAGGATGACAACTACAGGTGCTCTGTCACACCTGACTGCAGAAATGAGATATGCATCACTTTGCTGTAAAAAGCAGGTGAGCCAGATCCAATCCCAAGTCACTGCAACAAATAGCAGCGATTTGGGGGGGTTGGCTGCAAAGGGCTTTCAGCCACTTTAGTTTAATGTGAAGTTTGGGTCTGCAATTTAAAGATGATTCCTGTCACCTGTTATGGCTCCTGGCCTTGTCCCTTTCAGTCATTCTTTCTCTCATTGCCTTTAATTCAGAATCCAGAAACACTGTTGCCAAAAATTCCATCTGAAAGTGAAACATAAACAATATCAATTTTTCTAATTGCTAGTGTAATGTAAGAAAGGCTATGTCTAAGCATCACACAGGAACTCAGAAAGCAAAACCCTGTACCAGGCTAGTGTTCATTTATGTTAGCAAGAGCTCCTTTGTGCAGATCTCCACCAATTTAATTTACAAGATTCAGGCTTTCCAAATGTGTAATCAGCATGTTCTATTCTGAAAGTTCATCTGTATATATACGTTCAAAATAAAGGCATGTTAAATCTGATTTTTAGCTTATCAAGGAATACAGTTCAGCACAACAAATCTTCATGAGCAGCATGCCTAATTCCACATGCAATTCTTACATTGTTGCATACAAGTCAGAGTATTTTAACTCCCAAATACCACATTTTCTTATTTATACAACTAATTTGTACACAGATACTAGGCAGGATTGTGGACCCAAAACAGTGAAGTGTGCTCGTGTTTACATTGATCCTGTAAATATCACTTAAACTTGCAAAGGTTAATGGCAATATAGAACTCATTGAGAAAAACAGGATTTTTTTTTGCTGACTTCAGTTTCCTGGCAGAGTAGAACTGAAATATATGCCAAGCACTAGGTAGAAAGTACCAGGGAATAAGACATCCAGCAGTCCATCAGCAGAGAAAAAAACTCCACTTGAAAATTTATACATATGAGAAATGTAAGAATCATTTTAAAGGCCTTAGCTAGGTATCCAGACTATACATAGCATATGTTATATATGAATGCAGAATATTCCATTCTGATTCTTTTTGGCCACATTGAATCCTCTGAAATATGCTCTGTTCTGTGAGGAGGCATACTTTTGAGCAAAATTGACATTTATCTTCTTAGAGATTACCAATTTGCACAGGTGAAGTTTGCTGGAAACAAAATTTTAAATGTATACAAACAAACTGATCCCAGAAAACACAATTTGTAAAAAATATGCCTTCACATACTGATTATATTTCATAATAAGCAATCTGTTCCCTGATGCTACAAGTTAAAAATGATTTTTTATTTGTCAGCTATCTTCAGGAAAATGAGATGCCCCACTAATGTATATATAGTGCATACACCCCCATACCAATTATGTATTTCTTATACGCCCAACACAAGTTGGCTCCATATAAAGAGGAGGAAAAGCCAGCCTAGAAATGTAGTTGAAAGCTGGTAGGCAGAATAGTTTATCTGTACTGAGTTTAGTATTGGATCAGCAGGGGAGAAGCAACAAAGAAGTTTGATAAGGCGTTTAGGAACAAAGAAACTGGATGCAGAACTGAAGAGCTGTCAAAAAATTCAGGTTTTATTGTGTTAGGAGGACGAGAAAGAAATTGTATTAAAAAATCTGAGTTGCAAAGGGAAGGAAGGTCTAAACCAGTATGAGACTGAGAAAAATCATATGGATGTATGTAAGACTAGCAGCTGTTAATATTAAGGCAGTTTAATAAAACATAGGATCTGTCTATACAAGGAAAATAAAAAATCACAGCTGCCTAATTATATGATTTCAAATATAGATCCAGTACCTCATTGTTTTGGAATAAAAGGAGGATATCATTCATAATCTAATCTGGAATCCAAAGATGGAGAATTTAACATGATGTATAAACAGTATCATAAAGAAACAGAGATTGGTCATGTTTTCTGGCTCATAATTTACTTAAAAATGACAAATTGACCCTCACTATTTTACTGCAGCTCTTACTTAGAGAAGAGCAGCTGACTCTAATGTTTTGAAGTAGCCATACCTTCCTGACAAAAAACTTGTATGTTGGAAGGATTTGTTTCCTTTTCTTTTGAAGAAGAGATCAATTTTCTCTCTGGACAAAGTAAGCCCTCAGGCGCATGACCTACAGCAAAAAGTGGGAAATCCCAGCTCTCTTAAGGCGATTCCTGATCCAAGGACATCCATCTGCAATTGAATTTCTCTTTTCTTTCCTCTCTACATACTATTGCAGGCTGTTCCAAACCTGTCTATTGACAGTTTTACCAATCAGTATGTCATAGCCCTCTTTGCAAGAGAGGTGGGGTTCTGCCAAGCATCTTCTGGTGTTGGCTCCAGAGGCAGTGGCCACATTATAATTTCAAGATTATTCCTGCTCATTAGCCCCTCTCATGGGAGCTTTTCTGTCAATATCTTGGATCTTACTGGAAGGGTAGCTACAATGGCTGTCCCAGGACAACCAACATTTTGCTGATCTGCCATGCCTCTGATACACGAGTGACAACGTTATTGGATCTAGCAAGGAGAAGCATCCACAGCTCACTGTCAGGACATCATACAATATTTAATAGAACCATCTGTGGTTATATGGAATTTGCAGAAATAGGGAGAGGAGGAGAGGAGAGAGAGAATATCAATTAAACTGCTCATTCAGCACTTTCCAAACCTCTCCATCAAAGGAAGAGTTCTTGCCTCTCAGTCAGAAGTGACAGCAAACCTGAAGAATCTAATTTACAGAAAAGATTTTAAAAATTTGGCTTAGAAAGGAGAAATGTGGAGCAGAGATATGTGACTTCAGAATTATGGATAAGATTGATAGCATCAGTGAGTTCCTTTTTTTTTTTTTTTTTTTTTTTTTTTTTCTGGCCAGTGTATGCTTCAAAGCCAGAATCTCAAAACCCAAAATATTTGAAGTGAGAAGAAAATAATAAATTCATGGAGAAAATTTCACAGGTAGAAATGACAAATATATATTGGAAACTGTAAAGTTTTGTCAAGGGAGACAAAAAAAAATCAACTCAGATGAGAAATGCCTAGATGTATTGTACAGAACTCCATGAAAACCTGGACAAAAAAACCTCATAAATGTACTCACAGCCCTGGAGAGCTCTTCCGGTGGTCTGTTCCAGCACCAGATCAAAAATAAGGTAAGAGTTTTAAATTATGGACAACTACAACCAACAGAGCTTTAAAGTGTGGAACCTGGGTAGGGGAGAAATTGAAAAATTATGGGAAAAATACCAAAGTATTTACTCTTTGTGTTCATTAGCACCTCTCCACAGACTTCTCAGGAGTTACAGCTAATAACATTTGTTTAAAGCACCACCCAGCACATTCCAGGCAACTGTTCTCCCCTTTCTCTGGAAGCCAAACTGAGTTTCATTTTGTCAGTCTGCTTTCAAGGCTGATGATCCCTCTTAGAGTGTCTGAGTGACAAAGGACCTGAGACACAGAGGCAAGCGCAGACCAGCACAGGAAACCCATACCTGAGTCATGGCAAGACAAAGCATTGTTCCTCCTTCAACAGAGAGCTGTGCAAAGGAGGGTGTTCCAATTTCTAATGTACTTTAACAGCTTATAAGAAAAATTGGTCTCTGTGGTACACTCTGGTTTCCCTAAGCAGTAGATGTGCTATGGATGCTGTCCAGGCATCCTTATGCTTGTGCTTTCCCAAATCTTAGTAGCCCTCAGCCTTTGGCTTCATGCCATGCAACCCCTCTGACACTCATATTGCAATCTTTATTGAGATACCTTTTTGGTGAAAAAAACTTTGTTCAGAACAACCAAATCTTTTTAAATATGAACTCTTCTATTGGCCCCAGAAAGTTTCCACGCCTTGCCATCTCCATTCTCTGTTAGTGTATCTGGAAATGAAGGTGGCCACAGCGGGAAGGAGAGAACTGGAAAGCAAGCAAAAGTCCCATGATGTCATTTAAGTGGCAGTTACTTCTATGTGGCTCAATTACCAGTAATTTTGTGAGCCTCATTTTCCAGTACCAAATTTTTAAAAGGTGCTCACTATTCCAATCCCAAGCCAGGAAGAGCTATGGATTTTCAGTATACTGAAAGCAGAGTATAACCACAGTGTTGAAACCATGTTGCCCAGTGGAAATAAAACATTGGGAAGGGGAGGAGAGGTGAATAGAGTTGCTGGATTTGAAATTTTCAGCAGAAAAGACTGGGTTTTCTTTTTTAAAGAAAGTTCACATTTTTACCTTTGTTCTGAAAGGAGAAGTCTTCAAGTGTTACAAACTCAAAGCACATAAAGTCGTATACTAAACCTTCTGTTCAGAAGAGGAGAGTACAGACATGAGCTGAGAAAAGATATCAAGGCAGTAGCAAATGCAGACAATAGCAAACATTTCACTTCTATGGAAACATGGATTTGAATGCATGATTGGCTAAATGTTACCAAAAAGTCTCCTGATGCAGGAAAAATAAAGTCAGGGAAAGATTGTCAAAAAAACCTTTCTGTGTTTTTTAACTCCTTGTTATGGCTTATTTGTACGGTCACCAGATCCATGGCTTTTACGTTCCATTTAAATCTGTAACTTTTTTTTAGACACAGTTATCATTAATATACATTCAGCCATTGACCAAATATAAACTATACTCAGGTGGCCAGCCATAGATCTCAAGTAGTCAAAGGTCATTCTTTACAGCTATCCCCACTCCTAAAATACATATAAAGTATACATATTTTACAGAATAATGGGAAAAATTTATACAAAAGTCTAACCAATGTGAAAACAATTTGCTTTAAACAGGCCAAACAGAATTGAAAAACTGTTTGCAGCAAATACTTTTATAAGCTCAAAATGTGAGGTAAAGTAGCTCTATTCAAGCCTTTTGAAGAGAACGAATGAGAGAATGAATGTGTAAAAGCACATGGAGTGCAATTTAAAGAAGCAAGCAAGCGAATCATGACCAGAGAATGTCTATAAAACCTTGGCAGTTGACCTTCAGTGGGTGAGGATGGTAAGTGGTTTGGAGAATCAGCATTTCATCAAGTGGTTGAGTACATTTTTACCCTTTTCAAATATGAACCAGCTCATCAGGTAAAAACTGATCATGCAAGGTTTGTCCATTTGCCTGCTCTCAGTGAGCGTGAAAAAAAAACATATTCCTAAATGAGCCTGTGCTTTCTGCTGACTTTGGTTAATTCCAGTACGTTTCTGTTAACTGCTAAGGGGGCAAAAAACAGAAATAAAAATGCTCCAAACTTTTATTACTTTTTCTTTTCTCAAGAATCTATCCTACATCTCCCACTCCCTTCTCCTTTTGCTATGCCAGACCTCTCTTACGAAATTCCCCAATTTTGGCCAGTTGACTCAAGCACTCCCCTAATACACTCTTGCAATTGTAAGTACTCAGGGGTTCCACTAAAGGGGTGGCTGGATGCAGCTTCAGGACTAATTGTATCCTATGAGTTATAGAATTATGCACCAACAGCTAAAAGGACACAATTACAAGGTGAACTATTGTGACACACACTGTGTAACGTCATACAATCAAATGCAATGTTTAGTAAACATGAACCTCTTTGTCATTTTGTATTTATTTATACAGGTTTAAAAAAAAAAGTAAAAATAAAGCACACGTTTAAAAATATCCCTTTCTTCATTGTGTCTCTGCAGCATTATGCAACTTCCCATTGAGGCTGATGGGAAGGCAATGACTCGGTCAGTGCCTGGGGAACTAGGCAATAACTAGCAAGGAGTATGCAGTTCTTGTTTGAATTGAATTATACCTGCAAAGAGAGGGATACAACCTTCCAGAGAGTGTGGGAGAGAAAAGAAATGGCTCACCAGACATTTGCTAGGAGCTACCTAAGTGGGAACACCAAATTTCTGCAGAAGTAGGAGCCTTAACTAGGTCACTGCCTGAAGGACTGCACTTCTCCAGCAATGTGCCAGTAATGAAATACCAAAGGGTTTCTAATTCCTGGGCTTCTCCCTGAGCTATAAAGTCTGGGGAAAGAAGGAAAGGGGAAAAGGTCTTCCACTGACAGTTAGAGAACTGATGAATCTCTGGCATGCCCTCAAAACAGGGAGGTGACACAGCTCCACAGGGAGCCAGGGCCTGCCAGTTTGCTCAAGGACCCCCAGGTTATCCCACCATGTCTCTGTAACACACAAAGGTTTTACTTTGCAGACCTCCAGCAGGACTGTCCCTCCCTCCTCTGGGAGTGACAATGCACATTTCAAGATCTCTGTCTTCCTTCAGAGGAAGATTCTCTGGCATCTTGCCCTCCTGAGAGGCCACCCTCCTTCTCTCTCCTTGCTTGTTCTCATCCTCATTTATCTCACAGACATGCACATAAGAGATTCCTATGCAAAAGGCTGATCTCAGGCCACTTCCCTATGGCCTAAGCCAACATGACTTCCATTGGCAAAGGAAAGCAATCCGCAATTCTGGCAAAATGCTCATTTTTCTCCTTTCCTCAGTACACCACAAGAAACAGAGAAAGATGATCTAATGACAGATATCCAAAATACTGCAGAGGGAACAAAAGCCAAGCATGCTACTAATTTTTACAAAATTTGTACTGTGAGCTTAGTGTAAGTACAATGAGCGGTGAGGGCATATCATTATTTCTTACAGCAGTTACAGAATCATAGTGGGTTTTGTGGTAGCAGTTTTGGTCTGTGCTTTGAATACAAAGCAATTACAATGTCAAATGGCACTATTTTGAAAAAAGAGAAGTGTATCTGAAATTTGTGTTCAAATCCCAGAGTAATTCTGGTACAATAGGAATTATTGGGTCAAATTTCAAATCTATCTCTACACTTGCATGTGTGTGCATGCTTACATGAGCAATTCAGGGCCAGCTCCATTCAATGTTTTCACTACTACCAGAATGGATAGTGCACGAAAGAATATATTAATAAAGCATTGTCTGCCTAAGTTGGGAAGAGCTCCAGAATTCTGAAGGCTGAGAACAGAGTCAAAACACACTCGGACCATTGAAAGAAAGAATGATGTGAAATCAACTATAAGAAATTCCGAAAAGCCAAGTCTATGGGGGAAAGAGAAACCAGTGATGCAAACACAAATTATGGGAAAACTGATTAAACAGCAGTTTTGCAGAAGAGTATCAGAGATTGCACTTGGTCACTGCTTCACAGTGAATAAAAACTGTGGCAATGCTACAAAGCACCACATCTAATCCTTACCCAATTTATTAAAAGAATCACATACAAAAGACATGGAAGACCATTTTTTTTCTGTTCTCCTTAGAAGTGATGAATCTTCAACTCAACACTGTGGGCATGACCCTTAGAAAGGTTACAGAGTTAAATGAAAATGAGGAGTCAGAAAAATGCACTTACTTCAGGAATGCCTGCTTGTTCTGGGAGAGGTGAATTTGAGAACAACAATAACATTTGCTGTATGAAAAGGATATATAAGAACAGGTGTCAAATGTTTTTTGTGTCCCCTGAAGATGGGACAAGATGCAATCACTTTAATTTGCAGCAAATATAAGTCAATTTGTATATCCCAATTCCAAGAATAGGCATGCACTGGGAATATGCCTAGGCTGGCCATGGGACCATGTTTAGCAGGGTTTAAAGAAGAGGTTACACAACCTAGATACTGCTTCGGCCCCTTTTTTTACAAAAATTCCAGTGTTTTCCAACTCAAGTATGGTATAGCAATTTAGGTTGCCCCAAGCCATGTCCCTTTAAATAGGCTCAGATTGTGTATTCAGAAACAGAGGCACCTTGAATTGTTACTTAACATAAAATTTGTCATGTTACTTAACATAAAATTTGGATTCCTGGCCTGTAGAGCCTGGGATATGTTCAAAAGAAAGAGAGATTTATGTATCTGTGGCTAATACTTTTAAGTACGGCAATTTAAAATTTGTAGCAATTCAGCCACAATAAGTGGAGAAAATGTGATGTCTTCTACTGTTTCCTGATGCACTTTAATATGTATCTGTGAAATTCAAGCTCTTTAGCTCACCATAAATCTGTGCTGTAAAACATTCAGTAAGAAGGGTCCATGAAGTACAGAATAACAGCAGAAGGAAGAGACAAATTAATTTGCTGGATAGACAATTATTGGAAGCTTAAGAGACAAGAAATACCAGATTAAATACTTTCTTCATTTCTTTCTTGCAAATCAGTCTTTCAGTGTTTAATGAGTTCCTATCGGTCTATGCAAATAATTCACAATGAATAATTTATCTGATATTTTTTCTGTTTGTGGGACATCTAAAAGCAAATTGGTTTCCTCTCACATATTCATTATTCAAAGTTATATTAATACAGCCTTTGGTGAGTGTGTTTTCACTGCAGTTGCTTTGCTCTGCAATTAAGTTTTAATACCACCTACATGTAACAAGGGTGCCACCGAATTCCTCTTGTGCTCAGGGCAAAGATTCCTTCAAGGTTAAGGGAGTTAAGGCCCCTCTTTCAACAGACTCTGCAGGATACCTATCTGTCCACTGATGCCATGGAGGGCACTAACCTCCTAATGTGGACATCTGGATTAGGCTGGTCAATGGGAATTACAGCCAGTGCTAAATTAAGGACCCTCCTGAGTGCTTACTTTCCAAATTAACTGGCTAAAGAGAAACAAGATTACCCAGGGGTAGAAAATAAGCACTCCTCCAGGCATCCCATTTCTGCCATTAATGTTCCCTATCTCTTCCATTGGCTGTCCTTAGTCAACATTATCATAGAATCATGGAATACTTTAGGTTGGAAAGTACCTTTAGGGTCATTCAGCCCAACTGTGCATTGTATGTATGCTTGCACTTGGTTTGCACACAAAAGGTAGGCAAAGGATTATGACTTCAGTTTTGAATCTCATTTTAATAGTTCCTACATGAAGGAAATTGCAACCATTCTTGAAGTCTCTGCCCATGGAACTCCTTCTGCTCCTTGGAACAGAGAATTAAATGCTTGTGTGGTGAACTTTCAGTTCACCTGTCATGAAGTTTAGGCAAGCCAGGCAGACCAGCTAACACCACAGGCATTGTTCCTGTCGTGTAAAACACTGAGAATGCCAAATGATGACAGAGAACTGGAAAGGTCCTTCAGCAAGCAAATTTTAAATAGGAGGGAAGGCTTGAACTACAGTTGTTTTTCCAGATGCACTCAGATCTTTTGATAATCGCATTATATAGAGGCAGTTTTATAAATTTTCTTGTGACTTCAGTGCAGACAGTTAAGGGGTTTGGAACTGAACACAATGAAATATTTGTGTTACTAGAGGCACTTGACAAGGAGATACACTTGTATTAGAAGTTTAGTGTGTCCGGCTCCTTCTAATTCCTTCTTTAACATTTTCAGAATGCATAATGCCATATACACTGCAGCATTTGCCTTTGCAGAATCATCTTTCTCAGAAGCTCACCTCAGACTTCCCCTTTCACCATCTCAGACTGCTAGAAGTCATTAAAAGTTATCAAGAATATTTTTATTCGCAAAAGGAAAGGCTCATTCTCTTTACTGCCATAAAAAGCTTAAACTGCTGACTGCTTGTGGCTAGCCTATTAAAGTAAAAGTGAGAGAGCTTGCATGGGGGAGATAAAAAGGGGCAAATGAAAGAACAAAGGCATGCAGGAAGAGAAAAGAGATTAACAGAAGAGGGGGGACAAA
Source organism: Certhia americana (assembly GCA_018697195.1). Taxonomy (NCBI): domain Eukaryota; kingdom Metazoa; phylum Chordata; class Aves; order Passeriformes; family Certhiidae; genus Certhia; species Certhia americana. Next base: position 103,323,809 of record CM031857.1, read on the forward strand.
GTCAAATAAATAGGTGGAACAGGAAAAAAAAGCAGAAAAAGAAGGCAAAATATAGAGATGCTGTCAGTAGAAAGGAAGAAACAGTAAAGAAAAACTAGGGTATTGGGAAAAGGCAGGGATGCTACCAGATCTTAAAATAATTCTGAGAAAATAGATAGTGATGTCAAAATACCAGTAATTGAATTTTTGCCTTGAAAAGCCACTGACAGCTTTGCTTAAATATTTAGCCACATAAAATCAAACTCCACATCCCTGACTGCATGTATCTCTCAATGAAGTCAATTCTTCTCAATGAAGAATTGATAGCAACAGCAGCATTCAAATCCATGCTGTTTTCATTGTGGAAAAAGTAAATACAATACTCTTTCCATACCTGAACCATTTATCCATCTTTTTGTAGCCTCTAACACGCTTTCTAATGTATGTCTATCTCAAAGCCACTGTTGTTAGCCTTCCTGAATTGAAAGCACCCAGCTGAAGAGAAGCCGGTGAGGGAGAACTCACATATTGTCTGTTCTTAATAAATAATCATTAAAGGATAAATTGGCAGCACCACAGCATTGTCCAACACTCAGTCTATTTGCCTTGAATCAGCTGCTCTGTACTTTCTCCCTATTCCTGCATAATTGAATACTACATCTTACATTTCTTTTTTTTCTCTGCGCAAGGATTGGTCTTACCTGCAAAATATTGTAAACTCATTCAAATTTCATTAATTCATTAAACCTAATGCAAACTGGAGGTGCAGAAAAACCAAATAAATTAGTAAACCAGCACCTCTCCACTACCTATTAATAGTGGCATTTTCTGTTTCCTTACTGCAATTAAGACCTGCCTGGCCTCTCCCCCATCCTTTGCAAAGGACACTGAAAAATTTATGAACAGCCTAAACTTAATCATTTCAATATCTCAGACTTACAACATATCACATAAAGTGAGTACTCAAATGCTTGAATCATCACACTGAGGCCAAGTTTCTTGGACCAGTGATGTTTCCATCCAACCACCTGATGGGTCTGATGAGACACCTGAAAACAGGGACCAGACAAGGAAGTAATATTGTCACGTAAGAGTTAGATAAATGCTTCACTAGTGGAACCAGTCCAAAGATTTCTTGGTAGTTTAGGCAAATCCTGAATGTTGTCAGCACAGAAGCAAATGAATGAGAAGGTCTCCTTTCAGATCTGAACTCAGGTGATCGTGGTGGTGGAGGGCTGTGGGTGAGCACAGGGGGATACAGTGTCACCAGGAGGGGCAAGGAGCTGATGGGGGCCATGACAGTACAGAGGGGGTGACAGGTGGTCAGAGGGTTTCTGGAGTTTGTGGGGATGCCTGTTTCCTACCTTTCCATCAATCTTACGGGTGCTGACACAAGATCTCCTGGTTTATTTTATCTTCAGTGGGGTTTTGGTCAGTAACAGAGGCACAGCACAGCACCAGCCCTGCTCCCTCGGGGAGCCCAGCACATGCCCTCTGGTCAGGCTGCCAGGCTGTCCTTGCCCTGTACCACCCTAGTGGTGCAGCTGCTCGAGGGGAGCCCACTTCTTCCCAGACACATGAGCTCAGGTGCTGCCCACCGAGGAGGGGACAGCAGGGACACTGCAGGCACAGCTCCCAGCAGCTGCCAGTCCCCCTGCCTGCCTGCTGGAACATGGGGAGGAGCACATTGCCCCATGCGTCAGCCTGAGACAGAAACACTAATGCTGGAAAGCACATCCTAAAATCTAACAGGCTCAGGTCTTCAAGACCATTTTGCCTGTGCAAAAAACCTAATGATTCTTCATTTGGACATCAGTCTAGATACCAGAGCCATGATGATCCACGGGGAGCTGTCAGGCTTGTAGGCTTCTCTGTCTCTCTCGTTTGGGATGGGAAGACAGATAATATACAATCATGCTGATAAGCCAGAAGGAGTGATTTACACTTTCATGTACCGTGTGCTTTGTAGACCTAAGCAACAGAACAAATTCAGATATATTCCTGAGTGGCCTATATAATCAAAAACATCTATATCTAGGCCCTAAAACAGAGCAAGAAAAAGCAACAGTCTCCCATTTAAAAGTCAAAGTATCTAAGCACATAATACAGAAGGAAAGAAAACTTGGCATTTCCCTCTAGAGGTCTTTTAACAAAAGAATGTGTCACAATTATGTACAGCAGATTAAAAAATAATGATAAAATAAAAATATAGAATAAATATTATTTTTAAGGACAGTGTTCCATAATATTTTAGTTATGATGCAAAAGAATATCTTTGATTTGCACAATAAGACTCTGTCCAAAAATACTCTCTATTAGTCTTAAGGTGTCGTGTTGTGAAGCAGTATCCTCCATCAAAAAGCAAAACAAGCAGGTTTCTTATTTTGGGACAAATGGAGTTCACCAAAGATATGAGGTCAGGTTAAAAGAAGGAAAATTTTCTCTATTTTTCAGCCACCAGTGTTGTGAGAAAAATCCTTTCTGAATTCTTCCCTGTGTGTTTATGTGTCTGTGATGCACCTGTGCAGCTCGAGGTTCCTTGTACACAGAAAGCAGGATGCATTAATCATGAGCAACAGAGGGCCTGAAGCTGCAGTGTGCCACTCCACTTGAAAAGCCTCTAAAATATTCCAGTGCCAGATCTGCCTGGCCTGAAAATTGTGTACAGCTCACAATGATGCATCTGAAAAGAGTAAAATTAAATATATGCTCTCAGAAAGCTTGCTGCACTTCACCCAATTTCTTTCCATTTCTGCCCTACCAAAGGGTTGTAATTTCCATCTCTGTCTTAAGCATGCTACTTCTGTGTCTTTCATCAGACCAACAGAGCTTCCCACTGCTTTTCTCACGAAAGTTCACCTCAATGAAATCACTGAAATAAATAAGACGAGCAAGATTTTCCCACTACCTCACAGGGAAATCATCCAAAGAGGCTTCATTTTCTGTAATGTATGGCTTTTGTTTCTGGCCTCCTCCACACAGTTATGCACCTAGGCACGATGGTAATCGGGCTTTCTCCCCATGTACACCTGGCAGATGGTGGTGTGTATTAGCTCTGACAGCAAGCACTAAGCAATGCAGCCTGCTCCTTGTCATACTGGAGCAAGGAGAGCTTCAGCCACGTTCCCAAGCATTTACCCTTTGTCTGGAGTTCCTGAGATATTTCAGTGCCAGCCATACATCACAACTTTAAGAGCTGAGGTGACAATTCAAAATATGAAAATCATTGCAGAGTAAATGAAGCAAATGATCGTTTTTGACAAAAACACATGAGTGTGGCACTCAGAAATCTGGCTTGAATGTCTCTAAATAATTAAATTTATCTACCTCAGTAACTACATTTGAATTGCAAATTAATTCTCCACCTCAGCTCTGCCATGTGTGTGTGTCTCCACCGTACCTGAGCTCCCACAGCCTGCTGGCTCTGAGTGCAGAAGCACCTTTGGGCAGAAGTATTTCAGAGCAGAGGGCACCTGAGGGTGAGGACACTTGGCTTTGCTACACAACGTTTTGTTGTCACCCTCCTTGCACCTTTTGGTGCCTTTTAGTGGGTGCTGTGCTGTGCAGCACATCCAGAGCCCAGCAGTGCCATGCATGGAGCTGCTGAGGCAGGGCTGTGCTCCTGCAAACATGGCTTAGTTCCATCACATGTTGTGGTATCTTTTAACTGCATAAACCATCCTCTCTACCACACTCCTGTCCTTTTTACACATAATAGACAGGGCAGCACTGCTTACCTGATATTCCCCACTGGGGGAGTGACAAAATACATTGTTAAGTCCCTGTATTGTTTCCATCTTTGTTCAGTTTTCCACCAATGTCACCCTTATTACAGGTTACTCTAATTCCATTGTAAAACAGAATTAACCACCTTCCTACCACTTCTCAGCATATGATCATTTTCTCAAGAGCAAGGACTTTGTTCTCCCAAATGTCCTATGAGATGAGGAAACTTCCTTACATCCATTTTACAAATAGAGACTTGAGGCACAGAGATATTAATGTCAACAGGGCTAACTCACTTTAAAAGTTTATAGTTTGACTTTCTTAAGGAACCAGGCATTTTTATTGCACTACATTTCTCCACAGCAAAGCAGAATTTCTTGGTCTCCATTGGAAATTCCAAGCATTCCTCATTTCATTCCAGCAAGTCAGACTGAAGGGCTCAGATAAGAAATCCAGAAATTGAAGAACACACAGGCATCACCTGTGAGAAATGCCAGTGAAGTGATGTGATTTAAATCCCAGAGGAATTCTGGCACATCAGGAAGAAAAGAAAGTTCTCAAGGGCAGTATTTAACAGCCCATCCCAGAAGAGTTCTTACTCCATCTCATTCACTGCAGATTCACAGTTCACACAGCAAATAATGCAGAGGTCCTGGAGGCAGCAGTTTCTCCCCGCAGCTGAGACACATCCCCCAGCCCATGTACCCTGAACTATTTACAATGCTCTGGAAAACCCTGTGTGTGAAGGGTGAGTGAGTAACTCAAAACTGCACTTGTTACCATTCAGGATTGTAAAGTCAGCTTTGCACAGGCAAGCTGAAAGCTGATATTTTTTTTTCTAGTTCCGTACCTCCTTCTCAGGCTGTAAGAAAACCCTTAGGACAAGTGAAGAAGGAGCTAGAAAGTTCCCAGGTTTCATGCTTCCAGCCCTGAAGGAACCCTGAGGCAGGAATTATCCTCTGCATAGGTGTCACAAAGATGTCAACGGCAAATGGTCACTCTGGCTCCTCAGCAAAAGGAACTACACTCCACATAGGCAGTAAGTGAAGTTTTGCACTTGCACCCTGAGCTATTCTATTCCTCAGGCCAGGTTTCTCCCTCCAGACACCTTGTGACTCTCGATGTCTCGGGTTCCGTCCCACCTGAGCCCATCCCTCATCCCACAGGGCTCTGTCCTGCCTCCCCCTTCCTCATCCTTCTTCCTCATTCCCTTACCCATTCCCATGTCCCTCTCCACACACACACACACACACACACACACACACACACACACACACACACAATGAGCATTCTGCACACCCAATGCAATCTGTCAGCAGAATCTTCAGTCTTCCAGGGGTATTTTCACCCCAGAGAGAGTAAGGGACAAGATCCTGACACCAGCCCTGTTCCTCACCCAGCTTTCCAGCCCTGCCCCAAAGCTCTCCCTGAGCAAGGCTGTCCCCTCTTTCTTGCAAACAGGAAAATTGTTTCAGAGAATAGAAATTGCGCACTTGTTTTGGCAGTGAAAGTTCTAAATATAACCTCTTAAATTTTAGCAAAGTTATGAAACAGAAAAACAATTATAAATATTTTTGTATACTAGAGTGAGGCTTGATTACCTGGCTGCATTATTTAAGGAAAACTTTTACAAACAGAAAGAACATGCATATGATCTCTGGATAACGAGACAACCTCATCTGAAAAACAGTAAGTAAATGACCACAGTATTCAGTTTAATTCTCTCTGTCAGGTGGCCAGTTCTCTGCTACTCAGAGATTAAGAGGTGAATTCTCTCTATAGCATCCTTTCTCTGTATCTGAAAGCAAAACCCAAAGCTTTTTAGCAGCATTTCCAATTTATCCCTTCCACTAACAGGCAGCATCCTCTTAAAAATCTTTTGATCTCTCTATAGTACTAAATTACACAGTCCTAATCCCAACTGAATCAGATGATTGTGCCTGTCTGTACTGTAGAGGCACTTGGAGACAGCTTCACATTACATAAGCAGCATCTGCTCTGCAAACTCATACCTGCTATCCACACCTAAAAGTGGTTTTGGCTGACTGACAAGCATTACTTTTGTAACATTAGCCCAGCTGTGTAGTATTCATTTATCTAATCTGTTTTAGAGGTATGTGATTATTCATTATTATTAATAAATAATATATTAAAATAATATAATGCAATGATAAATTAAATATTGGTTGATCCGTTTGTTTAGTTGTTTGTTTGTTTGTTTGTTTTGAGAATGAATTTATAATCTGTTAGCCCAACTGCATCTTTAGGTGTAGATAGAAGTTTGGGATAACTCTGGGCTGTCTGGAGTCATCTGCCATATGTACTGAGTTTATGGATAGCCTTGGCAGGAGGAGGAGGTTCATGTGAATGTGCTGGATGTACTTTTAGAAGGAGTTTTTTCAAATCTGTCAGATGAAGAAAGGATGTTATACTAAATCCAAGTGACTCCACTACTGCAGCTGGATACAGGATGGACAACTGCTGCTCACAGTCCAGGGTCTTACACCAGCTGGGTTGCAGCATCACCTGTCACACACAGACAGGTCTGGCTTTCCATGACACATCTGTCTTGCCACTTAGGCCTAAGCCTGAGGTCTGGGATGAGAAGCCAGCCTCTCAACCTGTTGGCGAGGTTCCCAACCTGTTTATCACCTTGCTGCTCTGACAAACTCACCTGGCTTAAGACCACAGTGCTTTGGCTGGACCCCTCGAACCTGTAGCTTCAGGTTGCTTCCAGGAAGACAAAGGGAACTTTGGAACATGGTTCAAGCAGGGCAGATGTTCATTTGCAAAGTAATGTGCAAGAGGTTTAAGGAGCTGCCATCTCAGCAGGGAGCTCACTCTCACTCAGCTGGGTGCCACAACCTCTGCTGAAAGAGCTCAGACTTGTTAAACAGCTCTGAGCTTGCTCTAGCACCAGTGCCATGCCCTGGGCTGGTTCACACTGGCAGTCAGTGCCCCAGCACCACAGGCACTGATTTAAAGGATCAATTCCAAACTCCCTGTGTGTCACCAGCAGAACTGATCCAACAGAGCTTGAAGCTCATCCAGCCAGGAACCATGGGCTTGGACTGAATGTCTTAGGAAAGAAAATGTAAGGTCAGGAGCCTGTTATTGGATTCAGGAGGAAATTCCTGGTGCTCTCCTGAGATTCATGACTGCCTGTTTGGCTCAAGGAAACATTCCAACAGCTCTGCACTTGGAGAAGTCACTGGGGGTAGGAACTAGATGATCTTTAAGGTCCCTTTCAGCCCAAGCCTTCCTATAATGCTATGAAATCTGTGAAACATCCTTCATTATATTTTAAATAGAAAGATATTTCTTCTTTTACACTGTTTTCTGAGCCTTTGGAGTACCCTTATCCAGGCTGGTTTCTTTGATAATGAAAGTTTTCTCATAATGCAATATAGCAGTGTGACTTCAGACAGGGAAGCTTCAAGGAAAACTCTAAAAGCTGCAGTAGAGCTCTCAGAGCCAGCAGCACCAGGAAAGGATCACAAGCAGACTCTCAGCACGCTGCTTACCCAGGGACACCCTCCTCTGGTTGTCAGACCCTTTGTTTTTCTTCCATTACCACTCCACCCTCTCTCATCAAAGTGACAGATGTAAGACCATGGATCTCAATTAATGTCTGTTAACTGCTTAGATGGAATTTGACAGAATATGAAATGCTATTATTAAATGCACAAAAATAACTAAAGATAGGATGAAGTGCACATATATAGATATAAAACAATTATATATGTATATATGTATGTATGTATGCGTGCATATTTTTTCTCAAGAAGCCAGTGAAAAGTTATTGACTTTTATCCCCTTCTGAGATACTTTGTGATTATGTACAGCCTTGACAATTATTCCACTGCTTGTTATATGAAACACCAGCGTGTCTCATATATAAGCAATATCCTTCCAGAAATAATTACCTTTTGACATAATGTTATATATATGGTTCTTTGTTTAGGCATCCTGCAGATTAATAAAATCAAGAGCCAGATGCCTCGAGACAAATTAGCTATTTCTTGTCAATAAAATATAAGGCAGTACACTTAATTTATAGGAAACACTGGTGCCATGAAATGCTTTGAAATGCTGCACATCCCTGTGGAAACACTGTTGCTGTTGCAGCCCTACAACCACACAGCATTGATTCATAGGTATAGAAGATTTTATCTAAATAAGAGACATTAACAGCATAAGATGGTTCTGCACCAAAATTTTACTTACTTTGCTTAGTCACTCTCCAATTCATTTTTCATCTACAGGATTCTCTATATTCACTTATAAAACCAGGTTGCTTTTATGGATGTTTGAATAATGACAGTGTTCTGCAGCTGTTTGGCACTGCTTATGAAATGGCCTTTGTGACAGGGAAGATGCCTCTGACAAGACCACATGATGACAGAATCATACAATCATTAAGATTGGAAAAGACCCCTAAAATGATTAAGTCCACATCTAACCAATCACACTGTTGTTAATAGCTTGAGAGAAGAAATATTCTGAATATGTTGAAAAAACCCCAACCCCTCCTATCATTCTATATTTTCCTTGTATATTTCTAACTCATCCAAGGGTTGTTTTTTTCTCTAGACTTTGGTTAAAATACTTTGATGCTCCAGCCTAGTTTGGGACAAATTAGTGAGACTCATTTGCAACTAGTACAGTTATTTTTGGAAGACCTGTTGCCATGCCATAGTTAAGCTGCATTATGTTGTTTAACATGCAAAACATGTGGTAGCACCCTCAAATATTTACCACATACTTTCCTTTTTAAAACTTGACATTTGTGAGGTTTTTCAAGGCCCTAACAATAATTCAGACCGTAAGCTCTAAGTAATTAAGAATTAGTCCCCAAAAGCTCATGTTTTGAATTCTGTGATTTATTGAAGGTTTTCTACATTGACGAGGTCAAAACAGAGGAAGAGAAAACATACTGAACATTTCATGACTTCTCAGTGGCTCTGGCTTTATTTTACTCTCAAAATTCAGACTTTCAACAGTCAACTAAGATAAAACAAAATTTCTGACAGTTTCTCCAATTCTTCAATGCTGTATGAAAAGCCATGTTAATCAGTCCAAGAGATAAGTATCCAGTTCACACAGGAGCCTCTCTCTCGAAGGCTCCCAGCTTCCACCAAGGAGACAGAAATAACCTCTGCTGGGCTCTCTTCTTTAAAATAAAAATTATAGGGGGAGAGGAGGGCAATTTACTAATGATTTGTTAAGACGAGCTAGAAGTCCTGAACTGGCTAACTTTAATGGAAACAAAGGAACTCTTCCTCAGCCAAAGCTTATGATTCTTATGGAGTGTCCAGCCCATTTCCACTTCCCTTTGATTTATAGCAAGCTGATCCATTCCTTGAAACAGATGGGATTTTTGCACTCCCCTCACAAAAAAAACTAAACAACAAAGCCAGCCAGTAAAAACAAACAAAAAAATTCCTCTTTCTTAAACAATAGTGACCTTTTCTCAAGAAAATACCAATTTTGATAAAAGTTTATTGTTTCCCCCAGACTTCTGGTGACCAGGAAGGAAAAGGTCAAGTTCCCACTAGAGCATTTTTCATCCAGGCAATTTTGAAAGGACAGAGAGCTCAGCATGTTGAAGGTGAAGCCCCAAAGGTGAGCCTGTCAGCCTGAGCACTGCCTGCCACCACCAATCCTGCCCCAGCCCCCTGGCCCCAGTGCCCACACCCACCCCCCTGGCTGCCTCCCCTCCTGCCAAAACACAACCTTGCCTGTGCCTTCCTGACAGAAACCTCAGAGAGCACGACAAAGCAAAAGACCCTTTATTTTTACACAAAACAGCAAGTTCTACTCAGAGCTGTGTGGCTCTGTGAGGAAAATTGGATGTTGGGGGAAAAAAAACCTCAAGTGTTTTCCATCTGAGTAAGTGACAGTTGTGATTAGATGCACACTTGGGAAATTACAGCATGTGGCAAGGACAAGGGAGCATAATCCTTTCAAAAAATATTTGTGGTCCCAGAAAGGTGCCCCTCAGACATTCCAGTAGACCCCATCCTTCTCCCAGTTCTGCTCTGTGTGCCCCCTTTGCCTGTCCCCACACGGGAATCCCCCATCCACCTCCCCACTCTGATGCAGAGCATTCCTGCACCTTGCAAAGGAAGCAGCAGCAGCAGGAGGTTTCACAGCTCACTGCCCTCAGCCCGGCAGCCTGAACACCAGGAGGAAAAGCGGAGACAAAGATTATAATGACTTTGATGGAAAAGAGGCACGTGAATACTAAATTTCAGTAGAATATGGATTAGAAGCAGTTGAACCTGGTTTGGCACAAAAACTCTGTGGTGTCTATGGCCTCTGCATAGCTACATTTGGCCAACCTGCTTGTAGCTTCTGGTAAGGTTTATTTATAGGCCACCCTTTTGTATTTCTTCATGCACAATTAGGAAGTGCAGAGAACTAAATTATTTGCAGCAAATGGAATTTGAATAAGAAAATGCCTCCTTACATCCCATGGAAAATGAGTTCCTGGTGTCTACCTCAGGAATCTTCTGTTCAACATCTCTGGATCACACATGAGTTGCAAACTGATGTGCTTTGGCTGATAGAAGAGCCTTTTCTGCTTTTTTACATCTTTGGGTTCCAAGAGGGAGGAAGACGCTTAGCAGTGAACTTTAGAAAATAACTTCAGTTTGTGTATATGAATTCCCTCACTGAGAGAACCTGCTCACATAAGTCAAATCTCAGTATAAAGAACTTATTCAACCCAACAGGATGACTTCAAGTGCCCAGTACACAAGATTCAAATGGGAAAAAAAAACTATGTATTTGCTGCATGTTTTCACAGTGTTCAACTCACTTACAATTAAACTTTCCATTTTAAGGAATATTACGGTAGGGTTTTAATTCAACAGCATCTCCAGAAAAAGATTTATACCTCATGCTTCCATATTTATCATGTCAAAAGGTAGAAACAAATGAGCGTTGTCACATTCTGACACTGAATAAAATGTCATAAAAGCCAAATGACACACTTAGAATTTACAATTTTTTATTCCAGGAGAGAGAGAAACTGTTAAATACATTTAAGAAAAAAAGTAAAGCAATTAAAACAATGAAAGAGAGGATCTTTCTTGCTTTATTACCTCTAGAATGCCAACCTCCTCTTTTTAACAGCCAGGCAGACAAAGACCTGTCATCCAGTATCTTCACAAATTACAGTCCAACCTGTAAATACAAACAGAGCACTTGATATGATCTTCAGGCATTTCTATTTTCTATTTAATACTGTTTCATGCATTCATGTGCTAATAAAGGTTAAACTAGGTGATCCTTCAAGCAGCCCTCTACACTTTATCTGCCAGAGCTATAAAAGCCAAAGAAAATTGGTGCATTTATATTGTGAAAAGAGAAAGACTCCAAGCATTGTAATGAAGTACGGTATTTCTTCTCGTGTATCATTTCAGCAGCAGTTGTTTACAACAAAAACATTTAGTCAGAACTGGATTTTTATGAGAAATCCTCATGTGTTACTAATCTTCTGCTGACATCAGACTGATTCTCTTGGATCTTTCATTTGCTTCTGGTGAATCACCCTGCTCATAAAACAAATTGCCTTGTCTTGACTTGGATTTCCACCTTGATTTTCAGTATGGCTTCAGGTTTATGCAGCGGTTTACCCTTGAGAAAATTCAGCATAGTCATGCTTGCAGTCTTTATCTTAAAATAACACACAACAGCATTCTGCAATGTACAAAATAAAAAAAAAAAAAAATTGGAGGAATTAATTCTAAAACCCTTCCAGTATAGAACAGCCTTTTTACCTCAAACTCTGAAACCAGAACCAGATGTACAATTAAGTACAAGATGGCCCTCATAACCACAGATGAGAAGCAGACAGAAGTGTTTATCAAAATATCTCCTTATGCCCTTTGATTTCCCAGCCTTGTCATCAGCCTTCCTAAGGTATCAATTTCTCCTACTCTATTCTGCAAATAAACAAGTCCCCTTTTAACCCTCTCAGTAGTCTGAAATACTTACCAAAAAAACCCTTTGTGGAGCCCTACAAAGAGCCTTTAGGCAAAATAAGCAGCTGACTAAAATCACCTTTTCAGATCTCCACATCCTTCACAAGTTAAGGGCACGGTCCTAAACACGGATGGTTGGTTTGCCTGAGAACTGGCATATTTGGGTTACAAGATGAGGAAGAGGTGTAATGAAAACCTTTGCAATACAGACAAAAAAGATTGCCCCATGAATAAAGCCAAAGAAACACTTGAGAGAGGCTGGGTTTAGCAAAATTGCTTCCACGGTTTCACTGAATAGCTGAGATAAACATGAACGGGCAACTCTTGATGCATCCACTCATTGGGATAGAGAACAAATTATCATTACAGAATAAATGGCATTCTCCTTTGGGCAGAGCTGATAAACAGCAATCTAGAGAGAAGGAAAAAAACCAAGAATGTCCCTTGCAAAGGAATTAGAATAAAAACCCCATGTGTTACTATAATGTTTCATGATCACACAGGATGAGCCAACACCAATTAAAGGCCGAACTCTGCTCTGAAAGTACAAGCTCATCTCCCATTTACAGCAGCAATGATAGAAGAGGCAAATTTTGGCCATGACCTCGTCTTTTATTAACATTCTAGGTGCCAGAAGGCAGATTTACAAAGGCATTTTTCTAGCTAAAATTGCATATGAGCCCATTGACACAAATACAGGGATTTGCAGAAAATCCTCACAGGATGCCTGAAGTGGCTTTTTAAATTTTTAATCACAAACAAATGAGTCATGTTAGAAAGAGTACACAGAAAGAGAACTACTACCATCACCACCAGCACTGATTGTTTTCAAAAACCTAAATTAAGCTTGCCAGTTCTAGCATTTGATGTTTCTTTTCTCAGTTATTTGTATGCACACACACAGTCTGACAAAGCACCCCCAAAACTATAACATAGATTTAAAAAAAAAAAAAAAAAAAAAAAAAAAGAGAGAGAGAGAGAAAATTTTTAGAAATACCCACTATGGTGCAGTAAAAGTCTTTCATTATTTTCCCATCTTTTCACTTAATCTGATAAATATACACACTAAGCCCTTTTCTCAATAGTATTTTATAATCAAGTGGAATCTGATTTTTTTCCAGCATAGTTATTCTATGCTTTTCAAAGGCATTTATTGACTTAAGTTGCTTTTTAACATTTGAAATGGAGTAACTGAAATTGGAATTGAGCAAAACATTTCATTTCCTTAGATCAAGAGATTCCTAGGACTTTCCAGATATGCTTTAATTATTTTGGGACAACAATGTTAGCTTTCCTTACTCAGAGCAAGTCCTTCCCTGTATGGCAGGCTAGTCAGTGCTTCTTCAGCCTTAAAAACAGCTCATCTTTTAAAATATTGAATTATGCTCTTTGAACAATGTGTTATGCCACATCATGCTGCTTTTTGTAGAGGTTTTCTTCTGAAATGTTTTCCTTGAATATTTCTTTTACATAAGTTGGTAAAACACAGATTATCTAAGTGTCTACAATTGTTTGCATCATCCTCCTCCATTTGCTGTAATTGACAGACCTCTGGATTTGACAGCAGTGCCACCATCCAAGGCACTTACCAAAAAACCCAAAAAAACCCACCATGGCTACAGCAAGATCTTGAACTCATGTGCTAGAGGGTTTCTCCATATCACATTGTTCTTTGTTTTGAGGTGGTGCCTACAGTTCCCAACAGCAAACTAATCCCTCCTAGGTATCAGGTGATGTGTAATGAAAACTGAAAGGGAAGATGAAAATAATAACTTGTTGACTGGTCTTTTTCCCCCAGCTGTCATTTGTACCCTCACCCATGCCTTCGTTTGTTTCCAAGTTAATGTTTTAATTTTGACAAACTCATGCTAAAATTCAACACAAAGCTATCTAAAGTACTTAGGGTCCAATCTATCTCCTATTCAAGTAGATGGAAAGAAAGATGGATTTTATTTCTTTATTTCAGAATAGAAAATATTTCTGTATTTCTACTAAAGCAAAGGCCAGTGCAGGACATCACGTCGCTAAATTCCATCATGTCAGAAGCACTTCCCACATGTGTCTTAACAACATGAGATACAGATGGAAACAAAAGCCTTTTTCCCAAGCAACAGCACCACACCAGTCCCATCCCAAGCTCCTCCTCCTGATCTGGGACAATTGTTCATTGTCTTGTCCACATTTTTTTCAATTTACTTTCCTTACTGCTCAATTTATACTGGCAATGAAGCGAGCCAAGTCATTACTTTTTGTCTTGAGAAGAACAAGGTGGATTTTTTTTGTAAATCATGTTTACATGCACAATGTTCATAGTCTTAGAGATGAACTGAAAAGTAGCTGTTCTTAAACTAACTTGCTTGATTTTATTGCTGGTGTTTGATTTTTCCCTTCTCTCTCCTCTCTTGCTGTTTCTGTCACCAGTACCAACCATTTTCATCCCTGACATCACACTGTAATGTAAGAAAGTTCTTGTTCTGTGGTTTAAAAAACTAATATAATGACCTCCATTAATTCAGATACATCTTCAAGTCTTTGTGCTATAGATATTAAGGCAGGCAGGAGTCTCAAAATGTCTGTGAAAAGTATTTATTGAAAATTTACATCTAAAAGGACTAGCTAAGAAGCCTTTTCACAGGCTTTGATTCCACAAAGCAGCCATGATCTTCCTCCAAAACCAGACAGACAAAAAAGAAAGCCACTGAGGAAAAAAAAAACCCGTGATACAGAAAATACTACCCTGAAGCAGAATTCACATCTCAATAAAAAAGAAACTCAAGGACTGCATAACGTCTACTAGGATGTTTGTTGTAGACATTGACGTAAAAAAGTACATCTCTAGTGAGATGAAGGATGGTAGTGCAGAGCTCAAGAGAGAAACAGGGCAGCACCTGAACCCTTTGTTTTAAGCATAGAATCATCATATAATCATTAAGGCTGGAAAAGACCTCTAAGATCATTGAGTCCAACCATTCAACTGTATGGCACAGGAGAGGTTTCCTTTGAGATACAACAGTTGTTTGTGTCTTCTTGCATGAAGAATATTTCGCTGTCACATGCCATGAGTTTGCAAACCACGGATCCCTGCATGTGAAGAATAATGTGGAGCCAGACTCGTGTGAAGTAGGAGCAAGAAGCCCACAGGACAAGTATTCCTCTAACATGGCCTCCCTCCATCAACAGAAGAGCTTCTGCTGGCTCCCAACCCAAAAGACAGGACCCAGGAAAGGAACAGAAGAGGTGGGAGGTAGGACCATGAGGAAGCTTGGCTCCCAGAGCAAACCAAAGCGTGAGGGGGACCAGGGACAGGAGCCCAGGGAGGCCTGAGTCCCCACCTCCTGTGCTACCCGGGTGTGCACACTGAAGGAAATCCAGTGCTCACATCTGCCTGCAGCACAGTATTCCCTTGGCTCCCACTGCAACAGAGGAGCCTTTGCTCTGCCCCTTGCAAACCCTCATCTGAAACAGTTAAGAACAAGAAAGTGTAATTCTAAGTTCTATCAGTAACTCACACTGAGCTATTATAAAAGGAGGAACATTACCCATATTATAAATGTTACATGAGTAAACGAGAACTGTGAATGAATGAGAGCTATTCATCTCAATGAGTACTTCTCTCCTGGAGAACGTTACAAAGCCACTGGATGTCCCCAAGTTTCAAAATTTGCATTCCTACCTTTGAGTTAAATAAAAAACTTGCAAAAGCGCCTGTATCTAGATAGCTCCTTAATGACCCTGCCTCTCAGGGGAACCTTGTGCATTGAATATTCAGGAGAAAGATGGCAATAGGTTGTACCACGAATGCTCACCAATAATAATTGCTATTTAAACAGCCATTTTCTCCTGTAAAAAAAAAGCTTTACTGGGCACATACTATCAACCCTCTGAATGAGGGAACGACAAAAATCTTCCAAAGATGTACATGGGGAGTAGTGGAGTAGCAACTGAAGCCATTTCCGTTGCCTAAGGCTGTGTCTGTATTGCAATTAAAAGATGTATGTGGAGATAAACACTTAGTGCTGAGGACCTAATGCCACATTATTTAAAAAAAAAACCCAGGGAGGCTGGAGGGTGGGGATGTATTCAGGCATGGTCTAGTCTGATCTGATGTGCTGTGTTAGTGAGTGGGAGTGCTAATCTCCATCCAGGAGGAGCTGAGTTCATGAGCTCTGAGGCCACTCTGTTCCACAAACCAAGTGACCTTAGTGCAAGCAACTCGAAGAGCTGTTCCAAAATGTGTTCCAGATCTGAATAAAACCACTAAGGTAAATGCACGCTTCTTAATCCTGTTCCTCAATACCTTTGAAAACACTAAAATAAGTCATGCACAAAGGCACAACTGAAGGAGAAGGAAGATTGCAAGACTCTTTTGCCCAAGCTTCTATACCTTTCATGTGGCTTTGATAATAAAGAGAACGAAAGTCTGAGGCAGAACTATTCAGCTAAACTACACTCCATTGCCTGCTTCTAAATAAAGAAATTTCAAGCTTTCCTACCTTACCTATTATGCTATTCCAAGACAGAAAGATTTCTATAATTTTAAAGGTTTGTTGGGATTTTTTCCTCTGCATTAATGAGATTTTTTTCCTCTGAGAATTTAGCACTTTTCTCACAATTACCGTTCCACCTCCAGTTTCTTTAACACACCTGTTTGTGCACAGCAGACAAGAATGAGCTGGTTCTGTTAGGAAGTGTCTTCCCATTAAGATGCCACCACTGCAGTGCTGAGCACTTTTCTCACTGAACATAAAGGGTTCTTTATGAACCCTCAGTGCCAAAGCTGCATGTTGATTTTGCTGCACCAGAATTCCATTCAGCAGAACTCATTGCTGTACCAGAAGCATCCCTCCTGAAGAATTAACAGGGATGCCTCTGTGCCAGTGCAGAAATTGTAACAAAAGGGGGCAGAATTGCAGCCTCTCTTTCTCTCAGGTTGTTTGTGAGGGCAGGTGTTCATTTCACATGTTTCTTAAACTGGAAAATATTTTTTAAAAAAGAAAAACACACAAAAAACCTGACTTTTTCATGTCTGGTGCTAAGAGAAACACCATTTCTTTCAGGAACGGGAAGGTAAATGACAGCTTTAAACCAAAATTATCTGTTTCAGACAAATACATTTGGGTTTCTTTCCTGAAACTACTCTCCTGCCCTTCCACGTGCCTGATGCCTTAAGTTTGGAGAACAGGCCATGGGTACAGAAACTGCTCCCAGCCAGGAAGACAAACCACAAGCAGATATCTCTTGGGGTGAGCACAGGGCAGGAAACAAGCCCAGTGAAAGCTGCTTGTAAACCAGACAATTATAATCCACTTATACAGACAGCCAGCAGCTCCTCAGTGGCTCTTCCTTTCCAAAGATGCTGTGGCCCCAACCTCAACCCCTGCCTTGGTGTGGGCAGCTCTTTCCCCTGGCCTGGGGATGTGACTCTCTCCTGGTCTTGAAATTAAACCACTTGTATAACAGGTCTCCCAAGATCTGGACACCATCACAAGATGCACAAATCATCAAAATTTTCACACCTAACTGGGTTGGGAGGTTAGGTGGAGAGCAGAGCAGCATTTTCATCCAGGAGCCCAAGGAAGGGATGCATTTGGCCCCACTGTGAAAACAGAAAAAGATTTGCACTGCCCTGTAACCAGATCTTTCCATGATGCCAGCCTGAGCTTTGTGAAGGAGTGGTGAACATCTACACTGCCTTCACATGATCCCACCTCAGGATCTTAGATCTAACTTTTTATGCTTTTAAAAAATATCTGTTTTATAGTATTGGTCTGTTTCTGCTCCTTGGTGATGTTCATGACAGCAACACAGCAGAAATATAGCACATGCCCTTAATGTAGTCCCTGTAAAGCTCTCCTGTTACTGCTTAATGCAATCAATTACTGAGTAATCTGAGCTGTGCCCACAAAATGAGCATAAATTGACGTCGAAGCTAGGACAATGCAAGTGGTGGTGTTAATTCCCAACTATCTATTGTAATATAGTATTCATTGGAGAGGTTTCTCTCCTGGTAAATATTATAAGCTTTTTACACAAATTACTGCTTTTCTTTGATGTGCAGCAACAAGGAATGTCTTTTTAGCACTAAAATTATACAAAACATACTATGCATGTATGTAGACAAGCAGAACTGAACAAACAGTATTTATAGAAATTCTGGACTCATTTGCTGTGGTGGATAAATACTGTATTTAGGTAAAGTCCATTTATAAAAATACATGACACTATATATATATGTGTGTATATGTATGTATGTGTGTATATATATATATATACATATATATATATATATACACGCACACACACAAATCCCTTCAGTACAGAAAATCCCTTGAAAAGTGTTTAGAACTACACTGTGCATTAACTACACAATAAGCCACATGCAGTCTTGCCGATGACTAACAGCAAAGGGGGAAGGACTGGCATTATTCCAGAGCGAGGTAGGGCAGGCAGCGCGGAGCCCTGCCCGCCTGCTCGCTGCGCTGTCTCCGGGGAAGGGAGGGAGCCGAGGTGTTGGGAAAGCTGCACGGCCGCGCTCCTGCGCTCCCTCTTCCTCTCGCCCTCTCCAGTCTTTTCCTTCTCACACTGCCGCAGAGCTTTCCAAATGAAGAAGCTGTTTCCATGACACCAAACCCTTAATTTGAAGCATACATATAAACAGCCTATGATTGTGATCACAATGCACCATTTCGTATTTATTTTATTCTTTTTTTGGTTCTGCTTTGGACAGAGACAGGCAGTTCTTGAGAAGTACCGCATAAAAATCACTGGTTGTAAACAGCAAGCGGTTTCACCTTTAGTGTTTTACAAATAGCTTGATTTCTCTATTAAATTTCTTATCATGTTTAATAAACCTAAGAAGCAGACTAGTTGGCTAATCAGAGTGCTTCGTATTTATGCTTTGTACTTGTAGTCAGACACATATCTGTGGTGCTTTGTTCTTTTGGTGAGGTCTTAGCTTAGTGCATCCTTTCCCCTCACTATTTACTTTCCCCCAAAAGCTATTTTCTGGTCACTTTCTCCCCCAGAACAGTGTTTTATAGCCTTCTATCATGGCAAACTTACAAAGACTACAAATGTAAGTATTCTTTCTTTTTAAATTTATCTAAATTTTATTTATTTATCTAAAAGATAAATAAAAGTACATTCTTCTTGCATTAAAAAAACTGTAAGAAAATATGCGCTATGTTAAGAAAGACATAATTTTAAACTTATGTTGAACTTATATACCATCAGTGGAACACACCCCACAAGTGAACATTTTATTTTTTAATTCCTTAATTGTACCTTCTTAATCACAAGATCAAGATTTATTTGTCCTTTTAAAGAGAAACATTAATCAAAATATTCTCCAGTTAACACACTGTAAGTTTGTTTGATTCCCAGTGAAATGGAATCAGAAGATGAAGATGGCAGGAAGATGAAGGCTTTGTGCATCCACAGCATCCCCTCTCTCACCAAGCTATGGCTACCAATGAACTGCAGTGGCAGAAGCACCATGTAATAGCAGTTAAGTTTTATTCATATCCTTAGCTTTATTAACAAGTCTGAGATACCTACAGCGTGTACACCCACACATCTGCTAAGCCAGCAGCAGGGAAAGAAGGCATTTGCTGAGTGCCTGATTTCCCATTGCTCCACACCTGTGAGGCAGCTGCCCACAGGATGTGGTGCCCTCAGCTCCCTCCTCAAACACAGCAGCTCCTGCCCCACTGCTACAGGCAGGTAGGAATTACAGGTAGGAATTACACCATAGCTGCAATTCCCATGTCATTCCCTGAGTGTGCAGGGGGTCACGGGAAGGTGGCACATTTCCATCTGGCCATCACTGGTACGCTCACTGTGGAGAGTAGATTGTACTTTTGGGCCAGATGTTTCACTGTCCTGAAAGACAGGAAGCAACAAACATCCAAAACAACCTTGGGAGCAGCTTTTCAGTATGGAGGCCTGGAGACCAATCCTGAAATCAACACACAAAAGACAGCTCTAAATATGCAAAAGTGATTTGATGTAACAGCAAAATCAGCACTGTCCCTTTTCCTACCCCCAGATTATCCAGAAATTCCTGCACACAAAGGAAAGGAGAAAATTCCATGGCTCTACAGGACAAGTCAACCACAGATATACTTGCAAGCAGAGTGATATGTTACAGTAAAGGTTGCAGGGAGATTTCAGAATTGGAGTAAATAAATTGTTTTATTGATATTTTTTCCCCATCCATGGAGACTTTCTTCTGATATAGACTTTTCCCCAAAAGCAGTCTGTTCCAAAGGCCAAGGAAGGCAGGACTCCTTGTGCTGGAGGCACCAGGTGTCCCACAAGGAAAATGTGCTACACATAAACATGAGCACATGGCTGTACTATCCATGTACACGTCCACAGAGACTCACAGGAAGCAACAAGATGAGTAAAGCCTGAAATCCCATAAGTAGCAGAAAATACTCAGGATGTAGAAATGCAAAACACAAGAGCAACCAAAGCCTAGGGCATGGCACCCAGAGTTGAAGGGGGTAAGACTTCTAGGTGACCACAGGGTTTCATGCCTGGGATACTTCCTTCTGTGTGGCTACTTCAGCCAGGCATGATCTACCTCCACATGAGATCACACAAGAGCAAGGCTCAAACATGCTCCAGGCAGGTTTCCTCTGCAAACCTCAAGCAAGTTGTTCAGTCATCTGTCAGGGAGGAATAGCAGCCGGGCCACACATCACAGGATGAAGACAAATACATGGGAGTGCACATGAGGCTGCAGCAGCAGGTACTAACAGAAGAAAAACCCTGAGACATGAAGCAGGTTTGGGGTTTGCAGCATCCCTATCCCTGCCTTACAAAAGGGCTTCCTTACCTTCAGGAAATCCTCATGCAACAAGAGCGTCCAGCCTGGAAAGTGAAGTATGATCCAAGTGTGGTGAGGGTCTGGACATCAAGGACTGTGCTCACAGCTTTTTCATCTCCTGTGCAGAGCCCAACAGACGCTAAAAACGATTTTGGATGTGACGAGTAAGTGAGATAATGATGCATTTTAAAGTCAGTTGTAGGAGAGAGATGGGGTTCCCAAAGAAGGACAGAGATACTTACTGGATCATACTGACTGGGTGACTCCAGAGACAAGTGATTTGAACTGAAGGAAAGGCTTTTTCAATTGTAGTGTAGGGTTTATGCCGTTAGGATTCTGCCATTCTGTGTATTATTCTGGGAGCTATTCATGCATCTCTATCTTTCAGTTGAATTATATTTTTTTCCCTTTAATAAACTTGCTTATTCAGTCTCACTATTCCACAAAGGACTAATTTGGATTTAATTTATCTATCTCTGTGTACTTGCCATAGCCGTTGCTTCTTTTACTTTTTCTCCCCTATCAGCCAGTCTTTTTAATTCTCTGTCTTTTGTGTGAGCCTTGTAGGGCAAGGATCATACCTACTTCTATTTTTGGAAACCATCTACAGGGAATAAATTATGGTAGTTACACTCAGCAGAATTAGATTGTAGTGACTGCCAGACATGGAATAGCCACTGTCAGAGATCCTCAGAACAAGATCATCTGGTTTTGCCCTCAAGTAAGAAAGAAAAAAGGAAGATGCACCACCATAAGCAGTATTATGAAAGTGCCTGTGATCTCTGGAAAAGTACATGGTGAATGCTGCCTACAGCCAGGGAATCATGGAGAGAGCTAGGCATTTGAGCTTTACCATAGAAAGGATGTAATAACATTAGTGACTGCTGAATTTAAAATTGAATTCTACTGAAGTTCCCATTTGAAGCTACACTTATTCCCTTGCTCAAGGCTTTGAGGGTGGGTAAAAGGGTGGGGAAAAAACTTTGAATGCAATCTTCATTTTACACATTTCTGATATTTAAAATGTTTAAAAATTATTAATGTGCTACACTTGCCCTCAGTCCAAGTGGTGGCTTATCTAATACTATTTTATGAAAAATTTGGAAGTATGAAAATAGTATTTTCCATATAATTCAGCTAAAATCTGTTTATTTATTTAGTGGAAAAAATGGTCAAATATTCTAACATCAAATTAAGTGTGTGGCATAGACCTCCCAGAGAAAAAGAAATAGACTCATGTGAAGGTGCTTGGTTCAGTAGCTCTAAGGTGAAGGATGCCAATGCTGACCTAGCTGCCCTTTTGACTTGGGTACTTGAGGCTACATTGGTGTGATGCTCTAGAGGCAAGATGGTTTAAGGAGACAAGGTGCAGGCTGAGTTTCCCTAGCTTGTTCTTAACTGCTTTAAGCACTTTTCCTCTACTGCTGCCTCTATCAATGTTTAAAGGTAGCCTGTGAGAAGAGAAAGAAGTGGTCCTTGTACCTTTATCTTGCTGCTTCTTGGTGTTAGAGACATCTGCAAGAGTTGGGAGTTTGGCTCGTTTGGATTTTGATGGCTTTTTCTATAAAGAATGCAGGTTCTGTGTCTTGTTTGAGGGGCAGTCATAGGACACCAGAGCCATGAGAGTTCTTCTGACTCTCTGGAGTCAGGAGCTTCCACTGCTCCAAAGAAGACTGTCACCTGTCACCCAGAGCAGGTCTGTGTGTCTGCATGTATGAAAAACAGGTTGTTCCGAATGTGGTTCACTTTTTTGTCCTGGTTTAGGGCAAGTTTGGGGAGAAAATTCCAAAGGGGCCCCTTCAAAGAGCAAACTCCCACGGCCCCTCCCCACCCCCACCGGTTTGGGAAGGATTCCTCGGAGAGAAGTGGAAAGAAACCTGTTTATTTAACAGACAGAGCACCCCCCAACACACAAGATGAACAATCACCGTTCTGAAAGGATAACAATTCAGACAGTCTTTCTTTGGGGAGTGGTCGCTCTGTTGATCTCTCCAGTGCTGGGCAGGCTGCTGCAGGCCACAGAGTGCAGACTCTCGGTGTTTCCCAGGTCCCAGTCCGGAGCAGGCTTGAATGATTCCACGAAGGAGAGAGGGAAAGGAAAGCAGTCCAGAAGAATCTTGGACTGTCTAGTTAAACAAACTAAAGAGCTAAGCAGGAGTAAAAGCAAGCAAGCAAGCAGCAAAAGCAGCGGCAAAAGCAGCACTGTATGTCTGTGTCCCTCCGACTATTATCCGCACACTGATAACAAAACCAAAACAAAACTTCCCCGAGCCAGTCGTGAAGAACATCTCCAGCCCAAACAGAACAGACGATTGGGGATGCAAATCTCACAACATCACCCCAGGACACCAACTGATGTAACCATGTGGATGTTAATGTGGATTTAACATATCCATATTCATCTTCCTGCAAAAAGTATAAATTGCAGAGCTTCACAGACTTTTATTACAGTGGGTTTGTTTCTGTGGGCTCTCTTCCCAGGTGGTTATTCCTGACTTAAGGAACTAGTATCCACGAAAAGGCACAGTTTTTTCCAGTTACACACCACCCTGCTGGTGTAAGAGGAAACCAGAACACTCAAAATATTTTTCTCCGTGCTGACAATCATGACATGCAGATGATATGATTGATGAACATCAGAAAAGCAGAAGGGAATAGACATTTTGGGTATATGCCAGATGTTGTAGGCAGTTGCATTGTGAGCCTGCCTTAGGGCAGTTTTATTTCTTCTCCAGCAGCACATCATTCCAGAGCAGCAGAGTTCCTCCTCTGTGCCATGCTCTGAAGGAACTCAAGGCAGAGCAGCAACCACATGGAATGTCCCCTGTTGAGAGAAGCTGACATTATCTCCCTAAAACCTGAAAGTTTCTGAATAGACATCGGAACAGTTGTGGAAATGCATCCCTTTTTAAGTAATGATTTACATTTTCTTGCATTCATATTGCAAATGTTTTGTTGCAACCAACCCTTTTGGTATTTCTGTGATGTTTGAAATAAAAAGAGAGGATTTCAGGCAACACCTGACTGTTGAATTCAGAGGCCTAAGCCCCATAGTCTTCAAAAGGTCAGCACCTTCCCCTGTGAATCTGTGACTGATTGAAGGTATTAGTATCTCTTCAACCACATAAATAGCCTTGAGTAAGGAAGGATTTCAGAACATTAACCTCAGTAATTAGACTCCTGTATCACCTGCTTTAAAGGACATATGCTGAGAAGGAGGTCATTAAGACATTCAAAGAAATTAGTCCTTTTTCCTATACCTTTTCTTGTATCCTCAGGCTGGCCCTAAGGAGGAGAGAAATTTCCACCTGATAGCTGGAAAAGCTCCTAAGGTTGAGCGTTTGGACATTTACTCTTTCCCCTCTCTTAAGGAGGAGCTGGTTTTGTGCACTTGTGTAAAGTGTTGTAGATGTTTCTCTCAAGGTCACTTGGTTGAAATAGCCCCCCAGTATTTTCTTTCCTTATTCCAATGTGCTTTCACAATAGCTTTGTGTACAGCCAAGCACTTTGGATAGCTCAGGCAGCAGCCTACTGCTCATCACTGGCGGGGGAAGCCAACATGAAATCTACAAATACCTACCACAAAGATCTTTACCTTATTTGTTACTGTCAGGATGATGAGTAGTTTGGAGGAAGGCAGGTAAGTTTGCAGGGTTAAAAGGTTCAATTAAAACTCCCCCATTTAATGATAACCCTTACCAATCACAGATTTCTGAATCACTCTGTTCATTCTGTCTTAATCCATCTTCTGGCCTCACATCACCCCAGCTAAAAAAGCCTGTATTGGATGTGAACAACACATATAAGCAACCCACACATCTTGCCTAACACCATGATTTGCACAAGGGGATAAGGAGCTCAAAGAAATCTGAATGCAATTGATAAGACAGCAGCACCATCCCTGCACTGTGCACACAAACGTCACAAACACTCCCATTGGAAAAGGATATCCTGAGGGGCCATTGTGGGGCTCTATAAGAAAGCAGTGGGAAAACCTGCTGTCCTCTAGGAGATGATACTGTCACTGTCACAGAGCTATTGAGTGAGTGAGCAGCACAAACTGCCTTTTCGCACTATGATATCACGTCTTTTTAATTTCAAAAAAAGGTTGGATGATTGAGGCTATTTATATCTGTATTTCCTATGGGAATTTTAATAGCAAAACAGCAAACCACCAGATAAAGATACCTATAATAGGATTGATGACAGACCTTTGACTACAGCATCCTAAACTCTGGCATTATAGCAACCTGCTTAGAAGTTTCTGCACCTACAGAATTTCAGTCCTAGCCCAGTTCTTGGGACTGCTGTATTCCACTTTTAAAAGCAAATCCACCAGTTATCTAGTGAAGAAGTGAAGAATAAACTTGAACAAGTTACAGGAGCATTTTAATGAAAGCACATCTTGACAGAAGATCAAGAGGAGAATAGTAAGTTAACATCCATAAAAATGTGTTGAGACAGCTCTGATATATTTTCCAGTTGTAGAAAAGGTAATTGGATGAAATGAAGGGGAAACAAATTCAATGTGATAAATGTAATAGATATTTATTGCTACAAAGGATTAGCTAGAATTACCTTCAAGCACAGGCTTGTTGCTAGATATGATAATTTGATAGGCAGAAACTGCCTTTTGCTTTCCTATTATATCAACTTCTTTTATTATGACATATCATAAAGGGGAGGAAAAAAAACACATTATGGATTTGCTGGCCTGTGGGATAACCTTGAAATTGTGCCACTGAATTTTCACCTCTTTTTTTTAGACCTCCACTATGGAACCAAAATAGTATTGAAAGTAGATGGAAGATTAGAATATGAGTAAATAGAGAATGTGACCTTTTCTTGCCACAGAGAAAATCCCTTTGACCTCCACTCGTTGGGAGTCAAGGCACAAATGAAAGTGCCTTGAAGGCAGTTCTTCTTTAAAGGGAGAAGGAAAAAATCTTACCCAGGAAGATATCAAAACTTTCTCAGCCTTGAGCATTCCCTATTGAATGAGAAAGTGTTACTTTAAACTATCACTCCATACGTCCTGTGTGCATGTAGATAGGGGCGATGTATTAATTTCACACCTGGATTGTTTCCATGCCACACGATGTGATGGAGCACATGGCTTTTGCCCTACCAGTAGTGGCTCATGTGCCACCTACAGTAAAGTAACCAGAGAGGGGTGGCACAGTAACTACAACTACAGAACAAATGTGTGGTTTTTCATCATTTCCATCTTCTTGTAACTGTCTTCTGTTTTCCTTCAAGAACAGAAACTAAACCTAAGCAGCAGTTTTGCCTGAACAAAGAGTGCTATAAATAAGTGTTATAAACAAGTGTTATAAAGAAGAAGTGTTATAAAGAGTTGAGAACTATTTATCTGCAAAACAGACATGCTGACATCTATAGCATTACAAAGCAAATGAATTGTTTCTAGACTGCAGGTAGTGCAGAGGTGGGACCTGTGTCTGTAAGACTGTTCCTAGCACAGTATTGTTGCTCCTAAAATATTAATAACAAATTGTATACATAGCCTGAAGGGTGGTATCTTTTGCTTAGACTCAAAAACCCCACTGAACAAGTGTATGACACCATCAGATACACTCACTCCAAATTGTTCTAACTCAGTATTGACATTTTTCTCTACTATCCATCACATCCATGAGATTTTAATATAATTATTTCAGAACATTTCTCAGCTCTTATCTACTTCTGGAAATATACCAAAATAGCTAAAATTATTCTGAGATGGTTTATTTCAATATAAATCCCAAAGCGGACACTCTTATTCCAAAATAAGAGTTCCTATTTCCAATTTAATTTAATCTAGTTCTAAAATATTCTCCTGGGAGCTTATTCTGGAATAGTTATTTTGGTACATTTCCAAATGTAGGCAAGCCCAAAGTCAGGGATTGGAGACTGGAGTTTGTTGAAGAGAAAACTCTGTTTCCACTTGAAAAAAAATCCAAATCAAAAAGCTTAAGAAATCCATTCCTTTCAGAAATGTAAGCCCTTACACAAAAAGGGTAGAGATCCTACTTCAAGAATAGCAGTTTGTTACCTCTGCATGTGTAGATACCAATTAATGTTTCATCAAAGGATTCACTCACAGAGCTCCTCCACCCCTTTTTTTTTCATCTAAACATATACTGTCAACACAAAAGAGCAAAAAATAAGAGTCAGAAACTAAACCAACAAAATAATCTAGCTCAGGCAGCTTTCTGATCCTGAGAAAAGGGAAATGTAAAGACCTCCACTAGCTCAGCCAAACATTTCCATCAGTTGTTAATTTTACACAGAAGGTGTTTGTGTGCTGAATGCTGGCTGTATACAAAACCTGCAACAGGCAAGCCATGAGAGAAGTACAATGAAGTTATGAACCTATGTAGGGAAATAAAAGGACATTTGTTGCTTCTGAAAATCAACCATACCTTTTACTACACCAAAGCCTAAACTTCCTAAAATTTTTAGAACGTAAAAGGGGATTTGGAGACAATATCAGTTTTCTTTACCTCAAATGAACTTCGGGGAGTAGAATCATAGAATGGTTTGGATTGGAAGAGACCTTAACAATCATCTAGAATCCATAACTTAACAAATTCCTTGCTGGGAATAACAGCAATGAGAGATGGTGAAAGATGACACTGGGAGTGTTTAATGTCAGAGTGGGTAAAGTCTTTAGAACACGAGCAAACATGGGATCTATCTATGACTCAGCAGCTTCCTCTCTATCCTTTGGCTTCACTGAGCACTTGATAATATTTTCAAGGCTGAAACAAATTCTGATATCAGCAGATATTGACAAATGGTTGTTACTCAGAGCCTCTGCCTCTGAATGTATGTGGGCACAAACAAACAAAACAAAACAAAACAAAAAAACAAAACAAAAAATCAGAAGAGCTTCCTAATACACTAAATGTAGATATTTGATCCAAGCAAGTTGTTTTTATTACATCTGTCCCTCCATTGTTAAAAAGAGATATGGTCTACCTTTTACGGATTTTGAAGACTGTCAATAACACACCTTTTTTCCTCATTTTCTACTCACCAGCCTAACAAGAGAATTCAAGGCTTTCTTATTTTCTCTAGAGCCCTTTTTTCAGCCTGACCATGCACAGAATATATGCAGCAGCATTTACAAACCCTGCCACCAGCATTCCACAGAGCCAGAACACACAGCTCTATCTTGCATCCCGTGGACACCTTTGAAAACTGTCCCAGGTATCAGTGATGTGAATCCCTGTGCTTGTGACTGTGCTCTTCTCTGAGACTGCCCAAAGACCACTCTAGCCCAGTGGCTCTGCAAGGACCTGCAAAGGCAGCAGCCGTGTCCTTGTGAGACAGTTGTCTCAGCAGCCCATCTTCATCCAGGGTCACACATCACAGGCTGCCAAGATTTCTGATCAGGGAAGGAGTCTCCTGCTTTAAACAATATCAATTCGGCAAGCCAAATGTATAAAGGAAAGGAACACAAAGAGTAGCTTCATGTCGCTTTCTTGCCCTCAAAAACACAGCAATGACACCTACAGCAACAATCCTTCAGGCCACAAAGAAAATATTGTCATGGTTTTGGTTCTCCCTCTCATAGGAAAGATTTGTTTTTCCTCCCTCCAGTGAAGAGGAAGAACCATGAACATCCTGTCCTGCATGATGCTGAGCATGTGCTGAGCCAGAAGAGAGACCTCAGTGTGTCCTCAGCTGTATAGACCAGCTGTGTTTGAGATGGAAACCGTGGAGTGAGGAATGGCAACAAAGGTATACATTGCCCTACAAGTCCCATGCAAACCCCTCTGATCAATCCCTTCGTCTGCACGTCACCAGCCCTCCTTGTACCTCGGTAACACCACCAAAGCTGTGAAGGATACCAAGGGCTGCAAAGTGAGCAAATATCCCCATCTAGTGTCCCTGTGTACTGCAGAATGTATTCTGCTCTTTGCCATCTCTTTTTTCCCTTTCCAGTCATCCTGATTCCTAGTGAGAAAGAAGGTCTCTCTGAAAGAGAGACTAAAAATTACCACTTCCCCCCAGAAGGGCATTATGCAGCCTCTAGGCATGCAAACAGCTCAGCCAGCACGCTGCTAATTACATTTCTGCAAGTCTGGTCTGAGCTTTCTCTTGAGCAACAGCTGCTTATTATTTCAGCTCACATGGTCAATCTCTGTGAGGTTTCTTTCTTGGCTCCATTCTGCTAATCTGACCACAAGGAATCGACAAATTAGTTCTAGAGGAAAAATCAAAGGGGTTTTCGTGTGGCCTTTACCCCCTGTTTTGCATACAGTGCTTCCAGCCCACGACTGTCTCCTCAGTTCTCCTAGAAAAGCTCCCTGGCTACAGAGGCATGTTATTTGAGGGTGAAATGCATTAGCCTCTGTTTGCTCCAAATTTAATTCATCTATTTAAATAATTTAATACAGCATCCATCAGTATGAAAGCTGGGCAAATTGAATCCAAAGGATTTGAAGACACATAGATTAAATAAACTACCTTCAAATCCTGGCTCGCAAATTATCACTGCCCCTGGATTAATTCTACCTTAATTAGACAAAATAATCTTCTTAAAATGATTAAATTTGTGAAATAAAGGTGAAATAAACATAAAGCAA
Source organism: Certhia americana (assembly GCA_018697195.1). Lineage (NCBI taxonomy): Eukaryota > Metazoa > Chordata > Aves > Passeriformes > Certhiidae > Certhia > Certhia americana. Next base: position 103,352,932 of record CM031857.1, read on the forward strand.
AAGCAAATGGAATATAAACAGCCAGAAAGCATAAGACAAAATACAGAGCCTTAAATCATACAGAAAGTTATTCAGTTTAAGTTCTCATTAGAGCTCTGTAAAATCATGAGTGGCAAGAAGGAGATGAATAAAAAGGTTTGTGTCTCAAAATACAAGAAATAGGGGTGCATCACATGAAATCTTCAGCTAAGGCTTTAAAACTAAAATAAAAAAACAAAAAACAAAAACCAAAACAAACAAACAAACCCCCCCCCCCAAAAAAAAAAAAAAAAAAAAAAGCAAGGACTTTCTGGCAGAGTGAATCATTAAATTGTTAAACTCATTGCCCAAAGTGCTCCAGATGCTGAAAGCAAAAGTAGAATCTGACAAATCAACAAAAGATAAGGCCACAAAGACTGATTAAACACAGAGATCAGAAAATCTTTAAGCTATGAACGCTGAGGGGTGGGAGAATATATTGGGGAAATATCACTCAATACTTTCCTGGCAGTTACACCCTTTCCTTAATTATCAGCTACTGTCAGAAACAGGATATTGAGCTTGATGGGCCTTTGGCTGAGCATAATGGGGCTATTCTTATCATGTGACAAGTCATGAATTGGATTTACTTTAAAATGTTGACACTGGCTTCAGAGTCTTGTACCAGAATGTGACTAAAGAGCATCCAAGTTAAACTCAGCTCGTGGAGTTTAGGATAACAGGCTCTCAGACTTACCTAACTTGCAGGAGTTGTTCATGTTGCAACTCCACTTGATTGTGAAATCCATTAAGCATCACTACTGAAAAGACAAATGCAGACATTTTTCTATGGCTCATGATGACAGCAAGCCAGCAGGTTACAGAACAAAGGACAATACTACTCTGCAGAAGGTCCATAGCAAGCAACTTCATTAACAGCAAGGATTTTAAGGACAAAAAAAAGACAATTTAAAAATAGTAATATCTTCAAAAAAGACCCCAAATTTGAAGACAGGATTTAAATTATTTACAATATCTGTTCCATACAGGTAGCTAGAAACCATGGTGAACGCTGCTTTGAAGTGTCTGGAGAATCCTTTGGAAGTAAGCATGGATGAGGACATAGTCCCTGCCCTACCTGGACTGTAATGAAAGGCAACACTTGGAGATCAAGGTCAGAAAGATGCTTGTCGAAACCAGCCCTCAGAAATGAGGAACAGAGCAGCTCATCACACCAGAAGACAGTGTAGAACTGGTGCTAAATTGAAGGAGAGGTAAGGAAACAATCCAGTTTTGTACCCTTGCAGTAAGTGGTGCAGGCCCACACCTCAAACATAAAACAGGCAGCACCACCTGACAGACTAATCCTCTCCTCTTCAACCAGAGTGACAAAGTTTCTGAGTAGGAAAGCAGCAAGGTAGCTCCGTAGCTGAAGAGACAGCAGGACTGAGAACAGTGAAGCAGATGATAGTCAATATTGCCATACCCCAAGTCTACTGCCAGAGCTGGATCATCCCACCAACTTCATTTTTCAAAAAAAAAAAAAAAAAATTTATTTTTTTCTGCTAGAAAAAAATTGTATACAATATGAAAAAAAAAAAAAAAAAAAAAGGCCCAGATTGATGCAGCCTGCAGACCTGACTCAGTCTTTATTGTCTTCAGCAGAAAGACCCTTGATGCCCTCCTAGGAATAGAGTGCAGCCTTCAAAGTTGCCTGGAAATGTTAAACATGACAAGACTGTTCAGGTATTGAAGCTGCTCTCAGAAGCCAAGTGAGGACAGCCTCAGGCTCCCACAAAGCTCGTGGAGAAACTGATTACCAGGAGCAGCAGAGTGAGTTCACAGCCTTTTTCACCCATATCAAGAGCCCACAAAAGCGAGACAAGTGGGTGCTCCCAAAGGTGCCACTGGAATGTGCAGGCAGGTGTGCCTCACCGTTGTGACATTTCACAGTCACATCAAAACAAGCTCCCTTGTTTTCCCTTGCTCTCCCTCCCTCAGTTCCCCATGCAAAGTCTGTCTCCGTCTTCCACCATCATCTTGCTATAGCTGGAACAGCCAAATACCTCAGCCCAGAGTCAGAGAATTGTAGTGCCCACCCTGCTGTCTGTCCTGAGCCAGCTCTCACTCTGCACCTTCCTCTGGGGAACAGTTCTCAGCCACACACATTTCCTCCACCAGACTTTTACTGGTACTGACACCTTTACTCCTTCAAAACCCTTATCCAGGCTTCCTTTCACCAGTCACATCCTGACCCATACACAGCCTTAAAATTACAAGCCCTGGATTCCTGCCAGCTTAAATAATCCAGATCCAAATTACTTTAAATCTCTCTTTTTTTTTTTCCTCTCTGCATTTTCCATACACAGTGTTAAGACCCACAGCAGAAAACTGTTTCCTTGTGTTATTCTGCAATTTGCAGTGCCACCCACCAAATGGTACAGTAGAAATAGTTAATCACATAGGCTTGGGATATGCATAAGCTGAGTTGTAAAGGTGCTAATAGATATATTTGAATTCAAAAGAGATCTGAGAGGTGGAAAATAATATCTTATTAGTATGCTATATGTGTGTGCAAAGCAGCAGCCTGTTCTCTAAAAGATGTGGGGAAAAAACAGTGGAATCAAAGCCTTAAGCTTTTCCTATAATAACACATTAAAATCAGTAATCTTTATATTTTTTTCTCATTAGAATTATTAACACTATTGATTTCTATATCTCAGAATTTTGAAACATTGCAAAAGTTAATACACACAGTAAATCTGCATTTCTGTATGTTGACAACCACTCATGTCTGTCTCTGGGTCCAGCCTCAGATAGCAGCAGCTCAGTGTTTCCATCCAGCTTGCAGTTTGGCTGGCATTTGGAGAAATGTGTTGAACCTGAATCACGTAGGAAATGGGTCCTCAAAATGAGCTGTTAAAATGTACTGAATATGGGCTGAAATAACAAAGCATGGAGCCATCTTCAGCTTGCTTACCTTTATTTCCCAGAACAGACATATTCATCAAATACATGTAATTTATGGGAATTGCTGTTTCTGTCTTCAACACACTGCTGGCTTGCAGGTTGTTTTCTCCCATTCTCTTTGCTCACTATGAGCAGCAGCCTTCACAAAACAGGTCCAACTGAATGTATGACTGAGCACTTATTTCAAGGGGCATGGGACAGAGGTTCCCCATGGAGGTAAGGGAGAATAAGATCAGTGAAGCACATAGATTATGCTGGGCAGGATCATAAGTTAAAAACTTAGAAAAAACAAGTATACCCAAGCAATTAATCCAAGTTACATTATGACTATTTGATATGCTCTTGTTAGTCAACTCGGTAATTCTATCACATCCATCACATTTACATCTCAGTTACAGAATTTGGAAGTGATTCTGCAAGATATATTTGGGGGAAAAAAGGTTATCATTTCTTTTTAAAACTTGGAGCATGAGGGGGAGAATAAATACTGGGCTATTTAATCAGAACTTAAATCAGAGTGTTTTCACTGGCATAGAGAGATATAAGATTTCAACCTGTTCTCTTTTTAAACTGAATTTCAACATTAAAAATGGATAAATGGGTTGTGCCACCCACGGTACACTCTGGGGACCAGGGCATGACTGAATTTTAAAAAGCATTAGGCAGTCCCTGCCTGTATACATTCTTCCCCCCATCCATCCACCTGATGTACAAACTGGCAGAGGGAAACCTGCCACTAGAGACTCCATCTCCATGAGAAAGGGGCTACTCTTGCAGAAACACTTTTTGGTTCATCTGGTCTCAAACAGCAAACCCAGATGAGACAAAAGTTGCTCCCACAGGTTTCTACTGAGAAGTACTTTCCTTTGTACTGAGAAAGTAAAACAGAAAATGAAACAAAGCAAATCCCTTGGGCATATTCCACTCTCCTCAGCTGTTCAGCATTGATCTTTAACAGCATGAGTCAGGTCAAGCAATCTCTGCCGACCAGGGCAATTGGAAGGTGCCACCCTGAGTGTGGCACACACCCCGTGAGGCCACCGTGCAGCTCTGGCAGCTGCAGAAGGGCACGTCTGGCCAGGTGCCACATCAGCCACTTCCAGAGGGAGGGCAAACACATTGCCAACACTAGGGCCTGACACTGGCTTTGCAAGCCCCATCTTCCAACCTAATGTTGCCTTGAACAGCAAGAAGTTTGTATCCATATTGCATTGAGCACACTGGCTGCCTTGGCGATACCAAAAAGATAAAAAACCCAGAAAAGAAAACCATCTGTAACAACTTTCACCTCTGCAATCACAAAAGCTGTCAGGAATCCTGAGGTCTAGAAAATGAAGCTTCCTGTTCATTCTGAGCACAGAACAGGCTGCCCAGAGAGGTTGTGGAGTCCCCTTCTCTGGAGATATTCACATGGTCTCAACACATTCCTGAGTGATGTACTTCAGGGGGGCAGGGAGTAGGGAGGTTAGACCAGATGATCTCCCGTGATCCCTGTCACCCGTTCTGTGTGATTTTGTGATTCATCATTTCCTGGGAATGAGGTGGTGCTCCAGCAAATCACACAGCACACTGTACATGAAAGTCAGGGTGACACAGTAGGTGGATAATGTGAAGCACATACATCTATTCTGTTCTGCAGGGATCAAAACATCCATTCCCATATCCACATCCTTTTTGCAAGGATGAATCATACCTATAGCAATTATGTTTTTATTAGTTAACACTGGATCTGTCTTTCCTGAATTAACAAAAAACAAAAACAAACCAAAAAACCAAACATAAATTAATTTTAAAAGTTATGATTAAATGAAACAATGCTCTTCTGCAGGACATTTAAACCTTGCTTAATCACATGCAAATCTCTAAAATCAACAATGCTTGGTCCATCACTTTTTTTAATTGCTCACAGAGTAAAATATTTTATTCTTTTTATACTGCATCCTCCACATCACCTTTGGCCACAAAGTACAAGTGTATGTGTATTCAAAATATAGTTGCAAAAAATCTCTAGTGCAAAACAGAATACTCAAAACTAGTTCATGTGCATATGGGTTTTTAAAATTGAACTGCATAAAACTTCAACAGAAATGCAAAACACTGAAGATCTTATTACCATTTTTGCACCAGTACAGCTTCCAGGAAGATGTAATATTTTCGTAGTATTTTTCAATTGAATCTTATTCAAGAATATTATTCTTTTGTTCTCACTGGGTTTTGATTAGTACCTATTCACAAATGTTTCAGTTTTGGTTTTGTGGGTTTTAATGTTCAGCTAGAAATCGTAGTTTTTTACCTGCCATGGACATCATGGGAAGTATTTGACACTTCGGGGTTTTTCTTCTGTTCCTGGAGTTACAGCAAAGTCAGCTTCACCAAAGAGTTTAGGATCTCCTTTAAAAACAATCTCTCAAATGAGTGAAAACTATTGCTGCTGGGAGCTCAGTGGGTAGCAGACACACCAGGGGCTGCTGATCATTCAGTTCATGCATTGGGCATAACTGGAATAGGAAATAATTAGATGAATATTTCAGTCCTGAACTGTGCCTGTTCCTCTAATCCTCTCTGTTGCAACTGTATTTGCTGCTTAGCAATAGTTTTAATTCCCAGTCCCTAATAAGTGCTATCAAGCACCACTCTCTCGAGTTCATTATATAGAACTGGATGAAATGTTAGGTCAAGTGTAACTCCCAGGTGAGCTTACATTACCATTTGCCTCCTGGTTTCTGTATGTGCTCTGCATGTTCCACCTCAAGTGATAGCAGATCCTTTTTAAGTGCTGAAATTGTCCAGCTGGGTCCTCAGGGCACCCCAAAACACAGCAGACGCCACACAACAACTGCCCTAGCCCTGAGGTGCTTAACTATGGCATTGCAGCTGGTAAAAACAAGCAGCTAATAGCTGATAAACATCACCAGGGTTAGCACAAATAATCCTTTGCTCAGTGTTTTTCCCATTCTTCCCATCCTCTTTGGCGATTTTGAAATAAAGTTGCATAAGCAAAAAACACAAACCACATCCACGACAAATTACAAGCATGAAATACGTGACAACTTTACATATTTACAAGGCTTGGAGGAGGCATCTGGATCATCAGGAGCCTTAACTACATGGTTTTTAATATGCATTTCCAACTCTCAGGGATATGATGAAGAGTGTTTTACTGATGGCTGAGCACTAATGGATTTGGAGCTGTTAACTGTAGTCCAGAGGCATCCTGAAATGGTGAGTTAATGTGCATTTAATTTTGCTTATTTGGTTTTAGCACAACCAGATTCAGTTATCACACTGTAGTGTCAGCATCAGCCATCTGAGGGTTGAACACTGGGAGGAAAGGGTGTGAGTGGTCAGTGAAACCCTTTGAGAAGGGGAAATTTAAAGGAAAACAGATGAAAAACAGAAGAGAAACAGGCAAGGATAAGAAGAAGGAAAAAAAAAAAGAAGTCAGACAAACAGTAGCAATGACAGGCAGTGACAGAATAAAGCACCAAAAGGGAGTGCCTCAAATAAATATCCACACATCTGGTTGCTCCAGACATCTAGGTAAAGACTGAGTGCTGCTGGGAAACTCTCTGAAAACACTAATATCAGCAAACCGAGAGATGCCAGTGCTCCTATTTTAGATACCAGCCATCAAACTAGGATTTGAGTACTGGATCCTCTCCTGGAAAAGAGCAATCCTGAAACCATTCAGCTAGTCCTGGAAACATGCAGGGGCTGCATGGCCATTAAGCAGCTCATGCTAAGTTTCCTCCATGAAAAGCATCCAAAATACAATATTTCAAAACAAAGCAGAGAGGAAATGCTTTTCAGGGAAGAAATTTAATTTAGAAGCTACCTTGATATTTTACTGTGGACTTTCACCTGTAAGTTTTTCAAGTTATAATGGGCTGGCAGGATGTTGGCCCCAGGAACTAAAGTATGACAAACCAAACAGTGATAGAGAATCACAGAATTTTCTGAATTGGAAGTGACCCACAAGGATAGTATACAGAAAAACAAGAATATCTCAGGCCTTTAGAAGTGCAGCTACCACTAGGAAGAGAGTCCAAAGAAGCAAAACGGTCAAAGACATGAAGACTAGAAAATCTGAGCAGGGACATCAAACCAGGAACAAGATCCTCGTCCTCAGCTCTAGATGTGCACCTCAGGTACATCCCAGCTTGTAAAAACCTGAAACCCAGATACATACCCAGGGAGAGGGAGGTGTGAACACAAGGTGCCCTCCCCTCCATGTACTTCAGGGTGAAGAAATAACAAGAGTGAAGTAAATACCATGTCCAGAGCTGTATGCAGGCCAGCAACCTGACTGACACCACTGCAGCCAACTGGCACCAGCACAGAGCAGCAGGGAGATCATGAACCAGCCCCCGCCTGAATAACTCTGGGCACTTACAAATGGACCAACCATAAAAAAAAACTCAATAGATAATTTTCATAATTAATCACTAATGATTTCACATCAGTCCAAAAGAACCTTCCATAGCTCTTACCCTGGCAGGGCCTGAAGCAAGGTCAGCTCAGAGAAGACAGTGGATATATTCCCCTAATTTTGAAGACTAACTGTGTAATGCAACTTTGCTATCACTAGCAACAAGGATTCTCCCAAGAGGCAATCTTGGAGAGCCCGGGGGGGACTTCTAGAATTACATTAATATATCTTTAGTACTGACCAGAATTTCACTGTTTTTCATGTGGTAAATAACTGAAGACAGAGGAAAAACCACCATCTCTGAGTGACTTGAAACAAGCACCAGTTTAAACTGTCAGATGTACAAGTCCTTACCTGGAGTGTAGATTCAGAACCTGCTGGAAAATTAATATTTAACAGGAATCCTAGGACTTTGGAAGCATGCTGCACACTGCAGGCTTTTTTATAGTAAAAAAAAAGAAACTAAATACCATCTAAGGTTTCATTATGCATTCGTACACCCACTTATAATGGGACATTTTGGAGTGGTCCCTCACACCAAGGTCCTGCAGCAGTTTAGGCCAGGTAGGAGCAGGGATCACAACACAGGTGTGCTGCCTCCATCACACTAAAGCTGCATCTGAGATATGGGAGCACCACCTGAAGTTGGATACTGCATGGGCCAAGCTGTGTTCTGAGCTGAACCAGCTCACTTGGCCTGGGTACTGGGATGGTGTTTTGCAGCAGAAATTGCAGACAAATCCAGACGGATTAGTGGCTGGGGAGCAGGAGTTGAACTGAGAAACCTGATCCCCCTGCCAAATAAATGCAGCAAATGAGTTTAGGTAATGGAAGTAGAGGGTGTTATGTGAAGGAAATGCATATTGCTGTCTTCTGTAATGAGGGCCACAAAGGACTGGTTGCACCAATTAAATTAAATCAATTTCATAGCCAGTATTGCACTATTGCACAACCATCTGTAGAAAGTGATATTTCAATTAAGAGCATTTTCTCTCAGTTTAGATTAAGACAGTTCAGAGTAAATTTTTTTAAAATTAATATAAACCATTTCTGAAGTGAAATCAGAGCCTTGACAGCACACCATTAACAGATTTCATGCAAGCCGAGAAAAAAGTAACTTCTCAGCAAGATACATAAAGTTATGAGAAAGATTTTTGGGGTTTGTGAGAACATTTATTATTGACACTTCTTTTCTAAAATTAATTCCTAAAACATTGTGAGATTTTACTTTATTGTGGCTGGCTTTGTGCTTGAGTGCTGCAAAGCAGTTTGTCTGTGTAGTGAAAAGGGTATTTTGCTGATAAAAGATACTGAGAATCCTCTTGAGCTTGGACTGTTAAATGGCCAATGAAGATCTATCAACTTCCAAGTGCTTTTTTTTTTTTTTTTTAAATTAACCTATGAATTCACATGACAAATCATTACACAGCACTTCAAAAACTTTGGAAGACTTTTGCTTGTTTGTTTGTTTGTTTGTTTTTACAGAAGAAATAAACTATTGAAAGGGAAAACTGGTGAATAGTGTTGGTAGGTAAGCCTGCCCATCAGAAGCAAGAACATTCAGAATTTAAGAGTTCAGTCAGACAGACACAGATTTACTGCAAAAAGTGAAAGCATACCAACATTTGAGCTAAGCTGTCTTGTGAGAATACCTATTGGAGTTCTCCTCCCCTGCAGTGAGTTTTATTGTCACCTCATCTCAGGCAAGGTCTGCTCTTGGAATATTTGCCAGTATAATCATCTTCTATGTATATATGGGGAAGAAAGGAGCAAGGAGAGGAGAGAGGGGGGAAACAAGGGAGAGAAGAAATGAGATCATAGGACATTTTTAGACTTGCCATCATAGATATATTTCTGTTGGAAAATCACTGTAGCTAACCTCATTTGTTTTATTCCTTGTTTTATGATATGCCTGGTATAAATAACAATGTCAAGTGTAACTTTTTACTGTTAGAAGCTTGTAAAGACTCCAACTGTATTAGAGAACTGTGAAAAATGAACCTACTGATCATCTAGAGGTTATCTGAGATGTAGTAAATAGTTTTTCACATCTCCTCAGTTCAGTTTAGTACAAAGTGCAGTGGCTTGGATTATTTCAACTCAGATGGTTTGAGGTAGCATTGATAGTGAGGTAGAAATCACTGCACCACATCCTGCAACAAACAGCTTTCTGTCTGAGAGCAAACTAAGCTGTCATAGCTTCTGCACTGATACCTTTTGAACCACTTCAAGGTCTTGCATGTGTCTGCTGATATCGTAAGAGGGCTGGGCCATAAAGCTATTCCCCTACACTAGATATGTTCTAGAGTAGCCTATGGCCACAACTCTAGAATATACATCCTATGGCTCCACTTGCATTGTTCTATCACAATTTGTGGTCATTTCTCCATGCCCTTTATGAACCCGCAGAAATATCAGCCCCCAAACCACAGATGACCAAAGATTTGATCCTGCCCCTCTGATCCTTCCAGACCTCAGCTCCCTGGCCCTACATAGGGCTTCTTTGAAGTTACATTCGTAAAACTTGTGTAAGCAGTTCCAGTCTATTAAACTATTCCCTGGGGAGTTATCCTCACCTAGAAAAGTCAATAATGTCCTTATTTCAGTTAAGCATTTATCTTTTTGTATGCAAGCCATTGAGTGGGCCGGGAAGAGCAGAAGGATGTGTATTGAGAAGACACAATGTTCTCCTCTGGCAATGTGGGAAGACTGGCACATCATAATGTTCAGGAATAATAATTGCACCTCTAGCACTTCCACTGCCTTCTTGATCAATGTTTAATAAAGATTTAACATACTGATGTTTTTGAAAAGTAACCACCAGTCCAGATACACAGCTTGTGAGGGTCAGAATAAGGGCAATGGAGGAGAACTCTTTAAAATCACTAAGTAAGAAATTTGACTGAAAACAAAAAGAGTTGAAAAGCAAGTTACTATTTCTGACTCTTGCTACAGAAAAGCAAAATATCAAATTAAAAAAAAAAAAACCAAACAAACATATTTTCACCAAAAACTCTTGAAAAGCAGGAATAATAACTGTCATTTGAGTGACTTATGTTGCCCTTGATGTAGGCCAAGCTCTGTAGACGAGTTGCACATCCCGTCATGCCTGAAGATATTATTCCCCCTCACTCATGGAAACCATTGCTTCTGGGGAACCTGGATTACAGGGCAAAATGGGGGCATGAGGAAAACAAATGGCAGCTTTCTGAAAGATTTGGCATAGCACTTCCAAACCAAAGGCACAGGTCTTGGCTGTACTACCTCTGTTTTCAATGAAAAGCACCTATTTCTGCCAAAATGCTATTCAAGTTCAAGTGATTATTTTATTATATCTTAATTGATTGAAAAATTGAAAATTACCTCTCAATTTTTGTGAATTACCTTCCTTGAACTATTGGAGCCAATGATAGATCAATCTTCTTTCTTACATTAAAAAGGAGAAAATGTGGTGCTATAATTTTGCAAGACTTTCAAATCTAATAACAGCATTCTTTGTAATTGATTTAGTCTTTCTCAATTCCACTTAAATTGGCTTTCTGCTTTAATTAAATCACAACATATTTTATGCCAGGAGAGAATTGGTCATTTTTACCTGCTGGTATAATTACAAAATATCACCACAATGCACAAGGGAATACTGAGGTCTATAGTTATAAATAAGCTTAAGAGTTAATTTTATGCTTCTGTTTTCCCTCCAATTTCAGTGTACAATCCCTCCGATATTTACAGCGTATTTGCATTTCTGATATATTTTATGCTGCTATGTTTTACAGCGTTTTGCAGAAGTCATGCAATTCTTAGCATGCAATAATAAGAATTAAATATTTATGGTTGTGCATAACTTCAATTCTCTCTGCAGTCTTCAGAGTTCCCTGTAGAAGTCAGCATTTGTCAGCTCGGAGCCTGCACTGGCACCAGCGATGATTGTACTGGCACTGCCTCGTGCTACAGCCAAGACTCTCTCTAGCCCCAGCTCATCCATAATTTCAGTGCATTTCATCCCATTTTCTTACAGAAAAAAGTTATCAAAGTCAAAAACATTGCCCTACTTTTCCAGCCTGAGGAAGACATCATCTGAGAGCTGAGATTTTGCTTTGGTTTCCATGCATCTCATGCACGCCTTGGAGTGGGAGGTTTGACTCTGTGCGGGACATTTGTAACTCATGCCTCCAATCAGGCCAAGACTTCAGACTTCCCTCTACCTGACAATGGGTCACACAAAACACAAGGAAGAAACCTACACGCTCTCTCCAGGGCACTTGAGTCTGGCCCAGAGGCTGCAGTGAGGGACTGAAGGAGCAGGTTTTCAGGGACAGCTGCTCTTCTTCCATCTAGAGCCACAACAGGACAGGACCTGGAGAGCATCCAAGCTCTCAGCAGAACCAAACCTGCAGCTGACACACAACAGCTGAGACAAGTCTTTGCCTACTGCTGTTCTGGATCCTACTCCCTCCTGGGTCTGGGTCTCCTCATTAAAACCAGTTCTGGTGCTGTTCACAAACTTTAGGATTCTTTTCTAACTAGTAGACAGCAAAGCCCTGTTAGTGGCAGGCCATCCCATGGGGATGTAAATTCTAGAAATTCTCCCCAATTCTAGAAATTTCAAAATTAAGTAAGAATCAAAAATTAAAAGCACTGCTAGTGTCTGTTAAAAATGTCTAGACTTTTAATTTCTTTCTGTGTTTCCTTATCTGACCATCTGCTGCTTTGAGAACAGGGACTCAAGTTGTTATCTCCACTGTACACAAAGAAATGGACCCCAGTAAATCCGCAGGTCCCTCCCCACAACTTTTGCCCTCTGCTATGTAAATGAAATTATTTTATGACATTATTTTAATGATAATATTGTACTCTTACATTAGGCCTAATTTCCTTTTAACAGAGCCTCAAAAGAAGGAGCTCATTTACAGTGTTCTAAAGCAATTGTACTTCCTTATTGCCTGAACTTTTCTAAGATGAATTCTTGTAAAACAAAGCACAACATGAATTATGTGCATCCATATTCACTCATAAGCCTATAAAAATTTGCACCTACTCCCTTCCTTTTTCTCCTTGTTGGATTTGTTGGTTTTTTCTCAACATAATCTGTTAGGGAACTGGTAAATCCTTTACATCAGTACACGTTGCTATTTTCAACCTTGAATGTAACCACCTAAAGGAAAAAAAGTCCAGAAAGTAATATATTCCTTTGCTGTACATACACTTTTTTATTGTTCCTAAATATAATTTCAATTTTTATCTGGCAGAAGCTAGGAAAGGACAGTAATGATTTCTCTTAAAAAATTAGAAAAGCTTAAAAACTTATGAAACAAGATTTATGCCTCCAAAGGGGTACTCACTCAAAATTCCCTGTGTCTCAGTGTGAGCAGAGTTACACACCTTCCCATTTGAACATCATCTCTGTCTGAAAGAACAGTCAGTCTGTTAATTGGACATTCATTAAACAGAAGTGAGGAAATCCTTTTTATAATTTTGTGCACAGACACAGAAAATTATCCTTTGTGCATAATTGCAAATGACAATTCCAATTCTTTTACATGTGTGTTTGCATACATATGTGTGCAATTATATTGATATATAAATAATATAAATATGTTATTAATGACCCCAAATAATAATACTGCTGCCTATTCTAGTGGTAAATGACTTTGGAAATCTTCCAAAGGATGTTGTCATTGCAACAACATTGTTCCAACACTGTTGGAATAGGACAGGTGGAGCAGACAATTGCTACGGCCAACTCACCCCTGATGTGGAGATTTACTGGCAGTATAGCCTCAGATCTCTACCTAAAGCTGCACCAGCTCTCTACACAAAAATATAAGTAAAGTCTTAAAATCATGTAAAGGCTCACAGGACTAAAGCTAAGATCTGAAAATATTTTATGGAAATATTAAATATTTCAACAATATACAGCCGTGTAGTGAACTCGACTGGTTCAGTAAGTGCTTGATGTAATCACCGACATGTGGGGGTGTCTTATCTGGATATCTCTGCCAGTCTAAAATTAACTTGAGTTTTAATAAAATATTGCAAAATGAAAACAGATAATTAAAGGCAAAGGCAAAAAAGTAGCAACTTCTTAACTTCTAGTTTCTACTACTATGACCACAAGCTAGTAGCAGAATTCAGTCACTGCTCTTACATTTGAAATCACTTAGATGTTAACCACAACCTGCTGATGTAGCAGCTGAAGGCAAAAGAATTAACGTGAAGAATAATTAAGCAACTCATAATACATACTGCTATACATATACATAACATGGTACAAAAAGAAATCACATTAGAAAGAAGAATACATGGAGGAGACCTAGTGCTTTTCCTGAAAAATTGTCCCGACTTCTTCCTTTAAGTAATACTTGGGAGCACATTGGGTTTTAAGGCCAATTGTTCTCACATATTGAAATTGTGGGAACATTGACTTTCTTCATTAAGTCAGAGCTATAATCCATAAGACTGACAATAAAAATATCCATGGTTCAATTTTCAGCTGGTTATCATCCTCTGCAAGCAAAGCTGCAGGAAGCAAAAAATTAAGTAACTCATTGAAAAACAGACAAACTGCTTTTCTCTTACAAACTAAAATGTCCATCTTTGGGAATACACTGGCAAATTTAACTAAAAAAAAAAAACTTATTTGTCCATGATCTGCTCAGCATATGACCTACTTCATATATTATTATTTACTTGAAATAAATTAACTTCAGCATTGCCAATTATTAAGTCTCTATTTGTTGAGCATCACTGAGCTTGTACCCAAAAGATCCTAATTTACTTTGAGAGTCACAACTCTTTTTGAAAACTTTTGCAAGTCTATCCTGTACTTCTTATAGAAGGACAAAGTTGTTCTTATACAACTTTGCTATAATCATGTAGCGTTATTAACTTGACAGAACTATTGATGACCAGACCAACCAGTCACCTGCAGTGATTTAACCTCTCTTTAACCTCTGGCCTCCTCTGCCCTGCAGCTCCAATTGCTCCTCCAAATGGGCCAGGACCAGCATTTCTCAAAAAACTGGAGCAACCTTCCCTCCTGTGGGCCAGAGAGGTCCCTACTGCAACACACTGGGGTACTCCTCACAGCTTAGAATTGTAGCATCAATTAGACTGGAAAACACCTCTAATGTCATTAAGTTCAACCATTAGGGTTCTTTCTGCAACAAGTCCCAACTTTTGGCCTGAGGTTGCAAAACTCGCCCACAGATTTTGGTAGACTTGCATTTGGGAATGTGAAAATCCCAAGCATTTGGGAGCGTGTAAAAGAAGTATCACTGTGTACTTTCTCTTATCTTCCTCTCTCACTCGTGTATCTGAAGCTTGACAAAAGGCAGGGTAACTGGTCTGAAAAATTATGTCTTTGCTTATGTTCATTAGGAATTACTGATCAAAATTTGATATCCAGAATTAGAAAAAGAATGAGGTGACGTAAGTTTCCCTTGCTCCCTTTTCCCCTTTTCCTTTTGATATTCCAAGGAGTGTAAATAACTCACTGGTTTTAAGAAATCAATGAAGACTGTCATGTCCCTGCAAGTAAATGAATGACATTTAGACTTTCCACTATAGAAGTTTGAATATCTGATTGATTTTATGCTGGAGAATTTAGTTTAGGCAAGCAGTACTGCTAAAGTCTCATGCATCAAAACAAGACAGACTTTCATTTGAGATCTCCTGAATAACAGAGTGAAACTGTCCAAACTCTTCAAGTACACTTGGATTGCTTGACCTTGTAGGGGAGCTACCTGTATCACCCAGGGAAGTGCAGCACAGAGTGAGACTGTGCTTCCATCTCTAAGGCTTTCACTCTGCTATACCCTTCTATATGAATGACAAAAATTATCTCAGGAATGAAAGTACAGATTAATAAACAAGTCCAAGATGTTCTCAGAACAAGGGTGTTAGTAGCACAGCAGTAGCAAAAGTTTACAAACTGAGCCAGCAGAAAAAAAAGCAGTGCAGAGACACTTCAGCTGGAAAACTTCCTGGGGAAATAAGGTTGGCAGTGCCTGAAAAAATTGTTCAGACCTTGTGCACATTAGAGCAAAACCGCCCCCAGCCATGTCAGTGACTCCAGATCACCAAGAACTACAGCTTCCTTCACAATACCAAACTGAAGGTCTCACTCAGCTGACTAGTCTACAGTTAAATCTCACCACCTGATTTAATTCGGAGTTTTAAGGTTAATTCTTTTTTTAATGTTATTTGTCTGGATTTTCTCACCTTCCTTATTAAGGAGAAAGTTGGACTTGAGTTTTATGTTATCACAGCACCCTTTCCTGAGACTGTGTGCTGATAAACAAGGCTCTGCAACTTCCATAACCATTTTTTCTTTTGGATAATAACCAAAGCAATAACAATTTTATCTGAAGAACACAAATACATTTGAGGTGACCAATAAAGAGAAAACAGCTTTTTATTACCTGAAATATTCTACAAAGTTGTCAACAAAAGAAGAGTGGGTTGACTGAAATGCACATCAGTCAATAAAGCAACAATCATAATTTAAAACCACTCAGGGAAAAAATATGTTTATCTGTGACTGCTTTTATGAGTGGAAATTAGTTCAGCCAAATTTCAGAGAGGAATAAATGGCCTCTTGTCAGAGCCACCATAGCCAAATGTTTATTACTTTCTGACTTCTATCACAACATCAAAACCCAGAATCTCACATGACATGTGAGTGCAGAGTGCCCTCAAACAGAGACCAAGGGGAGGATATTGCATACAATCAAATTCAGCCCCTTCCAGAGCCACACCTACCCTGATTTGGGTGAGGAAAGAAAATGGTGCAGGGTGAATGTGCCAGCTCAAAGCTGTGGCAAGGTGTGCTGCTGCATCTCAAATGAATTGCAAGTGGCAGGTCAGTTTTACCAAACAAGAAGCCACAAGCCTTACATCTCAGGAAAGCACAGGTGATGATCACCAGATCAATACAAGATAAATAACAGAGTATCCCACACAGCCTGTGTATCTTAAATCAGTGCTGACAATCTATGCCTTTTGAAGGAGGGCTAAAAATGACATTGTGGCTTTTACTTCACAGCGAATCCATTCAGCCTGGGGAGACATAAAGATCCTCTCAGAGAATCTGCTCTTATCTAGCAGCAGCATTCCTGCTTCAACCAGGGCTGAGGGACACTTTTAATGCATCTGACTAGCAGGGTCACTCAGGCATCCCTTCCCACAGAATACAACCCTAATTTGATGAGTATGCAGAGTATAACACAAAGGCAAATCATGACAGCTTTTCACCCTGTGCCCTGCTCACCTCCCCAAACAACTTCACTCCTGCTTTCAGTGACTAGTTCCCAAACTTTTCTGACAAATGAGTCATTACCTACCCACCCATGATTCTTTTGGCAGCAAAAATGCCTTGTGCAATATCCATCACTCTGAGGGCTAGTAAAATCTGAAAAACAGCTACTAACAACAGAGCACTGCTCACAGAGAGCAAGGGACCAGCGTACAAATCCTTGTGCCAGGCTCTCCCAGACCACCACCAAGAAACCCTCACCTCTAACAGAGGGACAAGGCTGGCTCTCCAGGACACCCCATATCAGGTTTTTCCATGCTGAGAAAAGCTTGGCCACTGCAATTGAGTGCCAGACAGAACCAAATCTGCAGGAGAGCTGGTCCCAGTGTTGTGCAGCCCAACTGCTGCACACAAAAGACTCCCAGAGAATGGCTGAGGTCTCCAGTTACCCTAATACCATTAATAACAACAACCTCATACTGAAAAAAGATTAGTTTTATGCATTTTATCCCAAAACTTTGAAAGAACCATCTTCTAAACACCACCTTTCCTTTGAAAGTGAGTTTACTCAGGTAGCATCTCACTCCATGCCTACCTCTTGACTACACTTGACCCTGCTTGACTCCACTATTCCCACCTGCATTCCCTCCCCATTTTATTTTCTCTATCATCAATGTGTTTCTGCTTAGAATCATTTTTAAATTAAGTTTTCATGTTATTTCTTTATTAAGTACCTTGATCTAAGTTTGTTCTATTGAAAAATATGTAAATGGCATTGTTCCAACCCAGGTTACTCTATGGTCCTGTGGCTCTATATTTGCAATTTCTTGTGCAGAGTGTAATCTGTGCTACATCTTCCTGTCATATCATACTGATATAAGCCCTATGAACTAAATAAGGATTTTTACCCTTTTTCTTTTCTCTGTTTTCTCAGACACAAAGTTCTGATTATTTTAGTAGCACCTGATTTTTATGGGAGACATCTCTTCCAGATAGACATTCTGGAAGCAGCAGCAATAATTTCTGACCCATTATGGGCAAATCAACAGTATTAAGTGATCTTCAAAGCACTTCTGTAAATGGTACAAAATGTATATAAGCTGCTTCATTGGCAAAATTATCTACCTTCTGGTGCCATTTCACAGAACAACCTAATATGCATAATTACAGTAATTATGCAGAGTACAGCACAAACAAAAACAAAATTATATGCTGCTTCACACTGGCACTTCTTCAGACAGTGAATCATTTTCACATTTACAGTATTGCAAATATGGACAATATTATTAAAGCAGAATTTGAACAGAATTATGCATACCAACTCCACATTAAATTGGTGTTTTCCATCTTCAGTAAGTTGTAGGTAGATGTTGTGATGTCTTTTTGATAGTACACTAAACCACCTGGACTTTAACAACATGTAAGTCCATCTCTGCTTTTCTTTCAACAGTATCACTGAAAGTATCACAGCATCTGTAACCACCTGCTGCCTTCAAGGTGACTGTGCTTTACATAGCATACAGAACTAGTAGGAATTGCCAGCCATGAAATCTTGTCTTTGGGACAAAATAGACCTAAAATCACATTTTCAAGTAATTCTAAAAAGAAATATACTTCCTTGTTTAGAATTTAAAGCATACTTCTTAAGTTCTGGATACCACCCCACCCCCCAAAAAAAAAAAAAAAAGAGAGAAAATATTTTAAGCAGGATGGACTGTTTCATTTCAGTTCAATTATTTTTAAGCAAAATGAAAATTTGAAGCCCAAGGTCTGAGATTGCCTACACTGCAGTAAAAAGCTGCATGAACACAGCTCTTTCTAAAACACACATCCCTTATGTTCTATGACAAAATTTCAAGCTACTGTTATTTTATGCATATGGTTATGTAAAAGGAGAATCCCTGTTGGGGCACAAGGCTGCTCTGATTTTGGACCTGACACATTGGCTGGGAGGTATCCCAGACTTTTCCTCCTGTCAGCCCAGCAAGGCCCTGGGGTATGAACAAGAGGGAGATGAGTATTTAAGTGATATGAGTGAGCATTTAAGTGGAAAGGCACAAGAGATAAGACACCCTATGACTGAAGGAGTACCCAGAACCCATCTAGACAAGCAGAAAGTGCTTGTAGTGCTGGGGTGTGACTGCAGGCAGTGAGCTGCTGCTGGCACTGAAAACTGCACTTGGAAACTCAATAACTGGAAGAGGACAAATAATGAGTGGACCAGTTTAAAGCCTCCAAGAGTAGAAGGTTGAAGCCAGTGGCAATTTTGGAAGTCTTTCTCACCTGTTTGGACACCAGATCTTTCACAAATGGTTTCATCTTTCCAGGCTTTTGATACTTAGGAGTGGGAAGACGGAGAAAGAAGGATCATTGCAAGCAAACTGCTGAGGAAAGCAAAACTGAATTATTTGTTAAAGGACTGAATTAGTAGAAGAGTTTTCCACACTGTCACATTATGATGACCTCCTTCAGCTCAGAGTGGAAACACTGACAGACATTAAAACTAAGAGCACCAGGAAATGCCAAGATTGCACCCATGAGAGGAAACCCGTGAAGTCCTGCTGTGGTCAGCAGGGACAGGGATGTTCACACTTGTCCAGACTGATCAAGCATGGGAGAGGGGATCAGCCAGGCTCCTTCAGCCACTGCCCTGTCCTGAAAGTCCCAGGTCTGAAAAACCATCTGAACAGAAAAGCACTGTTTCTTTCCAGATGTTCCTCTAGTCAGCTCTGAGCTAAAGCTTAAATGCTAACATTTCCTAAGGAAACAAGGCTCTTCATGTATCCACATCCAGGACTGTTCGTCTTTTGTTGTGTCTCTTCCCTAACCTTTTGTGAGCCCATTGGACAATTTAGACCTAATAAGACAAATCAGAAGTCTTACAGTCATTAAGCTTCAACACATTTCCTGAAAACAAGGTGTGGGTGGAAGAGAAAGAGCTCATTAATGATGCCTGTGGGGGAAAGGCTGGTGAACACACTCCCACCTTTTACACAAGGGACAGAAAGCAAGTGGTTATGAAAATTCCAGTGTGGGGAAAGCTTGATGTCTGCAGAGGACTCAAACAAAAAGATCAAAACCACAGGAACAAACACAAACTTTCCTTCTTCATATGTTTTGACACACAGTCTTACCACTGGGGGTAATCCAATCTATTTTAGTTTCAGGACCTGAAAAGAGAAGGGGATCAGATGTATTTGTGCGTGGAGTTTAAGTGTGCCCATCTGTGAGCTCACATAATCTTCATGCAGGAAGGAAACACTCCTCAAATAACATGAAGCTGTCATGTATTTTTAACTGCCCTGAGACTGGGGAATTGCCATCTGTAATTGCTGATAGTAGGTGACCATTGATAAAATTGATGGAGCCCTGGTTGTCAAGTGGACTGCCCTGCATAAGAAGGGCAACAGCTGACAAGTAAGGAAAAGAAAGGTTTGATTACCACAAAACAACTTGAAACTAGGGTGAAAGCTTTATAATCAAAGTTGTGGTTCATGTATTAGATGAATATTCTGCTTCCATGTGAAGATGTATCCAGCTGAACAAAGCAGTTTTGACTCTTTGATACAATTATCTATTTAATCCCATTTACAGTCAAATAGCAACCATCTTCTTCACTGTTAATATGAGGGGGGACGCTTTATCTATATATATATTAGCATGTTACATTCTGTGTAGCTTCTGAGTGGATCTCCACCAAGTGCAAGGACTCAGCCCTTCACTTTTCTTGGTAGAAAATATCCTACAATTTTCCTAAAGTTCAAGCCTCAATTCTTATCCCTACAGCACTCTGACTATATTATAATCTTTAAGTTGTCATAAGGAACTATGGCAATTGCTTGAAGACAATGACCTAAAGCAGCTTTTCAAACATCTACTTTTTAATCTTATATTCTTTTAATCTTAATAATCACAGAAAGAACATATAGAAAGATTGCAATATTTTAAATTAGGCAGAAGGTATTTTCATTTATTTTTTTTACTCAAAAGATTTTCCAAATATGACCATTTAAAAGAAATACTTCCACTGCAAATATTTTGAAAATAAAATGCATTACATAGAATTATTTCAGCTTCTCATATTTTATTTCCATATCTGATTTATTTTATGGGAGTGTTCTGTCCATTTTGCTTTATCTTATGATGTTTTTATAATGAATTAACTTTATTCCCAGATCAAACCACCCCTTAATAAGTTCATTTGTCCTTTTGGATGCAGGACTGAAGTAAGCACACCCAAGCCAGTCACAAATGAAGATTGCTCTGAGCATAACTCACTTATGTCCAAATGCCAAGTTCTCATAGTTTGCAGGGGTGGCAGGTTGATAAATCTAGAATCACAGCCACTTCCTAGGAGGTAAGTTGTCTGAAAGTTGCATGGGACTTTAGTTTTGCAAAAGGACAAAAAACTAAGCAATGCAAGGAGCCCAGTTTGATTCATGAGAGAGAAACCCTTTTCAGAGCCTTCTACCCCTGCAGGGGCTCTGCACCAGTTGACACAAGAAAGTCTTAGTCACTCATTAAAAATGTATTCTAGGTTCACAAAATCATAGATTGGTTGAGTTTGGAAGGCAGATCATCCAGTCCTGACCTCTGCTCAGAGCAGAGTCAAAAAAAGACAGTTGTTCAGGGCTGTGTCCAGTCAGGTTTTGAACATCTCCAAGGGGTTTTGCCTCAAAAAAAGCTTTTCCTTGATGTTCAACAATAGAAGAATTTCTTCATATTGTTGATACAACATATATCAACAAATTTGTTAAAAGCAACCATCTCTCCCTAAAACATCATATCTCTCATTAGACCAGAATGGTCTTTTCTACTACTGCTGCTATTGCTACTATAAAATTTTAATTTTCTTTTTTGGACTTTAAGAGTAGATTTTACAGATTCTTTACAAGTGATTAAAATCTCCTGCCTCTTACCTCTGTATATTTGAACAGATTGCCTCATATATTCTCTAAAACTATTATTAATCACATTTATTACCTGAAGATTTAAGCCTTCATTTGAAAGATCCATATAGAGAAAAAGGAGGTACTTCTGGAGAGGAACATTTCTGAGCTATGTACTTTTTCCATTAATCAAGGCACCAAAGGAAGGATCTTCACCAATACAGCTACACCAGGTCTCAGCAGGCAACAATCTCCCTTTAACCTCTGTAAAGCATTTCTTATTTAACCATACCAGCTAATTAAATAATCAGAGAAGCATACGTCTGTGGAGAATCAGAGAAGTATATGCCTATGAAGACTGTTCAGGCCCAGGCACAAATGTGAGGATATGGGTTTTTTCTTCTAATAAGTATTAAAGCTAAATTCTTCCTTAACTCTTCATCTCACTGCTCATTTGAATTTCTCAGAAGTGTTCATTTTGACTCTAAGAAAAGCTGTGATTCAAATCCTTGCGGCTTTGCTAATGCTCAGATTAGATCTCCTTGTGGAGCAGTGTTCCCCAGAACAGCTCTGCTTAGTGGGATGCAGGGTTCAGTATTTGTGTGAATCAATCCAGACCATTTCAGGGTCACTTTTAGCAAAGGAAAGCCTGCCTGTTAAGACCAGATAAGAGTGAGGTCATTGATTTATTTTTTCCTCATTATCTGGCAAGGTTTCAGTTGAAGCCTAAACTCATTATCTCTGTGGAAATACAAACACAACTTGGTCCCTTGAAGCAAGTTAATTTAGTTTGAAAACAGTTAGGGAGTTACCTTCTGAATTCAATTAGCTAATAACTCCTGATGGGTAAAGGTCACAGAAGAGCAAGGCACTGTGCTGGTTTAAGTTAAATGCAATTCTAGGTAGTATCAGAACAGCACTTTTCCCCTTCTGACTGAGTCATGGCTGCAGCTTCTGGCCACCATCTCCAAATTCTCTGTCAATAAGAGAGTCAAATTTATGCCAGAAGGGATCACCTTCAGGGAGGAGAACAGCAGCAATACCTTTGAGTTCCTTCCGTGTCTTCCCTTTATATTGGAAGTCAATCAGCAGGGGAAGATGTTCCCCCTTTCAACCACACTGAACAAAGCCCCTCTATTCACCCATGTTAATTGAAATAATCTGTACATTAAAATCCATATCCCTCTCTGCATCAAGATGCACCCAAATGAAGGATTCACTTTCTATTCCCACCTGAAGATATGGTTCCTGTAAGGACTGATGCTGTAGGAAAGCCTATGTTTCTGCAAAAGATATGACACTTGTGGATCACTCATGGACCACCAGCTGCAAGAGGCTGTTTCAGGCTGGGCTGGGAAAACATTTCCAGCTCAGCATCGAAGTTAGAAAATAATACTATGATAGAAACACTGGCAGGCTTGATCACAGTATAATAACTGTTGGTATCACAACTATAATAGAGGGGAAGTAAATGGTGGAAGGGCGGCACACTTTAATTGTTCTCTCAAGGAAACACCAGGCTCTGAACTACCGTAGGTAATCATGAGCTACAAGCAGTTCCCTCTTAGAGAAACAATTTTTCATTTTATAATGTGAAAGTAAATTTCTTGCCAGTATTACCTCAGGTCATTAGCTATATTGTAATTCCCGTGTTTTTCCAAACTGATTTCCCCCTTAATTTGATTTTGAGCAGCTGATTAAATTTACCCTCCTTGAAGAAACAGACATTCAATTTAACTCTAGTTCAACATTCTCCTGGTATCAAAATGCAGTTCTCATGGTCACACTTCTAGCTACAGAATAATTTTGTCACATCTTTAAAGGGGTATTCTCTAACCAATGACAATATGTTGGCTTCCTCCTGCACATCCATGTTATACACAAGCTCAGAAAGCAGAACAATAAATGGTACAGTGCAGAAGGTACTCTTCAGACAACTACAAATCATTGAATTACAGGATGAAGGAAAATCCAGTGCAGCACTGGTATTCATTTTACTTACTTATCCCACAAGGCACCAAGTTCTATACCTAGAGACATTGATGCCTCTGGTTCATTACCATAGTCCCCAGGGTTCTCACCTTCTCAGGTGGCTGGATCAATGAGACCTTCCAAACATTTTCTCTTTCTCTGAGTGGACATCTAAGCTGGGTCTAAGTTATTTAAGTAGGGATCAAACCTTGGGACCCTGTGGGTCTCTGAGCTATTTTATGTG
Organism: Certhia americana; assembly: GCA_018697195.1. NCBI lineage: Eukaryota > Metazoa > Chordata > Aves > Passeriformes > Certhiidae > Certhia > Certhia americana. The sequence goes on from CM031857.1 coordinate 103,376,649, forward strand.
CAAAAACATTAAAAAATTAAACAGAAACATTATGCAGAAGAATTCTATGGGATCAGATCAAAGGTCAAGTTATTCCACCGCTCATAGGAGCCAGCAGATACCAAGGCAAACGATTTTTAAAAGGGGTAAACAGGCAGTTATTTTCTCCACTCTCTCTTCTTCACATCCATAACCTGCCACGAAGGCAGCTCCTCAGGCACAAATGTCATCTTCTAGATTATTAGTTCCTGACAGATTTTCTTTTTCCGTTAATTTTCCTGATTGGTTTTGAGCCCATCTAACCTCTTGACACCTGGCAGATACTGTAAGACTGGTTCCAGTTTAATCTCACACACCTCAAGGACCAAGTTTGCTGTTGTTTGCTTAAGCCACTGCCCAGTAATTCCACTTGATGTCCCTTGTTTTTGTTCTGGGTGAAACGCAAACAATCATTTGCTACTTATTTCCTCCATGCCACTCATGATTTTAAACACCGCTATCTCATGCCTTTCCACCTTCCCTTTTCCCATCTAAAGAGTCTATCTAATCAATCTCAATTCAGAAGCTGTTCTTTGTTAGTGAAAACACTTGTCGGGTTTCTCTGTCCCCTTTGAACACTGGCATACCTTTTCTTAAACGTGGAGACCAGAAGGCACACAGTAATCAAGAGGCAAATGCACAGCAAAATAATTATTTTGCTTGCTGTGTTTTCCCTAGCAATTTCTGACAATCCATTTGCTTTTGAGCATTGCTCTGCCTTCAGCCAACATTTCTTAGAATTACTGACAGCTAATTTGAGCTCTCTTCCCTGAGTCACAATAGGTAGTTTAAAGCCCATTTCAGCATGGTACAGTCAGGTTTATTTTTTCCCATGTGCGTTATCTTGTGGTTATTGGCACCAAACGCAGGCTGCAATTTTACTGCAACACCACTCACTGCGTTTTTAAAAGTAGATTTTTATTTTTCCTACCCTGAATAACTCAGTCAAAGAAGAATCCAGTACTATTTAGGACATTTTCCAGACCACTTATGAATATGCCAGACATCACAGAACTCAGTGCAGATCCCTGTGGGATTCCACTTGTTATCTCCCACTAAAATACCTGACTGTTTATTCCTACTCCTCACATCATTTTCAGCAGGGAACTTTCCTTTCATCTTGCTACTGTTTTGCTTCTTTAGGATTTTCCAACTGAGGAGCTTATCAAAAGCTTTAGGAAAATCTGAGCACACTGTACCAACCAAATCACCCTAATCCACACTCATGTCAGTGCTCCAGACAAAGAGCAGTGGATTTCGCTCAGACATGATTTCTCTTGATAAAAGCTACATTAAACGTTTCCAAAGTCCTGTTTAAATACAGGTGACAAATTGCTATTTTCCCTTTCTGTGGTACAGTAGATATGTGGGGCAGAGGTGCAGGAGTTCCTGCTCCACTATGATAGTTGGCTGAATCTGAGTGTGCAGTTGTGGCAAAGAGCAAAAGTCCCTCCAGCCCAAACCATGCAAACAAGGCCCTGCTTGCCCTTCTGAACAATGCCAAGCACAGCTTCTTCTCCAGGGATTCCCAGTTTAGTGCTTTCAACACACAGTCACACATGCTGCTCTGCAGCAGCAGAACCCCTCTCATCATGAATCTTTCTCCACTAACACTCCTGCTTTTTTCTGCAGCTGCTCGATTCTGTGAATTTCTTGCCCTCCTTTAGTGCCCAAAACACCACCACAAAATGACCTCTCCCTCAGCAGCCAGACCTCTCCTACAGCCAGGCTGCACCTTCCTTGTGAACCCAGGCCTTTCTGGAGCTCACAGATGGGGCCAGGATCTGCTCTCACAGGAAAGACTCTCCCATGTTCAGCCAACCCTGAAGTACATGACATGATAGAGCTATCTTTTAAGAAGGTTTAACAAAACTCCAAACAAAAATTCATGTGGGTTGCCCAGTGAGTAAAATTTTGAACCCACAGAACTATACTGGTGCTTCCTTTTACAATCAGAGATTAATTATCTTAGTGTTATGGCTATTCATGTAAAGCCTGGGGCATTAATTAAATTAATGTGACAGAGTTTCTCTAATAACATTCAGATATTTGATAACAGATCTGGTGCTTATTTCAAATTGTTGTGGTTATTCCAAATAAAATTTAACTATGCAAACAAACTTCATTTCTAATTTTACCTGGTTTTATGTTAATAGGCTTATTCTTTTCTTATTCTTATCCTTTTTCAGATTTTTCATTTAATGCCTTAGAAAACATAAATGTGCACATTTCAGTGGCATCTTAGCTTTTCAGAATATATCACAAGCTCTTAGAGATTTATACATAAAATCAGTAAAAAATCCACCAGGATCTTAGGCACTGCTTTGCATGTATGAGGTGCTATCTGTAAAAGAATTCAATCAGAAAATTCATTACAAAATGTGAGAAATGGCCCAGAACCTTCAGTCTAGTGTATGGTGAAATTTATGAAGTGGTGTTAAGGGAAAATTGTTTCCAGAAGGCATCAGATAAGATAGCAAAGATAAAGACTTTCAAATCAGGAATAGGAAAACAGACACATAGTGAAGCCCAAAATATGCCTTTTTAATTCCAGGTACCAATGCTCTAGTTAACAGGTAGATCTGTATTCACTCATGTGAAGCAAGACCAGGGATTAAAAATGTTCCTGTCCCTGAAAATAGATATTATGAAGTATGCTAATAGCAATGGAGTATTTTCAACTGAGGAGGTGAAACTTTTCAGTGGAAGGAAAATACTTAATTTGAATTTTTTCACTGACACACTTTGGTGTCTGTGTGCATACATATATATATAGAGGCCACGTGAGCTCACAGAGCATTGTAAAAACACAGGCCCTGAGTTTCTCAGTCTTTTTAATATAAAAGGTGAAACAACTAAGGTGGCACTACTTTCCTGTTGTGAAACGCTCTCAAATGTTTCTTTTCACATGAAATGTCTTTTGAGCAGGACCACTTAAATCCCCGGGGCTACAGTAAAGTACCACTAGACAGTAACTGGTATAATTCACTGCAAAATTTGTGTACAAAAAATCTCCCTCCTCAGCACTCCAGAAACCAGAAGAACACATGTACAATGAACATTTCAGGACTTAGAACTCATAAAGAAAGGAAAATTCAGAAATGAAAGATCCCAAAGCCAACCACATTAGGACAATCACTGCACAGAAACTGAGTTTGAATGAACAGTTTCCAACTAATTAAAACCTAATAACCATAGCAATGTTTCCAGCTCTGCATGCTTCACTAAATGGTTTTTTCCACTAATTTTCATCTCATATATTTTAGCAATATTTGTGTCTCTTGATGCATTGGTGATGCTCAGAATCTGTTCAGTATTCCCAAGTCTATTCCACACTAATTTCCTCAGGTGCCCGAGTCAACCTTTCAGAGATGATGTTCGTCCAAACCCAAGCCTGGTCCAGCTGTTTTGAGGTATTTAACCAGGACAGTAGCATCCCTTGGGCTGAATGGGAGCAGGGTAATGCAAGACTTCCCCTGCTGATGCCTGTAACCTCTTCAACCAGGCTCTGAAAACAGCCCTGCATCTCTCAGCAGCAGTTTTCTGCTGTGGAAGGGAGGGTGGAAGGAGCTGCTGTCTTTTCCCTCAGCCAGTCCACAGCAGGACAGGACTGCAGGCATAGCAGGGCAGCTGTTCAGACTCCATGCACTCTGCCCTTACACAAACCTTGTGTAAGAACCACAACCAAATCTGACCCATGGCAAAAGGGTCACTTCTCACTCTTCTGCTTTCAACTGGGCACAGTTGATCAGGAACATCACAATATTTGCTTGTTTCCCCAAAGTCTGTCTTTCAAATGTCTCACAAATACATGGAAGCTCATCTTTCATTTAAAATAACAGCCATCTGGGGCCTCCATGGAAACCCAGACATGTGAATCCTACATGCATGCCATGACAGCTCCAAAGATCTCCAAGTCTCTTACTGCTACTGCTTTCCATCTTCCAACCTCTCAGTGTCTGAGTTTAGCAACACTGCACAAAAGCTCCAGGCATAGGACTCACCATTTCTTCCGTCCAGGCTTGGGGGTGTTATCTGGCTCACTCTGGGGAGTGAGGAAAGAGGGAGCATTTTGGCTGGTCTGCAGGGAAGCAATCACTGCTGCCCAGCAGAGCTCATACTCTCCCATTGCTGAAGAACTGCTGCCACCAACATCAGGCTTCACACCACAAATGTTCAGGCTACAAGCAAAATCTTTACAGCTTCTGAAAAACAGACAGCCCCTGTAGCTCCAGACAGGACAGACTTCTGTTTTCACTGAGTGGGTGCAGTAGGATTTAGTACATTTACTGATCAGGCTACACATTCTGTCATCTAGAGCCTTCTGTTTGCTCTTTATATGCAATTTTTCAAAGAAACCCCTCTGTCAGACAGGACATACTGGTGACAATCTATCCCTCCCTCAATAATAACAACCCTGCAGCAGCTCTCCTGCCTTTATCAGAAGCACCCAGGAGCACCAAGATGGGAACATTAATACACTGAAGCACAAAGTGGCTTGGGAATATAATGAACTACTGACCCTTAACAAACAATTTGGTAAATATAAACAGTGGTTTGCTGTGGTGACCTACTCAAGTACATCCAGGCAGCAGGCAGAGCAAGCAGGTGACTCTCAAGGTGTACTGCTGCTGCCTGGGGAGGAGCAGAGCACAAAGCTCACAGCCCAGCCAAGCCTTTCAGTATCAATGCCAACTTGCCACAACAGTTTCTAGATGGCTTTCTAGTAAGAAAACTGACCAAATGGGTAACGAAAATTAAATGACCAAAGAGATTATGTCAGGTATTTTTAATGAGGCATTTTAAAAATTAATTATTTCTTGCTAAACACTAAGAGGCTCCAGTCTATTGGTAATGTGGCTGTAGACTCACCAGGACGCATCACATCAGGCCTCTAAGAAATGGTAGCAAATGTTGCAAATGACCTTGAAGTCTTGAAAGTCTTGACAGGTTGATCAGGAGATACAGGATCTGACTTTTTTAGTTGTTTTTTGTTTTTTTTAATGCTGCTTGTTTCATTTCCATTAAAAATACTATCTGGCAGAAAACTTATCTCAGAAATCAACATGCAGGTCTAAGAGAGGAACTCTGCTCCATGAACTATTCTGTGTTATCAGCTTCCTTAACTGGCATCTTCTGCTCACTCAATAGTTGCTTACAGCAACTATTTCAAAGCGTAGGCTTCAGGAATAAACCCCTTGCAACAGCTACTTGTGCAGAAGGTCAACAACACATCATTTTATATATATCAGCAACATCTACCATCTTCAAAATCTTAGAAATTTTTTAAATCTTTTTTAAAATAGGGGGAATTATTCACCTCCCACACAGTGAATGACAGAGATTACACAAATTTCGACAAGACAGCTGCAGTTGTGGAGTGGTTCAGATGTACTCATCCCTATATCTAGGGACAGGCTTTGGGTCATGCCTGGAATGGCACAGGGAGCATTAACTGTGCTCATGCAGAAGTGCTATTTTATTTTCAGATTACACAATGGTGTGAACCAACCCATTCCCCTTTTCATCACTTTAGACCCCATACTGAGGAAAACAGTCAGAGTATTCTGGTTCTCATGTGCCAGTTGCACACGGTGCCTTATTTTAGGCTTCAAGAACAGCAGAAAAAAGAAAAGCAGCTGCACCCAACTTTAGCAAGTACCAGTATTTTCTAAACATTTTTGTCCATATTTTGATTCTGTAATGGTGAATGAGATTGTAGGGTATAAACATATAAATTCTTTGCACACAGGGAGTATACTTAAAGTGTACTACCTAGAGTACCTATAGTATCTTGAAATCCCTATGCTTTCACTTGAGAATTTTCAAACATGCAAACTTCTCCAAACTTCTAAAAATGATGCCTTTCTTAAAAATGAGTAAGCTTGCAATAATGAATAGAACTCATATCTACGTACCACAGGCTTTTTTTTCCTTTAATCATGGGAAAACAACAGCACTAGATTTCAAGTTTAGTTGTGGTTGATCAAATATTTACTCTTTCACAGAGGCATGGCTTCCCAAGGCCAGTTGGAAAGTTGACAAATCAAAGCAGAGAAAGAGCTTTGACTCCCACAGGAGTTATTTTAGTATTAACCCAAAGTAATTTACAGTTTACTACACAATTTATATGATTAGTTCCAATTAGATCCACTTAGACTATTGTATTTATCTGAAGGAGACTTAAGACATAAACCAAGTAGCACAAATATTGGGTCCATTTCACTTCCAATTACTAAGAAATTCTGCTTTGTAAGAAACATCCAGGTCCTTGCATTAGACCAAGCAGGCAAGCTGAAATAGTTGAACTTCTGAAACATTTGCAAAATTGAACTGGGATAGGTGAGGATGTTACCATAAAAAAAGGTAAAGTCATCATTTATTTTCAGCAATTCTAAATGGAGCAGAGACATTTCTGAAAGAGAAGAATCAGGGTCCATTCACTCCACTCCGATTAGTTAAAGTAGAGATGACAGATTTCTGGATTGCTTCCTAAACTCCCAGAAAACTGTGTGTAGCTAGCAAAAAAGGAAGCAGATACAAAAATACAGTATTGATTTCAGAACTCCATAGTGACGAGGTTAAAACTCATTTTCTGTTACAGATTTTCCCCTTTTTCACCAGAATTTTCATGGAGGGGGGATGGAGGTATTATTTTGTCTTCCTTTTTAAGAGACTACTGTAGTATCACCAGCATCTTCACTCTCAGAGTTTATTCAATAGGGTTAACTTTTTAGTGAAAAATTATATAAGCTTGATTGATGTAACAACTTCACAGGAACTGGGGTTGTTTGTGAGGACTGAATATAGATTTCAACTTGCATTTCCTACACCTGTAGACTTCGTATTTTAGAGAAGAAAATACAAGATCGTCAGATTTTAGGGAATTTCAGATACTTGGTGAATAGATGACTTCAGTTCTTTCAATCGGTATAACAAGCATTGTACTGCCATCTAGTGAGCAATGTAAAAGCGACTGACACATCAGGGTGCATAAATATTTCTCATTATAAGTCAATTTTCTCTTTCATAAGTACAAATAAAAGAGAAAAGCAAATTTAGGTATGGAACACTGCTATAAAATAGATAATATAAAAAGCTTTGCGAGATAAAAGTGAAGAGACACAGGCAGGCCAGCATAACGAGTAGTTGGGAGTTCTTTATGACCTTGTTATCCCACCATCCTGGGAATGCAGCCTTCTCTCCTACACGAATCATGGGATCACCCATGCTGCAGACAGTAGGGTCTATTTTTTGAAAATAGCTAATATTCCATTTTCCTTCACTGCCCAAATGCAAGGCATGTAGCACACCCATAAGATTGAGCAAGGCTTTTTAGTGGCTACCCACAGGAGAGGCATCCTCCGGGTGTCACCAATAAACATCAGCAACATCTGTCCCCATTCTGCTTAGAGAGAATATGAAATCAAGTTGCAACAGGGCTTCTTTCCGTTCATGAGGCTGTGGTTCAGGCACCTGCGAGGACAAGATGCAGCTTTGCTTTGTCTGAGCAGAGAGGTGACAAATTTCGCACCTTTTCCCAAAGGCTGACTGAGCTCAAGGCTTGGACCAGAGTGCTCTAGACTCAGTTCAGATTTGAGAAGGCAGAACCAAGGGTGGGACCCCAAGTGCAGGAGCCTGTGAACCCCTGTGAACGTCACACTTGACACGGTGGGGTTACTGCTCTGTGGGCAAAGGTCTGTCTTGGTCGGCACCACCAGACAAAGCAAGCTAGGTGATTTTGGCTAGCAAGCTCCTGGCTGTGATGGTCTCAGGGGACAGCAGCAGCATGCTGCCAACAGCAGGTCCAGACAGCTAGGTTGGCTTTCCAGTGCAATTCCTCCACTGTCCTTCACAGTTCACTGACTTGTAGAGAACAGCATATGTCTAACAGGTGCTGTTCAGCACTGACTTCCTCTGTCCTCATCAGTACAGCTGTCCAAAAATTGTGTTAGTGCACAGAGATGTTTTGGGCACTTTCTTTGAATACGTACTTGTTAAAGGAACAAAAAATGAGATAGAGCATAAACACACTTGTAACCCACCCCCAGGTGACAGGCAAAGGAAAACTGATGAGGTCCTGCAAGGACTACATGACCTGTCAACTCAAGAAGGTGGTTTCACAATGTTTGTTTTTACTCACAAACTTGTAGATTCTGTCGGCCACTTACAGAGGCAGAAGAAAGCTTGGAAGAGGAGATGCTTTAGAAACCATACACCCCCCTCACCCAGTGACTAGCAGTACCAACCACCTTCCATTGTCATGCTCGATCAAACACATCAGTAATGTGCTCTGCCCTGTTCCTATCACACAGACCCTGGAGGGCTTCTGACACCAATGACATAGAAAACAGAGCTGGCTGGAGGAGAAAGGGAAAGAAATGAAGCAGAACTTTTCTATGGCAGTTGTGTTTGCAGAGGAAAAACATAAATTCATCTCTAAACACTAATGCATTCCCCAAAGGTAGCTGTAAGAACAAACATATCTATGATGTTTCTATAGTATAAAGTGGCAGATTTTACAAAGTCTATGTGTATGTTTACTCAGTCATACTGCTCCCACTAGCTGACAACACAAGCAGCAGTCAGAAGTCAGGATGCAGCTCCTGTTAAAGCCAATGGCATCACCCAGCACTTCTCAGCCTGATACACTTTTTCTTCATGGCCCCTTTGCATTCAGCACACACACAACTGACCCCATCAGTCTGGCTTTAGCAAGAGCCACAGAGAAGAAGTCTTCTCTAATTGTTAATTTTAATTATGGTCATTCTGTTCCAATCCCCTCTCACAAAACAGATGTTTTCTACCCTCCTCTCTCCAGCAAAGTTTCCTATGCTATAGATTTTTTGTCATGCATGATGAGCAATGCAATATATTTAAAACGTCCCTGTAAACCATGAGAAGGATAAAACCAACTGCTAGTTTCACCAGCACAATATTGAACATCTGCTCCATCTGTTCCAGGAAATGGTGACAGGTATCTTGCTAAAATATATTACACTAATTTTTCCAAGGTATTTTTATCTTCAGTCATTTAAATTGCAGTGAGATAATTTTATCACCACACAGAACCTCCATAACCACTTCTAAACTGCTTCAGTAGCCTAAATCACTACCTGCTTACATAACTTTAGTGTCACCATGGCAATGACATCCCACCACTATCAAGCCCTTTGCCAAAACTGAATCTTCCTCATTGTTCCTCAAGACAGGAGGAACACTGCCTAAGTGCAGTGGGGGAAAGGAAGGATTTAAGAGATTTTCCTTTACACAGTCTAAGCCTTCCCAGCTTCAGAAGAGCTGAATGTAGCAGTGTTTCTCTTACCACACTTTAACAGCATCACTTAATGTCACCAATTTAAACTCGACAATCAGCATTCAGTCAAAGATTCAATCACTGGGAAAAGAAAGCCTGCTGCCCATCTTCTCCATTTAGACACTGAAGAGTGATATATATTTGGATTTCATCTTGGATTCCATTTATTAATTTTTTCATTTTTTAATCACTTGCAGAATTCTTGAGAGTACAGCATCAGCCAAAAAATCTTTCTTGTTGCTCTTTTAAACTTCGTTCCATGCCTATATATACTTAATCACATATGAACTTCAAATTAGTGCTATTAAACTAACATTATATTCTGCAGATAAAACCCATTTTTGTTCTTCAGCATTTTCTCCACTCACAAGAGGCCTGGTTTTTTTTCTATTTTTACTGCATTGATGGTACTGATTTTTTCTCTCATTTAGAGATATGTGGGAATATCTTTTAACTGAGGGATGTTAACATTATGCAATCTACATACCTTGCAACTACTCCTTTTTTTTTTTTTTTTTTGACCTCACTGTATGTCTGCCTTTCAAATCACTGCCTACATTTCCTGCAGCTCAAAACACAGGACAAAGAAAAGAGCAGGGCCAACCAAAATAACTTTCTCTGTGAACTCAGAGGCCATGACTGTCAATTTTCCTATGAACATCTGAGATTGAGGAAAGCTTAATATTAAATTCAGTGCTACTAGAGTTACATTATGTAAAACAGTAATCTATTGATACATTTTAGCAAGCTTAAACGTAAAGCTCATCTGATTCTGAGATCAGTGGGAGTACACAGATTGTTTAACTGCTTATTTCCACCACAGCCAGAGTGCTTAACCTGAGCAAATGGGTTTTCTTCATCCTCTTTTTAAATGACATGACTTGATAGGGGAGAGGTGCCAAACTCAGCAGCAGCACTGAAAAGGTTTTCTCCTGCTTTCAACACTTTGGGAGGTATAAATAAAGAATGGCCACTACCAACTCCCTGTGAAAAAAACAGGACAAGGAGAATCTCATGTGCCATCAAGTCCATTTCCCATTTAGGCTGACATGTAATACCATTTTTTCATAATTCCACACATGCTGATCAAGACTGGTAAATATGCAGGTGTACTCATCAGAGGGTTGTTCCAGAGCCTTCCACTTCTGACCCTCAGTAATCTTCAATCCCTTCCTTCAAATGTGCCCAAGGAAGATTATTAGTCTGGCAGTAAGGATATGAGGGACATGACCCTAACTTGTAGAACCTAGACTGGAACTCAAAGGCAAATACCATAAGAGATGGGAAAGAAAAGGAGACTCTTCTGAAGAGAAGTCAGATCTTTTGGAGAAAGGAACACTAAAATCATAGGTTAAGTTGTCCAAGCGTACCTGCAAGATCTTGTTTCTCCCACTCCTGTGAATTTAATTTTGTGAAGTATCTTTTTAAAGAGTGAAATCTATTGCAAGAAACCACAAAAATATTAGGATTTTTTTTCAAGACACAACATAGAATCATAGGTGCTTTGCTAATCCTTTTCTTCTTTTACAAAGCCTTTATTCTTCTAAAAGGACTCAGTGTATTCTTTTGCCACTGCTCTTTACTTGCCTGTTCTGTATCATTTGGGAAAAAGAAAAAAAAAAAAAAAAGAAATTGTACTGTCCATTCTGGCACAGGTACCACACCATCCTGAAGCATTTATCACAAATCATCTGCAGAGACAGGCTGCAATGCAGACGTTCCTGACATTGTCAGTCTGGAGAAGAACTTTTACAGGACCACCAGTTTTCCTAAGGAAGGGCATCCACAATGCTCAAGCACAATAGGTCAATACTTTGGATAAGAGACAGCTCCAGCTCTTTCACACCCTTATTTTTAAGGACACTGGGTACAATTTAATTGATGCACTTGACAGATGACCTGACCTTTCCCTGTCCAACAGATACGCCTAGTTCAACCAGAAATTGTGTTGCAAAGCCTGTCACAGCCTACTTACTGTCTTCAAAATCTTGTTATTAAATGCACTGTGGAATTACATTCTCTCTATGCTTATCTGTGACATATGTAATTGTTTTGTGATGTGAACCACAATCTACACAGTATGGAAGAAAATGACCTCTCACAAGGTAAACTCGAACCAAGGCATCTGGATGACAGAGATGATTGCAGCGCTGGAACATATCTTCTGTGAGCGTTGAGGTTGTTCAGCCTGGAGAAGAGAATGCTCCAGGGAGACCTTAGAGCAGCCTTCCAGTACCTAAAGGGGGCTTCTAAGAAAGACAAGGATAGATTTTTAGCAGGGTCTATTGCGATAGGACAAAAAGTAATGGTTTCAAATTACAAAAAAGTAGATTAACACTAAATATAAAGAAATTTTTTTACAATGAGGGAGGCAAAACACTGGCATAAATTGACCAGAGGTGGATGCCCTAATCCTGGAAGCATTCAAGGTCAGGCTGGACAGGGCTCTAAGCAACCTAATCTAGCTGAAAATAATCCTGCCATTGAAGGGGTATTAGGATAGACTATCTTCAAAGGTCCCTTCCAACTCAAACCATTTTGTGATTCTGTGAATTAAGGTACTTAGTATTTAATTTCTGTCTAACCACACTTTTACTCAGTCAGCATGTGCCCATTCATGAGTTGCTGCCCAGCTGGCAAAATTCGAGGTTTTGGGCTGAGGCAGTACCCCTTTTCCACATTGCCTGTATTCATGAGGCCAAAATGCACAAGCTGCACTTGGCATAGCTGGGTATGACAGCGAGTGGTGCTGTGCCCACAGAACCCACGCTGCCACAGATAAGAGATGATAGCAGATGGGAAGCCTCTCACAATCATAGTTTCCTCCTGCAATCACACGCTCCGGATACGTGCGCGCTCTCTCTCCACACACACACACACGTGTACTTTTCGCCTTTCTCTACACACGGACATAATTCCCCGTTTCCTCCGAGGCCGGAGCAAGAGGCCGCAGCCCCGCCGGCACCGCCCGCGCTCAGCGCCCGGCCCCAC